>JASWHU010000639.1:0-39759 GCA_030819815.1 Strix occidentalis
AATAGGAGAGAGGAGGAAGAGAGACGAGGAAAAGAGAGGAGGAAGAGAGAGGACGAAGAGAGATGAGGAAGAGAAAGGAAGAGGAGAGAGGAGGAGGAGAGAGGGAGGAAGAGAGTGGAGGAAGAGGAGAGAGGAGGAGGAAAGAGTAGGATGAAGAGAGAGGAGGAAGAGAGAGAAGGAAGGGAGAGGAGGAAGAGAGAGGAGGAAGAGAGAGAGGAGGAAGAGAGAGGTGGAAGAGAGAGGAAGAGGAGAGAGGAGGAGGAAAGAGTAGGATGAACAGAGAGGAGGAAGAGAGAGGAGGAAGAGAGAAGAGGAAGAGAGAGTAGGAGGAGATAGGAGGAGGAGAGAGGAGGAAGAGAGAAGAGAAGGAGAGAGGAGGAAGAGAGAGAAGGAAGGGAGAGGAGGAAGAGAGAGGAGGAAGAGAGAGGAGGAAGAGAGAGGAAGAGGAGAGAGGAGGAAGAGAGAGGAGGAGGAGATAGGAGGAGGAGAGAGGAGGAAGAGAGAGGAGGAAGAGAGAGGAGGAAGAGAGGGAAGGAAGGGAGAGGAGGAAGAGAGAGGAGGAAGAGAGAGCAGGAAGAGAGAGGAGGAAGATAGAGGACGAAGAGAGAATAGGAGGATAGAGGAAGAGGAGAGAGGAAGAAGGGAGAAGGGGAATATAGAGGAAGAGGAGAGAGGAGGAAGAGAGAGGAGGAAGAGAGAGGAAGTGGAGAGAAGAGGAAGAGAAAGGAGGAAGAGAAAGGAGGAAGAGAGAGGAAGAGGAGAGAGGAGGAATTGAGAGGAGGAAGAGAGAGGAGGAAGAGAGAGGAGGAAGAGGGAGGATGAGGAGAGAGGAGGAAGAGAGAGGAGGAAGAGAGAGGAGGAAGAGGCAGGAAGAGGAGGAGAGGAGGAAGAGAGAGGAGGAAGAGATAGGAGGAAGAGAGAGGAGGAATTGAGAGGAGGAAGAGAGAGGAGGAAGAGAGAGGAGGAAGAGAGAAGAAGAGGAGAGAGGGAGGAATATTGTGTTGGAAGAGAGTGGAGGAAGAGAGAGGAGGAAGAGAGAGGAGGAAGAGAGAGGAAGAGGAGAGAGGAAGAAGAGAGAGGAAGAAGAGAGAGGAGGAGAAGAGAGGAGGAAGAGAGAGGAGGAAGAGAGAAGAAGAGGAGAGAGGAGGAAGATTGTGTTGGAAGAGAGTGGAGGAAGAGAGAGGAGGAAGAGAGAGGAGGAAGATAGTGGACGAAGAGAGAATAAGAGGATAGAGGAAGAGGAGAGAGGAAGAAGGGAGAAGGGGAATATAGAGGAAGGAGGAGAGAGGAGGAGGAAAGTGTAGGATGAAGAGAGAGGAGGAAGAGAGAGGAGGAAGAGAGAGGAGGAAGAGAGAGGAGGAAGAGAGAGGAGGAAGATAGTGGACGAAGAGAGAATAAGAGGATAGAGGAAGAGGAGAGAGGAAGAAGGGAGAAGGGGAATATAGAGGAAGAGGAGAGAGGAGGAAGAGACAGGAGGAAGAGAGAGGAGGAAGAGAGAAGAAGTGGAGAGAGGAGGAGAGAGGAGGAAGAGAGAGGAGGAAAAGAGAGGAGGAAGAGAGAGGAAGAGGAGAGAGGAGGAAGAGAGAGGAGGAAGAGAGAGAAGGAAGAGAGAGGAGGAAGATAGAGGAGGAAGAGAGACGAGGATGAGAGAGGAGCAAGAGAGATGAGGAAGAGAGAGGAAGAGGAGAGAGGAGGAAGAGAGAGGTGGAGAAGAGAGGAGGAAGACAGAGGAGGAGGAGAGAGGAGGAGGAGAGAGGAGGAGGAGAGAGGAGGAAGAGAGAGGAGGAAGAGAGAGGAGGAAGGGAGAGGAGAAACCCAGAGGAGGAAGAGAGAGGAGGAAGACAGAGGAGGAAGAGAGAGGAAGAAGAGAGAGGAATAGGAGAGAGGAGGAAGAGAGACGAGGAAAAGAGAGGAGGAAGAGAGAGGACGAAGAGAGATGAGGAAGAGAAAGGAAGAGGAGAGAGGAGGAGGAGAGAGGAGGAAGAGAGTGGAGGAAGAGGAGAGAGGAGGAGGAAAGAGTAGGATGAAGAGAGAGGAGGAAGAGAGAGAAGGAAGGGAGAGGAGGAAGAGAGAGGAGGAGGAAGAGAGAGGAGGAAGAGAGAGGTGGAAGAGAGAGGAAGAGGAGAGAGGAGGAGGAAAGAGTAGGATGAACAGAGAGGAGGAAGAGAGAGGAGGAAGAGAGAAGAGGAAGAGAGAGTAGGAGGAGATAGGAGGAGGAGAGAGGAGGAGAGAGAAGAGAAGGAGAGAGGAGGAAGAGAGAGAAGGAAGGGAGAGGAGGAAGAGAGAGGAGGAAGAGAGAGGAGGAAGAGAGAGGAAGAGGAGAGAGGAGGAAGAGAGAGGAGGAGGAGATAGGAGGAGGAGAGAGGAGGAAGAGAGAGGAGGAAGAGAGAGGAGGAAGAGAGGGAAGGAAGGGAGAGGAGGAAGAGAGAGGAGGAAGAGAGAGCAGGAAGAGAGAGGAGGAAGATAGAGGACGAAGAGAGAATAGGAGGATAGAGGAAGAGGAGAGAGGAAGAAGGGAGAAGGGGAATATAGAGGAAGAGGAGAGAGGAGGAAGAGAGAGGAGGAAGAGAGAGGAAGTGGAGAGAAGAGGAAGAGAAAGGAGGAAGAGAAAGGAGGAAGAGAGAGGAAGAGGAGAGAGGAGGAATTGAGAGGAGGAAGAGAGAGGAGGAAGAGAGAGGAGGAAGAGGGAGGATGAGGAGAGAGGAGGAAGAGAGAGGAGGAAGAGAGAGGAGGAAGAGGCAGGAAGAGGAGAGAGGAGGAAGAGAGAGGAGGAAGAGATAGGAGGAAGAGAGAGGAGGAATTGAGAGGAGGAAGAGAGAGGAGGAGAGAGAGGAGGAAGAGAGAAGAAGAGGAGAGAGGAGGAATATTGTGTTGGAAGAGAGTGGAGGAAGAGAGAGGAGGAAGAGAGAGGAGGAAGAGAGAGGAAGAGGAGAGAGGAAGAAGAGAGAGGAAGAAGAGAGAGGAGGAGAAGAGAGGAGGAAGAGAGGAGGAAGGAGAAGAAGAGGAGGAGAGGAGGAAGATTGTGTTGGTAGAGAGTGGAGGAAGAGAGAGGAGGAAGAGAGAGGAGGAAGAGAGAGGAAGAGGAGAGAGGAAGAGGAGAGAGGAGGAAGAGAGAGGAGGTAGAGAGAGGAGGAAGATAGAGGAGGAAGAGAGAGAAGAAGAGAGAGGAGGAAGAGAGAGGAGGAAGAGTGAGGAGGAAGAGTGAGGAAGAGGAGAGAGGTGGAAGAGAGAGGAGGAAGAGAGAGGAAGAAGAGAGAGGAGGATGAGAGAGGCGTAAGAGAGAGGAAGAGGAGAGAGGAGGAGGAGAAATGAGGAAGAGTGAGGAGGAAGAGAGAGGAGGAAGAGAGAGGAGGAAGAGAGAGGAGGAAGAGAGAGGAAGAGGAGAGAGGAGGAAGAGAGAGGAGGAAGAGAGAGGAGGAAGAGAGAGGAGGATGAGAGAGGAGGAAGAGAGAGGAGGAAGAGAGAAGAAGAGGAGAGAGTAGGAAGATTGTGTTGGAAGAGAGTGGAGGAAGAGAGAGTAGGAAGAGAGAGGAGGAGAGAGAGGAAGAGGAGAGAGGAAGAGGAGAGAGGAGGAAGAGAGAGGAGGAAGATAGAGGAGGAAGAGAGAGGAAGAGGAGAGAGGAGGAGGAGAAATGAGGAAGAGAGAGGAGGAAGAGAGAGGAGGAAGTGAGAGGAGGAAGAGAGAGGAGGAAGAGAGAGATGGAAGAGAGAGGAGGAAGAGAGAGGAGGAAGATAGAGGGAGAGGAGAGAGGAGGAAGAGAGAGGAGGAAGAGAGAGGAGGAAGAGACAGGAAGAGCAGAGGGGAGGAAGAGAGAGGAGGAAGAGAGAGGAGGAAGAGAGAGGAGGAAGAGTGAGGAGGAAGAGAGAGGAAGAGGAGAGAGGTGGAAGAGAGAGGAGGAAGATAGAGGAAGAGGAGAGAGGAGGAGAGAAATGAGGAAGAGAGAGGAGGAAGAGAGGAGGAGGAAGAGAGAGGAGGAAGAGAGAGGAGGAAGAGAGAGATGGAAGAGAGAGGAGGAAGAGAGAGGAGGAAGAGAGAGGAAGAGGAGAGAGGAGGAAGAGAGAGGAGGAAGAGAGAGGAAGAGGAGAGAGGAAGAGGAGAGAGGAGGAGAGAGAGGAGGAAGAGAGAGGAGGATGAGAGAGGAGGATGAGAGAGGAGGATGAGAGAGGAGAAAGATAGAGGAAGAGGAGTGTGGAGGAGGAGAGTGGAGGAAGAGAGAGGAGCAAGAGTGAGGAGGAAGAGAGATGAGGAGGATAGAGGAGGAAGAGAGAGGAGGAAGAGAGAGAAGAGGAGAGAAGAGGAAGAGAGAGGAGAAGAGAGAGGAGGAATTGAGAGGAGGAAGAGAGAGGAGGAAGAGAGAGGAGGAAGAGAGAAGAAGAGGAGAGAGGAGGAAGATTGTGTTGGAAGAGAGTGGAGGGAAGAGAGAGGAGGAGAGAGAGGAGGAAGAGAGAGGAAGAGGAGAGAGGAAGAGGACAGAGGAAGAAGAGGGACGAGGAGGAGAGAGAGGAAGAGAGAGGAGGAAGAGAGAAGAAGAGGAGAGAGGAGGAAGATTGTGTTGGAAGATAGTGGAGGAAGAGAGAGGAGGATGAGAGAGGAGGAAGAGAGAGGAAGAGGAGAGAGGAAGAGGAGGGAGGAGGAAGAGAGAGGAGGAAGAGAGAGGAGGAAGATAGAGGAGAAGAGAGAGGAAGAAGAGAGAGGAGGAAGAGAGAGGAGGAAGAGTGAGGAGGAAGAGAGAGGAAGAGGAGAGAGGAGGAAGAGAGAGGAGGAAGAGAGAGGAGGAAGAGAGAGGAGGAAGAGAGAGGAAGAGGAGAGAGGACGATGAAGAGAGGAGGAAGAGAGACAAGGATGAGAGAGGAGGAAGAGAGAGGAGGAAGAGAGAGGAGGAAGAGAGAGGAGGAAGGGAGAGGAGAAACCCAGAGGAGGAAGAGAGAGGAGGAAGACAGAGGAGGAAGAGAGAGGAAGAAGAGAGAGGAATAGGAGAGAGGAGGAAGAGAGACGAGGAAAAGAGAGGAGGAAGAGAGGGGACGAAGATAGATGAGGAAGAGAAAGGAAGAGGAGAGAGGAGGAGGAGAGAGGAGGAAGAGAGAGGAGGAAGAGTGAGGAGGATGAGAGTGGAACAGGAGAGAGGAGGAAAACAGAGGAGGAGGAGAGAGGAGGAGGAGAGAGGAGGAAGAGAGAGGAAGAGGAGAGAGGAGGAGGAAAGAGTAGGATGAAGAGAGAGGAGGAAGAGAGAGAAGGAAGGGAGAGGAGGAAGAGAGAGGAGGAAGAGAGAGGAGGAAGAGAGAGGAAGAGGAGAGCGGAGGAAGAGAGATGAGGAAGAGAGTGTAGGAAAGGAGAGGAGGAAGAGAGAGGAAGAGGAGAGAGGAGGAGGAGATAGGAGGAGGAGAGACGAGGAAGGAAGAGGAGGAAGAGAGAGGAGAAAGATAGTGGAGGAAGGGATAGGAGGAAGAGAGAGGAGGAAGAGAGAGGAAGAACAGAGAGGAAGAGGAGAGAGGAGGAAGAGAGACGAGGAGATGAGAGAAGGAAGAGAGAGTACGAAGAGAGATGAGGAAGAGAGAGGAGGAAGAGAGAGGAAGAGGAGAGAGGAGGAGGAGAGAGGAGGAAGAGAGAGGAGGAAGAGTGAGGAGGATGAGAGTGGAACAGGAGAGAGGAGGAAAACAGAGGAGGAGGAGAGAGGAGGAGGAGAGAGGAGGAAGAGAGAGGAGGAAGAGAGAGGAGGAAGAGAGAGGAGGAAGAGAGAGGAAGAAGAGAGAGGAATAGGAGAGAGGAGGAAGAGAGACGAGGAGAAGAGAGGAGGAAGAGATAGGAAGAAGAGAGATGAGGAAGAGAGAGGTGGCAGAGAGAGGAAGAGGAGATAGGAGGAGGAAAGAGTAGGATGAAGAGAGAGGAGGTAGAGAGAGGAGGAAGAGAGAGGAGGAAGAGAGAGGAGGAGGAGATAGGAGGAGGAGAGAGGAGGAAGAGAGAGGAGGAAGAGAGAGGAGGAAGAGAGAGAAGGAAGGGAGAGGAGGAAGAGAGAGGAGGAAGAGAGGGGAGGATGAGAGAGGAAGAAGAGAGAGGAGGAAGAGAGAGGAGGAAGATAGAGGACGAAGAGAGAATAGGAGGATAGAGGAAGAGGAGAGAGGAAGAAGGGAGAAGGGGGAATATAGAGGAAGAGGTGAGAGGAGGAAGAGAGAGGAAGTGGTGAGAGGAGGAGAGAGGAGGAAGTGAGTGGAGGAAGAGAGAGGTGGAAGAGAGAGGAGGAAGATAGAGGAGAAAGAGAGAGGAGGAAGAGAGTGGAGGAGGAGAGAGGAGGACGAGAGGGAGGAAGAGAGAAGAGGAAGAGAGAGGAGGAAGACAGAGGAGAAGGGAGAGGGGAGTGAGAGGAGGAAGAGAGAGGAGGTGAGAGAGAAGGAGGAAGAGAGAGGAGGAAGGGAGAGGAGGAAGAGAGAGGAGGAAGAGAGAGGAGGAAGAGAGAGGAGGAAGAGAGAGGATGAAGAGAGATGAGGAAGAGAGAGGAGGAAGAGAGAGAAGGGAGGAGAGGAGGAGGAGAGAGGAGGAAGAGAGAGGAGGGAGGAGAGAGGAGGAAGAGAGAGAAGGAAGGGAGAGGAGGAAGAGAGAGGAGGAAGAGAGAGGAGAAGAGAGAGTTGGAAGAGAGAGAGAAAGAGGAGAGAGGAGAAGTAAAGAGTAGGATGAAGAGACAGGAGGAAGAGAGAGGAGGAAGAGAGAGGAGGGAAGAGAGATTAGGAGGAGATAGGAGGTGGTGAGTGTGGAGGAGTGAAGGGAGGAGGAGAGAGGAGGAAGAGAGAGAAGGAAGGGAGAGGAGGAAGAGAGAGGAGGAAGAGAGAGGAGGAGAGAGAGGAGAGGGAGAGAGGAGGAAGAGAGACGAGAGAGAGGAGGAAGAGACGAGGACGAAGAGAGATGAGGAAGAGAGAGGAGGAGAGAGAGGAAGAGGAGAGAGGAGGAGGAGAGAGGAGGAGAGAGAGGAGGAAGAGTGTGGAGGAGAGAGTGGAACAGGAGAGAGGAGGAAAACAGAGGAGGAGGAGGAGAGGAGGAGGAGAGAGGAGGAAGAGAGACAAGGAAGAGAGAGGAGGAAGAGTGAGGAGGAAGGGAGAGGAGAAACCTAGAGGAGGAAGAGAGAGGAGGAAGAGAGAGGAGGAAGACAGGGGAAGAAGAGAGAGGAATAGAGGAGAGGAGGAAGAGAGACGAGGAGAAGAGAGGAGGAAGAGTAGAGGACGAAGAGAGATGAGGAAGAGAGAGGAAGAGGAGAGAGGAGGAGGAAAGAGTAGGATGAACAGAGAGGAGGAAGAGAGAGGAGGAAGAGAGAAGAGGAAGAGAGAGTAGGAGGAGATAGGAGGAGGAGAGAGGAGGAAGAGAGAAGAGAAGGAGAGAGGAGGAAGAGAGAGAAGGAAGGGAGAGGAGGAAGAGAGAGGAGGAAGAGAGAGGAGGAAGAGAGAGGAAGAGGAGAGAGGAGGAAGAGAGAGGAGGAAGATAGTGGACGAAGAGAGAATAAGAGGATAGAGGAAGAGGAGAGAGGAAGAAGGGAGAAGGGGAATATAGAGGAAGAGGAGAGAGGAGGAGGAAAGTGTAGGATGAAGAGAGAGGAGGAAGAGAGAGGAGGAAGAGAGAGGAGGAAGATAGTGGACGAAGATGAGAATAAGAGGATAGAGGAAGAGGAGAGAGGAAGAAGGAAGAAGGGGAATATAGAGGAAGAGGAGAGAGGAGGAAGAGACAGGAGGAAGAGAGAGGAGGAAGAGAGAAGAAGTGGAGAGAGGAGGAGAGAGGAGGATGAGAGAGGAGGAAAAGAGAGGAGAAGAGAGAGGAAGAGGAGAGAGGAGGAAGAGAGAGGAGGAAGAGAGAGAAGGAAGAGAGAGGAGGAAGATAGAGGAGAAGAGAGACGAGGATGAGAGAGGAGCAAGAGAGATGAGGAAGAGAGAGGAAGAGGAGAGAGGAGGAAGAGAGAGGTGGAGAAGAGAGGAGGAAGACAGAGGAGGAGGAGAGAGGAGGAGGAGAGAGGAGGAGGAGAGAGGAGGAAGAGAGAGGAGGAAGAGAGAGGAGGAAGGGAGAGGAGAAACCCAGAGGAGGAAGAGAGAGGAGGAAGACAGAGGAGGAAGAGAGAGGAAGAAGAGAGAGGAATAGGAGAGAGGAGGAAGAGAGACGAGGAAAAGAGAGGAGGAAGAGAGAGGACGAAGAGAGATGAGGAAGAGAAAGGAAGAGGAGAGAGGAGGAGGAGAGAGGAGGAAGAGAGTGGAGGAAGAGGAGAGAGGAAGAGGAAAGAGTAGGATGAAGAGAGAGGAGGAAGAGAGAGAAGGAAGGGAGAGGAGGAAGAGAGAGGAGGAAGAGAGAGGAGGAAGAGAGAGGTGGAAGAGAGAGGAAGAGGAGAGAGGAGGAGGAAAGAGTAGGATGAACAGAGAGGAGGAAGAGAGAGGAGGAAGAGAGAAGAGGAAGAGAGAGTAGGAGGAGATAGGAGGAGGAGAGAGGAGGAAGAGAGAGAGAGAGAAGGAGAGAGGCAGGAGAGAGAGAAGGAAGGGAGAGGAGGAAGAGAGAGGAGGAAGAAGAGAGGAGGAAGAGAGAGGAAGAGGAGAGAGGAGGAAGAGAGAGGAGGAGGAGATAGGAGGAGGAGAGAGGAGAAGAGAGAGGAGGAAGAGAGAGGAGGAAGAGAGGGAAGGAAGGGAGAGGGAGGAAGAGAGAGGAGGAAGAGAGAGCAGGAAGAGAGAGGAGGAAGATAGAGGACGAAGAGAGAATAGGAGGATAGAGGAAGAGGAGAGAGGAAGAAGGGAGAAGGGGAATATAGAGGAAGAGGAGAGAGGAGGAGAGAGAGGAGGAAGAGAGAGGAAGTGGAGAGAAGAGAAGAGAAAGGTGGAAGAGAAAGGAGGAAGAGAGAGGAAGAGGAGAGAGGAGGAATTGAGAGGAGGAAGAGAGAGGAGGAAGAGAGAGGAGGAAGAGGGGAGGATGAGGAGAGAGGAGGAAGACAGAGGAGGAAGAGAGAGAGGAGAGAGGCAGGAAGAGGAGAGAGGAGGAAGAGAGAGGTGGAAGAGATAGGAGGAAGAGAGAGGAGGAATTGAGAGGAGGAAGAGAGAGGAGGAAGAGAGAGGAGGAAGAGAGAAGATGAGGAGAGAGGAGGATATTGTGTTGGAAGAGAGTGAGAGGAAGAGAGAGGAGGAAGAGAGAGGAGGAAGAGAGAGGAAGAGGAGAGAGGAAGAAGAGAGGAAGAAGTGAGAGGTGGAGAGAGAGAGGAGGAAGAGAGAGGAGGAAGAGAGAAGAAGAGGAGAGAGGAGGAAGATTGTGTTGGAAGAGAGTGGAGGAAGAGAGAGGAGGAAGAGAGAGGAGGAAGAGAGAGGAAGAGGAGAGAGGAAGAGGAGAGAGAGGGAAGAGAGAGGAGGAAGAGAGAGGAGGAAGATAGAGGTGGAAGAGAGAGGATGAAGAGAGGGAGGAAGAGAGAGGAGGAGAGTGAGGAGGAAGAGAGAGGAAGAGGAGAGAGGTGGAAGAGAGAGGAGGAAGAGAGAGGATGAAGAGAGTGGAGGATGAGAGAGGCGTAAGAGAGAGGAAGAGGAGAGAGGAGGAGGAGAAATGAGGAAGAGAGAGGAGGAAGAGGAGAGGAGAAGGAAGAAGAGTGGAGGAAGAGTGAGGAGGGAAGAGAGAGGAAGAGGAGAGAGGAGGAAGAGAGAGGAGGAAGAGAGAGGAGGAATGAGAGTGTGAGGTTGAGTGTGGTGGTTGTGAGAGGAGGAAGAGAGAAGAAGTGGAGTGAGTAGTGAAGTTTGTGTTGGAAGAGTGTGGAGGGGAGAGTGAGTAGGAGAGAGAGGAGGAAGAGAGAGGAAGAGGAGAGAGGAAGAGGAGAGAGGAGGAAGAGAGAGGAGGAAGATAGAGGAGGAAGAGAGAGGAAGAGGAAGAGAGGAGGAGGAGAAATGAGGAAGAGAGAGGAGGAAGAGAGAGGAGAGAAGAGAGAGGAGGAAGAGAGAGGAGGAAGAGAGAGATGGAAGAGAGAGGAGAAGAGAGAGGAGGAAGATAGAGGGAGAGGAGAGTGGAGAGAGAGAGTGGAGGAAGAGAGAGGAGGAAGAGACAGGAAGAGCAGAGGGGAGGAAGAGAGAGGAGGAAGAGAGAGGAGGAAGAGAGAGGAGGAAGAGTGAGGAGGAAGAGAGAGGGAAGAGGAGAGAGGTGGAAGAGAGAGGAGGAAGATAGAGGAAGAGGAGAGAGGAGGAGGAGAAATGAGGAAGAGAGAGGAGAAGAGAGAGGAGGAAGAGAGAGGAGGAAGAGAGAGGAGGAAGAGAGAGATGGAAGAGAGAGGAGGAGAGAGAGGAGGAAGAGAGAGGAAGAGGAGAGAGGAGGAGAGAGAGGAGGAAGAGAGAGGAAGAGGAGAGAGGAAGAGGAGAGAGGAGGAAGAGAGAGGAGGAAGAGAGAGGAG
Source organism: Strix occidentalis (assembly GCA_030819815.1). Lineage (NCBI taxonomy): Eukaryota > Metazoa > Chordata > Aves > Strigiformes > Strigidae > Strix > Strix occidentalis. The sequence continues at coordinate 10,377 of JASWHU010000639.1, forward strand.
GATGAGAGGAGGAGGATGAGAGAGGAGGTGAGAGAGGAGAAAGATAGAGGAAGAGGAGTGTGGAGGAGGAGAGTGGAGGAAGAGAGAGGAGCAAGAGTGAGGAGGAAGAGAGATGAGGAGGATAGAGGAGGAAGAGAGAGGTGGAAGAGAGAGGAGAGGAGAGAAGAGGAAGAGAGAGGAGGAAGAGAGAGGAGGAATTGAGAGGAGGAAGGAGAGGAGGAGAGGAGGAGGAGAGAGAAGAAGAGGAGAGAGGAGGAAGATTGTGTTGGAAGAGAGTGGAGGAAGAGAGAGGAGGAAGAGAGAGGAGGAAGAGAGAGGAAGAGGAGAGAGGAAGAGGACAGAGGAAGAAGAGGGACGAGGAGGAGAGAGGAGGAAGAGAGAGGAGGAAGAGAGAAGAAGAGGAGAGAGGAGGAAGATTGTGTTGGAAGATAGTGGAGGAAGAGAGAGGAGGATGAGAGAGGAGGAAGAGAGAGGAAGAGGAGAGAGGAAGAGGAGGGAGGAGGAAGAGAGAGGAGGAAGAGAGAGGAGGAAGATAGAGGAGGAAGAGAGAGGAAGAAGAGAGAGGAGGAAGAGAGAGGAGGAAGAGTGAGGAGGAAGAGAGAGGAAGAGGAGAGAGGAGGAAGAGAGAGGAGGAAGAGAGAGAGGAGGAAGAGAGAGGAGGAAGAGAGAGGAAGAGGAGAGAGGACGATGAGAGAGGAGGAAGAGAGACAAGGATGAGAGAGGAGGAAGAGAGAGGAGGAAGAGAGAGGAGGATGAGAGAGGAGGATGAGAGAGGAGGAAGAGAGAGGAAGAGGAGAGAGGAAGAGGAGAGAGGAGGAATAGAGAGATGGAACAGAGAGGAGAAAGAGAGAGGAAGAGGAGAGAGGAGGAAGAGAGAGGAGGTAGAGAGAGGAGGATGAGAGAGGAGGAAGAGAGAGGAGGATGAGAGAGGAGGATGAGAGAGGAGGAAGATAGAGGAAGAAGAGTGTGGAGGAGGAGAGAGGAGGAAGAGAGAGGAGCAAGAGTGAGGAGGAAGAGAGATGAGGAGTATAGAGGAGGAAGAGAGAGGAGGAAGAGAGAGGAAGAGGAGAGAAGAGGAAGAGAAAGGAGGAAGAGAGAGGAGGAAGAGAGAGGACGAGGAGAGAGGAGGAATTGAGAGGAGGAAGAGAGAGGAGGATAGAGAGGAAGAGGAGAGAGGAGAAGAGAGAGGAGGAAGAGAGAGGAGGAAGAGACAGGAAGAGGAGAGAGGAGGAAGAGAGAGGAGGAAGAGAGAGGAGGAAGGGCGAGGAGGAAGAGTGAGGAGGAAGAGAGAGGAGGAAGAGAGAGGAGGAAGAGACAGGAAGAGGAGAGAGGAGGAAGAGAGAGGAAGAGGAGAGAGGAGGAAGAGAGAGGAGGAAGAGAGAGGAGGAAGAGAGAGGAGGATGAGAGAGGAGTATGAGAGTGGAGGAAGAGAGAGGAAGAGGAGAGAGGAATAAAGACAGGAAGAGGAGAGAGGAGGAAGAGAGAGGAGGAAGAGAGAGGAAGAGGATAGTGGAAGAGGAGAGAGGAGGAATAGAGAGGAGGAGAGAGAGTAAGAGGATAGTGGAAGAGGAGAGAGGAGGAATAGAGAGGTGGAAGAGAGAGGGAGAAAGAGAGAGGAAAGAGGAGAGAGGAGGAAGAGAGAGGGAGGAAGAGAGAGGAGGATGAGAGAGGAGAAGAGAAAGGAGGATGAGAGAGGAGGAGAGTGAGGAGGAAGATTGAGGAAGAGGAGTGTGGAGGAGGAGAGAGGAGGGAAGAGAGAGGAGCAAGAGTGTGGAGGAAGAGAGATGAGGAGGATAGAGGAGGAAGAGAGAGGTGGAAGAGGTGAGGAAGAGGAGAGATGAGAAGAGAAAGGAGGAGAGAGAGGAGGAAGAGAGTGGAAGAGGTGAGAGGAGGAATTGAGAGGAGGAAGAGAGAGGAGTAAGAGAGAGGTGGAAGAGAGAGGAAGAGGAGAGAGGAGGAAGAGAGTGGAGAAGAGAGAGGAGGATGAGAGAGGAGGATGAGAGAGGAAGATGAGAGAGGAAGAGGAGACAGGAATAAGTGACAGGAAGAGGAGTGAGGAGGAAGAGAGAGGAGGAAGAGAGAGGAAGAGGATAGAGGAAGAGGAGAGAGGAGGAATAGAGAGGAGGAAGAGAGAGGAAGAGGATAGAGGAAGAGGAGAGAGGAGGAAGAGAGAGGAGGAAGAGAGAGGAGGAAGAGAGAGGAAGAGGAGAGAGGAGGAAGAGAGAGGAGGAAGAGAGAGGAGGAAGAGACAGGAAGATGAGAGAGGAGGAAGAGAGAGGAGGAAGAGATAGGAGGAAAGAGAGAGAGGAAGGGAGAGGAGAGAGAGAGGAGGAAGAGAGAGGAGGAAGAGAGAGGAAGAGGAGAGAGGAGGAATTGAGAGGAGGAAGAGAGAGGAGGAAGAGGAGAGGAGGAAGAGAGAAGAAGAGGAGAGAGGAAGAAGAGAGAGGAAGAGAGAGAGGAGGAGAAGAGAGGAGGAAGAGAGAGGAGGAAGAGAGAAGAAGAGGAGAGAGGAGGAAGATTGTGTTGGAAGAGAGTGGAGAAGAGAGAGGAGGAAGAGAGAGGAGGAAGAGAGAGGAAGAGGATGAGAGGAAGAGGAGAGAGGAGGAAGAGAGAGGAGGAAGAGAGAGGAGGAAGATAGAGGAGGAAGAGAGAGGGAAGAAGAGAGAGGTGGAGAGAGAGGAGGAAGAGTGAGGAGGAAGAGAGAGGAAGTGGAGAGAGGTGGAAGAGAGAGGAGGAAGAGAGAGGAAGAAGAGAGAGGAGGATGAGAGAGGCGTAAGAGAGAGGAAGAGGAGAGAGGAGGAGGAGAAATGAGGATGAGAGTGGAGGAAGAGAGAGGAGGAAGAGAGAGGAGGAAGAGAGAGGAGGAAGAGAGAGGAGGAAGAGAGAGGAAGAGGAGAGAGGGAGGAAGAGAGAGGAGAAGAGAGAGGAGGATGAGAGAGGAGGATGAGAGAGGAAGAAGAGAGAGGGAAGAGGAGAGAGGAATAAGAGACAGGAAGAGGAGAGAGGAGGTAGATAGAGGAGGAAGAGAGAGGTAGAGGATAGAGGTAGAGGAGAGAGGAGGAATAGAGAGGAGGAAGTGAGAGGAGGATGAGAGAGGAGGAAGGAGAGGAGGATGAGAGAGGAGGATGAGAGAGGAGGAAGATAGAGGAAGAGGAGTGTGGAGGAGGAGAGAGGAGGAAGAGAGAGGAGCAAGAGTGAGGAGGAAGAGAGATGAGGAGGATAGAGGAGGAAGAGAGAGGAGCAAGAGAGAGGAAGAAGAGAGAAGAGGAAGAGAAAGGAGGAAGAGAGAGGAGGAAGAGAGAGGAAGAGGAGAGAGGAGGAATTGACAGGAGGAAGAGAGAGGAGTAAGAGAGAGGAGGAAGAGAGAGGAGGAAGAGAGAGACGGAAGAGAGAGGGAAGAGGAGAGAGGAGGAAGAGAGAGGAGGAAGAGATAGGAGGAAGAGAGAGGAGGAAGGGAGAGGAGAAGAGAGAGGAGGAAGAGAGAGGAGGAAGAGAGAGGAGGAAGAGAGAGGAAGAGGAGAGAGGAGGAATTGAGAGGAGGAAGAGAGAGGAGGAAGAGCGAGGAGGAAGAGAGAAGAAGAGGAGAGAGGAGGGAAGATTGTGTTGGAAGAGAGTGGAGGAAGAGAGAGGAGGAAGAGAGAGGAGGAAGAGAGAGGAAGAGGAGAGAGGAAGAAGAGAGAGGAAGAAGAGAGAGGAGGAAGATAGAGGAGGAAGAGAGAGGAAGAAGAGAGAGGAGGAAGAGAGAGGAGGAAGAGTGAGGAGGAAGAGAGAGGCGTAAGAGAGAGGAAGAGGAGAGAGGAGGAGGAGAAATGAGGAAGAGAGAGGAGGATGAGAGAGGAGGAAGAGAGAGGAGGAAGAGAGAGGTGGAAGAGAGAGGAGGAAGAGAGAGGAAGATGAGAGTGGAGGATGAGAGAGGCGTAAGAGAGAGGAAGAGGAGAGAGGAGGAGGAGAAATGAGGATGAGAGAGGAGGAAGAGAGAGGAGGAAGAGAGAGGAGGAAGAGAGAGGAGGAAGAGAGAGGAGGAAGAGAGAGACGGAGAGAGAGGAAGAAGAGAGAGGAGGAAGAGAGAGGAAGAGGAGAGAGGAGGAAGAGAGAGGAGGAAGAGAGAGGAGGAAGAGACAGGAAGAGGAGGGAGGAGGGAAGAGAGAGGAGGAAGAGAGAGGAGAAAGAGAGAGGAGGAAGAGAGAGGAGGAAGAGAGAGGAAGAGGAGAGAGGAAGACGAGAGAGGAGGAAGAGAGAGGAGGAAGAGATAGGAGGAAGATAGAGGAGGAAGAGAGAGGAAGAAGAGAGAGAGGAGAAGAGAGAGGAGGGAAGAGTGAGGAGGAAGAGAGAGGAAGAGGAGAGAGGAGGAAGAGAGAGGAAGAGGAGAGAGGAGGATGAGAGAGGAGGAAGATAGAGGAGGAAGAGAGAGGAAGAAGAGAGAGGAGGAAGAGAGAGGAGGAAGAGAGAGGAGGAGGAGAGAGGAGGAAGAGAGAGGAGGAAGAGAGAAGAAGAGGAGAGAGGAGGAAGATTGTGTTGGAAGAGAGTGGAGGAAGAGATAGAGGAGGAAGAGAGAGGAGGAAGAAAGAGGAAGAGGAGAGAGGAAGAGGAGAGTGGAGGAAGAGAGAGGAGGAAGAGAGAGGGGAAGATAGAGGAGGAAGAGAGAGGAAGAAGAGAGAGGAGGAAGAGAGAGGAGGAAGAGTGAGGAGGAAGAGAGAGGTAGAGCAGAGAGGAGGAAGAGAGAGGAGGAGGAGAGAGGAGGAAGAAAGAGGAAAAGGAGAGAGGAGGAGAGAGAGGAGGAAGAGATAGGAGGAAGTGAGAGGAGGAAGGGAGAGGAGGAAGAGAGAGGAGGAAGAGAGAGGAGGAAGAGAGAGGAAGAAGAGAGAGGAGGAGAGAGAGGAAGAGGAGAGAGGAGGAAGAGAGAGGAGGAAGAGAGAGGAGGAAGAGACAGGAAGAGGAGGGAGGAGGAAGAGAGAGGAGGAAGAGAGAGGAGGAAGAGAGAGGAGGAGAGAGAGGAGGAAGAGAGAGGAAGAGGAGAGAGGAAGACGAGAGAGGAGGAAGAGAGAGGAGGAAGAGAGAGGAGGAAGATAGAGGAGGAAGAGAGAGGAAGAAGAGAGAGGAGGAAGAGAGAGGAGGAAGAGTGAGGAGGAAGAGAGAGGAAGAGGAGAGAGGAGGATGAGAGAGGAGGAAGATAGAGGAGGAAGAGAGAGGAAGAAGAGAGAGGAGGAAGAGAGAGGAGGAAGAGAGAGGAGGAGGAGAGAGGAGGGAAGAGAGAGGAGGAAGAGAGAAGAAGAGGAGAGAGGAGGAAGATTGTGTTGGAATAGAGTGGAGGAAGAGACAGGAGGAAGAGAGAGGAGGAAGAGAGAGGAAGAGGAGAGAGGAAGAGGAGAGAGGAGGAAGAGAGAGGAGGAAGAGAGAGGAGGACGATAGAGGAGGAAGAGAGTGGAAGAAGAGAGTGGAGGAAGAGAGAGGAGGAAGAGAGAGGAGGAAGAGAGAGGAAGAGCAGAGAGGAGGAAGAGAGAGGAGGAAGAGAGAGGAGGAAGAAAGAGGAAAAGGATGAGAGGAGGAAGAGAGAGGAGGAAGAGATAGGAGGAAGAGAGAGGAGGAAGGGAGAGGAGAAGAGAGAGAAGGAAGAGAGAGGAGGAAGAGAGAGGAGGAAGAGAGAGGGAAGAGGAGAGAGGAGGAATGAGAGGAGGAAGAGAGAGGAGAAGAGCGAGGGAGGAAGAGAGAAGAAGAGGAGAGAGGAGGAAGATTGTGTTGGAAGAGAGTGGAGGAAGAGAGAGGAGGAAGAGAGAGGAGGAAGAGAGAGGAAGAGGAGAGAGGAAGAGAGAGAGGAAGAAGAGAGAGGAGGAGAAGAGAGGAGGAAGAGAGAGGAGGAAGAGAGAAGAAGAGGAGAGAGGAGGAAGATTGTGTTGGAAGAGAGTGGAGGAAGAGAGAGGAGGAAGAGAGAGGAGGAAGAGAGAGGAAGAGGAGAGAGGAAGAGGAGAGAGGAGGAAGAGAGAGGAGGAAGAGAGAGGAGGAAGATAGAGGAGGAAGAGAGAGGAAGAAGAGAGAGGAGGAAGAGAGAGGAGGAAGAGTGAGGAGGAAGAGAGAGGAAGAGGAGAGAGGTGGAAGAGAGAGGAGGAAGAGAGAGGAAGAAGAGAGTGGAGGATGAGAGAGGAGGAAGAGAGAGGAGGAAGAGAGAGGAAGAGGAGAAATGAGGAAGAGAGAGGAGGAAGAGAGAGGAGGAAGAGAGAGGAGGAAGAGAGAGGAGGAAGAGAGAGACGGAAGAGAGAGACGGAAGAGAGAGGAAGAAGAGAGAGGAGGAAGAGAGAGGAAGAGGAGAGAGGAGGAAGAGAGAGGAGGAAGAGAGAGGAGGAAGAGACAGGAAGAGGAGGGAGGAGGAAGAGAGAGGAGAAGAGAGAGAGGAAGAGAGAGGAAGAAGAGAGAGGAGGAAGAGAGAGGAGGAAGAGTGAGGAGGAAGAGAGAGGAAGAAGAGAGAGGAGGAAGAGAGAGGAAGAGGAGAGAGGAGGAAGAGAGAAGGAAGATAGAGGAGGAAGAGAGAGGAAGAAGAGAGAGGAGGAAGAGAGAGGAGGAAGAGTGAGGTGGAAGAGAGAGGAAGAGGAGAGAGGTGGAAGAGAGAGGAGGAAGAGAGAGGAAGAAGAGAGAGGAGGAGGAGAAATGAGGAAGAGAGAGGAGGAAGAGAGAGGAGGAAGAGAGAGGAAGAGGAGAGAGGAGGAAGAGAGAGGAGGAAGAGAGAGGAGGAAGAGAGAAGAAGAGGAGAGAGGAGGAAGATTGTGTTGGAAGAGTGTGGACGAAGAGAGTGTAGGAAGAGAGAGGAGGAAGAGAGAGGAAGAGGAGAGAGGAAGAGGAGAGAGGAGGAAGAGAGAGGAGGAAGAGAGAGGAGGAAGATAGAGGAGGAAGAGAGAGGAAGAAGAGAGAGGAGGAAGAGAGAGGAGGATGAGAGAGGCGGAAGAGAGAGGAAGAGGAGAGAGGAGGAGGAGAAATGAGGAAGAGAGAGGAGGAAGAGAGAGGAGGAAGAGAGAGGAGGAAGAGAGAGGAGGAAGAGAGAGGAGGAAGAGAGAGATGGAAGAGAGAGGAGGAAGAGAGAGGAGGAAGAGAGAGGAAGAGGAGAGAGGAGGAAGAGAGAGGAGGAAGAGAGAGGAGGAAGAGACAGGAAGAGCAGAGGGGAGGAAGAGAGAGGAGGAAGAGAGAGGAGGAAGAGAGAGGAGGAAGAGAGAGGAAGAGGAGAGAGGAGGATGAGAGAGGAGGAAGAGAGACAAGGATGAGAGAGGAGGAAGAGAGAGGAGGAAGAGAGAGGGAAAAAGTGAGAGGAGGAAGAGAGAGGAGGAAGAGAGAGGAGGAAGATAGAGATTGAGGAGTTTGGAGGAGGAGAGAGGAGGAAGACAGAGGAGCAAGAGTGAGGAGGAAGAGAGATGAGGAGGATAGAGGAGGAAGAGAGAGGAGGAAGAGAGAGGAAGAGGAGAGAAGAGGAAGAGAGAGGAGGAAGAGAGAGGAGGAAGAGAGAGGAAGAGGAGAGACGAAGATGAGAGAGGAGGAAGAGAGAGGAGGAAGGGAGAGGAGGAAGAGAGAGGAGGAAGAGAGACGAGGATGAGAGAGGAGGAAGAGAGAGGAAGAGGATAGAGGAAGAGGAGAGAGGAGGAATAGAGAGGTGGAAGAGAGAGGAGAATGAGAGATGAAGAGGAGAGAGGAGGAAGAGAGAGGAAGAGGAGAAAGGAGAAAGAGAGAGGAGGAAGAAAGTGTAAAAGGAGAGAGGAGGAAGAGAGAGGAGGAAGAGAGAGGAGGAAGAGAGAGGAAGAAGAGAGAGGAGGAAGAGAGAGGAGGAAGAGTGAGGAGGAAGAGAAGAGGAAGAGCAGAGAGGAGGAAGAGAGAGGAGGAAGAGAGTGGAGGAAGAGAGAGGAGGAAGAGAGATGAAGAGGAGAGAGGAGTAAGAGAGAGAAAGAGGAGAAAGGAGAAAAGAGAGGAGGAGAAAGAGTAAAAGGAGAGAGGAGGAAGAGAGAGGAGGAAGAGAGAGGAAGAGAAAGAGGAGGAAGAGAGAGGAGAAACAGAGAGGAGGAGGAGACAGTAGGAAGAGAGAGGAGAAAGAGAGAGGAAGAGGAGAGAGGAATAAGAGACAGGAAGAGGAGAGAGGAGGAAGAGAGAGGAGGAAAGAGAGAGGAAGATGATAGAGGAAGAGGAGAGAGGAGGAATAGAGAGGATGAAGAGAGAGGATGAGGATAGAGGAAGAGGAGAGAGGAGGAATAGAGAGGTGGAAGAGAGAGGAGAAAGAGAGAGGAAGAGGAGAGAGGAGGAAGAGAGAGGAGGAAGAGAGAGGAGGATGAGAGAGGAGGAAGAGAGAGGAGGATGAGAGAGGAGGATGAGAGAGGAGGAAGATAGAGGAAGAGGAGTGTGGAGGAGGAGAGAGGAGGAAGAGAGAGGAGCAAGAGTGAGGAGGAAGAGAGATGAGGAGGATAGAGTAGGAAGAGAGAGGAGCAAGAGAGAGGAAGAGGAGAGAAGAGGAAGAGAGAGGAGGAAGAGAAAGGAGGAAGAGAGAGGAAGAGGAGAGAGGAGGAATTGAGAGCAGGAAGAGAGAGGAGGAAGAGAGAGGAGGAAGAGAGAGGAAGAGGAGAGAGGAGGAAGAGAGAGGAGGAAGAGAGAGGAGGAAGAGGCAGGAAGAGGAGAGAGGAGGAAGAGAGAGGAGGAAGAGATAGGAGGAAGAGAGAGGAGAATTGAGAGGAGGAAGAGAGAGGAGGAAGAGAGAGGAGGAAGAGAGAAGAAGAGGAGAGAGGAGGAATATTGTGTTGGAAGAGAGTGGAGGAAGAGAGAGCAGGAAGAGAGAGGAAGAGGAGAGAGGAAGAAGAGAGAGGAAGAAGAGAGAGGAGGAGAAGAGAGGAGGAAGAGAGAGGAGGAAGAGAGAAGAAGAGGAGAGAGGAGGAAGATTGTGTTGGAAGAGAGTGAAGGAAGAGAGAGGAGGAAGAGAGAGGAGGAAGAGAGAGGAAGAGGAGAGAGGAAGAGGAGAGAGGAGGAAGAGAGAGGAGGAAGAGAGAGGAGGAAGATAGAGGAGGAAGAGAGAGGAAGAAGAGAGAGGAAGAAGAGAGAGGAGGAAGAGTGAGGAGGAAGAGAGAGGAAGAGGAGAGAGGTGGAAGAGAGAGGAGGAAGAGAGAGGAAGAAGAGAGAGGAGGATGAGAGAGGCGTAAGAGAGAGGAAGAGGAGAGAGGAGGAGGAGAAATGAGGAAGAGAGAGGAGGAAGAGAGAGGAGGAAGAGAGAGGAGGAAGAGAGAGGAGGAAGAGAGAGGAAGAGGAGAGAGGAGGAAGAGAGAGGAGGAAGAGACAGGAAGAGGAGAGAGGAGGAAGAGAGAGGAGGAAGAGAGAGGAGGAAGAGAGAAGAAGAGGAGAGAGTAGGAAGATTGTGTTGGAAGAGAGTGGAGGAAGAGAGAGTAGGAAGAGAGAGGAGGAAGAGAGAGGAAGAGGAGAGAGGAAGAGGAGAGAGGAGGAAGAGAGAGGAGGAAGATAGAGGAGGAAGAGAGAGGAAGAGGAGAGAGGAGGAGGAGAAATGAGGAAGAGAGAGGAGGAAGAGAGAGGAGGAAGAGAGAGGAGGAAGAGAGAGGAGGAAGAGAGAGATGGAAGAGAGAGGAGGAAGAGAGAGGAGGAAGATAGAGGAAGAGGAGAGAGGAGGAAGAGAGAGGAGGAAGAGAGAGGAGGAAGAGACAGGAAGAGCAGAGGGGAGGAAGAGAGAGGAGGAAGAGAGAGGAGGAAGAGAGAGGAGGAAGAGTGAGGAGGAAGAGAGAGGAAGAGGAGAGAGGTGGAAGAGAGAGGAGGAAGATAGAGGAAGAGGAGAGAGGAGGAGGAGAAATGAGGAAGAGAGAGGAGGAAGAGAGAGGAGGAAGAGAGAGGAGGAGAGAGAGGAGGAAGAGAGAGATGGAAGAGAGAGGAGGAAGAGAGAGGAGGAAGAGAGAGGAAGAGGAGAGAGGAGGAAGAGAGAGGAGGAAGAGAGAGGTGGAGAAGAGAGAGGAGAAAGAGAGAGGAAGAGGAGAGAGGAGGAAGAGAGAGGAGGAAGAGAGAGGAGAATGAGAGAGGAGGATGAGAGAGGAGGATGAGAGAGGAGAAAAGATAGAGGAAGAGGAGTGTGGAGGAGGAGAGAGGAGGAAGAGAGAGGAGCAAGAGTGAGGAGGAAGAGAGATGAGGAGGATAGAGGAGGAAGAGAGAGGAGGAAGAGAGAGGAGGAAGATAGAGGAGGAAGATAGAGGAGGAAGAGAGAGGAAGAAGACGAGAGGAGAAGAGAGAGGAGGAAGAGTGAGGAGAAGAGAGAGGAAGAGCAGAGAGGAGGAAGAGAGAGGAGGAAGAGAGTGGAGGAAGAGAGAGGAGGAAGAGAGATGAAGAGGAGAGAGGAGTAAGAGAGAGAAAGAGGAGAAAGGAGAAAGAGAGAGGAGGAAGAAAGAGTAAAAGGAGAGAGGAGGAAGAGAGAGGAGGGAGAGAGGAAGAGAAAGAGGAGGAAGAGAGAGGAGAAACAGAGAGGAGGAGGAGACAGTAGGAAGAGAGAGGAGAAAGAGAGAGGAAGAGGAGAGAGGAATAAGAGACAGGAAGAGGAGAGAGGAGGAAGACAGAGGAGGAAGAGAGAGGAAGAGGATAGAGGAAGAGGAGAGAGGAGGAATAGAGAGGTGGAAGAGAGAGGAGAAAGAGAGAGGAAGAGGAGAGAGGAGGAAGAGAGAGGAGGAAGAGAGAGGAGGATGAGAGAGGAGGAAGAGAGAGGAGGATGAGAGAGGAGGATGAGAGAGGAGGAAGAGAGAGGAAGAGGAGTGTGGAGGAGGAGAGAGGAGGAAGAGAGAGGAGCAAGAGTGAGGAGGAAGAGAGATGAGGAGGATAGAGTAGGAAGAGAGAGGAGAAAGAGAGAGGAAGAGGAGAGAAGAGGAAGAGAAAGGAGGAAGAGAAAGGAGGAAGAGAGAGGAAGAGGAGAGAGGAGAAATTGAGAGGAGGAAGAGAGAGGAGGAAGAGAGAGGAAGAGGAGAGAGGAGGAAGAGAGAGGAGGAAGAGAGAGGAGGAAGAGGCAGGAAGAGGAGAGAGGAGGAAGAGAGAGGAGGAAGAGATAGGAGGAAGAGAGAGGAGGAATTGAGAGGAGGAAGAGAGAGGAGGAAGAGAGAGGAGGAAGAGAGAAGAAGAGGAGAGAGGAGGAATATTGTGTTGGAAGAGAGAGGAGGAAGAGAGAGGAGGAAGAGAGAGGAGGACGAGAGAGGAAGAGGAGAGAGGAAGAAGAGAGAGGAAGAAGAGAGAGGAGGAGAAGAGAGGAGGAAGAGAGAGGAGGAAGAGAGAAGAAGAGGAGAGAGGAGGAAGATTGTGTTGGAAGAGAGTGGAGGAAGAGAGAGGAGGAAGGGAGAGGAGGAAGAGAGAGGAAGAGGATAGAGGAAGAGGAGAGAGGAGGAAGAGAGAGGAGGAAGAGAGAGGAGGAAGATAGAGGAGGAAGAGAGAGGAAGAAGAGAGAGGAGGAAGAGAGAGGAGGAAGAGTGAGGAGGAAGAGAGAGGAAGAGGAGAGAGGTGGAAGAGAGAGGAGGAAGAGAGAGGAAGAAGAGAGAGGAGGATGAGAGAGGCGTAAGAGAGAGGAAGAGGAGAGAGGAGGAGGAGAAATGAGGAAGAGAGAGGAGGAAGAGAGAGGAGGAAGATAGAGGAGGAAGAGAGAGGAGGAAGAGAGAGGAAGAGGAGAGAGGAGGAAGAGAGAGGAGGAAGAGAGAGGAGGAAGAGACAGGAAGAGGAGAGAGGAGGAAGAGAGAGGAGGAAGAGAGAAGAAGAGGAGAGAGTAGGAAGATTGTGTTGGAAGAGAGTGGAGGAAGAGAGAGTAGGAAGAGAGAGGAGGAAGAGAGAGGAAGAGGAGAGAGGAAGAGGAGAGAGGAGGAAGAGAGAGGAGGAAGATAGAGGAGGAAGAGAGAGGAAGAGGAGAGAGGAGGAGGAGAAATGAGGAAGAGAGAGGAGGAAGAGAGAGATGGAAGAGAGAGGAGGAAGAGAGAGGAGGAAGATAGAGGAAGAGGAGAGAGGAGGAAGAGAGAGGAGGAAGATAGAGGAAGAGGAGAGAGGAGGAGGAGAAATGAGGAAGAGAGAGGAGGAAGCGAGAGGAGGAAGAGAGAGGAGGAAGAGAGAGGAGGAAGAGAGAGATGGAAGAGAGAGGAGGAAGAGAGAGGAGGAAGAGAGAGGAAGAGGAGAGAGGAAGAGGAGAGAGGAGGAATAGAGAGGTGGAAGAGAGAGGAGAAAGAGAGAGGAAGAGGAGAGAGGAGGAAGAGAGAGGAGGAAGAGAGAAGAGGAAGAGAGAGGAAGAAGGGAAAGGAGGAAGAGAGAGGAGGAAGAGAGAGGAGGAAGAGAGGAGGAAGAGAGAGGAAGAGGAGAGAGGAGGAATTGAGAGGAGGAAGAGAGAGGAGGAAGAGAGAGGAGGAAGAGAGAAGAAGAGGAGAGAGGAGGAAGATTGTGTTGGAAGGGAGTGGAGGACGAGAGAGGAGGAAGAGAGAGGAGGAAGAGAGAGGAAGAGGAGAGAAGAAGAGGACAGAGGAAGAAGAGAGACGAGGAGGAGAGAGGAGGAAGAGAGAGGAGGAAGAGAGAAGAAGAGGAGAGAGGAGGAAGATTGTGTTGGAAGAGAGTGGAGGAAGAGAGAGGAGGATGAGAGAGGAGGAAGAGAGAGGAAGAGGAGAGAGGAAGAGGAGGGAGGAGGAAGAGAGAGGAGGAAGAGAGAGGAGGAAGATAGAGGAGGAAGAGAGAGGAAGAAGAGAGAGGAGGAAGAGAGAGGAGGAAGAGTGAGGAGGAAGAGAGAGGAAGAGGAGAGAGGAGAAAGAGAGAGGAGGAAGAGAGAGGAGGAAGAGAGAGGAGGAAGAGAGAGGAAGAGGAGAGAGGACGATGAGAGAGGAGGAAGAGAGACAAGGATGAGAGAGGAGGAAGAGAGAGGAGGAAGAGAGAGGAAAAAGAGAGAGGAGGAAGAGAGAGGAGGAAGAGAGAGGAGGAAGATAGAGGAAGAGGAGTTTGGAGGAGGAGAGAGGACGAAGAGAGAGGAGCAAGAGTGAGGAGGAAGAGAGATGAGGTGGATAGAGGAGGAAGAGAGAGGAGGAAGAGAGAGGAAGAGGAGAGAAGAGGAAGAGAGAGGAGGAAGATAGAGGAGGAAGAGAGAGGAAGAGGAGAGAGGAGGAACTGAGAGGAGGAAGAGAGAGGAGGAAGAGAGAGGAGGAAGAGAGACGAAGATGAGAGAGGAGGAAGAGAGAGTAGGAAGAGAGAGGAAGAGGAGAGAGGAGGAAGAGAGAGGAGGAAGAGAGACGAGGATGAGAGAGGAGGAAGAGAGAGGAGGAAGAGAGAGGAGGAAGAGTGAAGAGGAAGAGAGAGGAAGAGGAGAGAGGAAGATGAGAGAGGAGGAAGAGACAGGAAGAGGATAGAGGAAGAGGAGAGAGGAGGAAGAGAGAGGAAGAGTAGAGAGGAGGAAGAGAGAGGAGGAAGAGAGAGGAGGATGAGAGAGGAGGATGAGAGAGGAGGAAGAGAGAGGAAGAGGAGAGAGGAGAGAGAGAGAGGAGGAAGAGAGAGGAAGAGGATAGAGGAAGAGGAGAGAGCAGGAAGGAGAGGTGGAAGAGAGAGGAGGAAGTGAGAGGAAGAAGAGAGAGGAGGAAGAGAGAGGAGGAAGAGGGAGGAAGAGGAGAGAGGAGAGGAGAATTGAGGAAGAGAGAGGAGGATGAGAGAGGAGGAAGAGAGAGGAAGAGGAGGGAGGAGGAAGAGAGAGGAGGAAGAGAGAGGAGGATGAGAGAGGAGGATGAGAGAGGCGGAAGATAGAGGAAGAGGAGTGTGGAGGAGGAGAGAGGAGGAAGAGAGAGGAGGAAGAGTGAGGAGGAAGAGAGATGAGGAGGATAGAGGAGGAAGAGAGAGGAGGAATATAGAGGAAAAAGAGAGAGGAGGAAGAGAGAGGAGGAGGAGAGAGGAGGAAGAGAGAGGAGGAAGAGAGAGGAGGAAGAGAGAGGAGGAAGGTAGAGGAAGAGGAGAGAGGAGGAAGAGAGAGGATGATGAGAGAGGAAGAGGAGAGAGGAGGAATTGAGAGGAGGAAGAGAGAGGAGGAAGAGAGAGGAGGAAGAGAGAAGAAGAGGAGAGAGGAAGAGGAGAGAGGAGGAAGAGAGAGGAGGAAGAGAGAGGAGCAAGAGTGAGTAGGAAGAGAGATGAGGAGGATAGAGGAGGAAGAGAGAGGAAGAAGGGAGAGGAGGAAGAGAGAGGAAGAAGAGAGATGAGGAGGATAGAGGAGGAAGAGAGAGGAGGAAGAGAGAGGACGAAGAGAGACGAGGATGAGAGAGGAACAAGAGTGAGGAGGAAGAGAGAGGAAGAGGAGAGAGGAGGAAGAGAGAGGAGGAAGAGAGAGGAGGAAGAGAGAGGAGGAAGAGAGAGGAGGATGAGAGAGGAGGATGAGAGAGGAGGAAGATAGAGGAAGAGGAGTGTGGAGGAGGAGAGAGGAGGAAGAGAGAGGATCAAGAGTGAGGAGGAAGACAGATGAGGAGGATAGAGGAGGAAGAGAGAGGAGGAAGAGAGAGGAAGAGGAGAGAGGAGGAAGAGAGAGGAGGAAGAGAGAGGAGGAAGAGAGAGGAGGAAGAGAGAGGAGGAAGAGAGAGGAGGAAGAGAGAGGAAGAGGAGAGAGGAGGATGAGAGAGGAGGAAGAGAGACGAGGATGAGAGAGGAGGAAGAGAGAGAGGAAGATAGAGGAAAAAGAGAGAGGAGATAGAGAGATGAGGAAGAGAGAGGAGGAAGAGAGATGAGAGGAGAGAGGAGGAAGAGAGAGGAGGAAGAGAGAGGAGGAAGAGAGAAGAGGAAGAGAGAGGAGTAAGAGAGAGGAGGAAGAGAGAGAAGGAAGTGAGAGGAAGAGGAGAGAGGAGGAAGAAAGAAAGGGAAGAGAGAGGAGGAAGAGAGAGGACGAAGAGAGAGGAGGAAGAGAGAGGAGGAAGAGACAGGTAGAGGAGAGAGAAGTAAGAGGGGGGGGGAAGAGAGAGGAGGAAGAAAGAGGCGGAATTGAGAGGAGGAAGAGAGAGGAGGAAGAGAGAGGAGGAAGAGAGAGGAGGAGGAGAGAGGAGGAGGAGAGAGGAGGAAGAGAGAGGAGGAAGAGAGAGGAGGAATAGAGAGGAGGAAGAGGGAGGAGGAAGAGAGAGGAGGAAGAGAGAGGAAGAGGAGAGAGGAGGAAGAGAGAGGACGAAGAGAGACAAGGATGTGATAGGAGGAAGAGCGAGGAGGAAGAGAGAGGAGGAAGAGAGAGGAGGAAGAGAGAGGAGAAAGAGAGAGACGGAAGAGAGAGGAGGAAGAGAGAGGAGGAAGAGAGAGGAGGAAGAGAGAGGAGGAAGAGAGTGGAGGAAGAGAGAGGAAGAAGAGAGAGGAGGATGAGAGAGGAGGAAGAGAGACGAGGATGAGAGAGGAGGAAGAGAGAGAGGAAGACAGAGGAAAAAGAGAGAGGAGAAAGAGAGAGGAGGAAGAGAGAGGAGGAAGAGAGATGAGAGGAGAGAGTAGGAAGAGAGAAGAGGAAGAGAGAGGAGTAAGAGAGAGGAGGAAGAGAGAGGAGGAAGAGAGAGGAAGAGGAGAGAGGAGGAAGAGAGAGGAAGAGGAGAGAGAAGGAAGAGAGAGGAGGAAGAGAGAGGAGGAAGAGAGAGGAGGAAGAGAGATGTAGAGGAGAGAGAGGAAGAGGAGAGAGGTGGAAGAGAGAGGAGGAAGAGAGAGGAAGAAGAGAGAGGAGGATGAGAGAGGCGGAAGAGAGAGGAAGAGGAGAGAGGAGGAGGAGAAATGAGGAAGAGAGAGGAGGAAGAGAGAGGAGGAAGAGAGTGGAGGAAGAGAGAGGAAGAAGAGAGAGGAGGATGAGAGAGGAGGAAGAGAGACGAGGATGAGAGAGGAGGAAGAGAGAGAGGAAGATAGAGGAAAAAGAGAGAGGAGAAAGAGAGAGGAGGAAGAGAGAGGAGGAAGAGAGATGAGAGGAGAGAGTAGGAAGAGAGAAGAGGAAGAGAGAGGAGTAAGAGAGAGGAGGAAGAGAGAGGAGGAAGAGAGAGGAAGAGGAGAGAGGAGGAAGAGAGAGGAAGAGGAGAGAGAAGGAAGAGAGAGGAGGAAGAGAGAGGAGGAAGAGAGAGGAGGAAGAGAGAGGTAGAGGAGAGAGAGGAAGAGGAGAGAGGTGGAAGAGAGAGGAGGAAGAGAGGGGAAGAAGAGAGAGGAGGATGAGAGAGGCGGAAGAGAGAGGAAGAGGAGAGAGGAGGAGGAGAAATGAGGAAGAGAGAGGAGGAAGAGAGAGGAGGAAGAGAGAGGAGGATGAGATTGGAGGAAGAGAGAGGAGGAAGAGAGAGACGGAAGAGAGAGGAGGAAGAGAGAGGAGGAAGAGAGAGGAAGAGGAGAGAGGAGGAATTGAGAGGAGGAAGAGAGAGGAGGAACAGAGAGGTGGAAGAGAGACGAAGATGAGAGAGGAGGAAGAGAGAGTAGGAAGAGAGAGGAAGAGGAGAGAGGAGGAAGAGAGAGGAGGAAGAGAGACGAGGATGAGAGAGGAGGAAGAGAGAGGAAGAGGATAGAGGAAGAGGAGAGAGGAGGAATAGAGAGGTGGAAGAGAGAGGAGAAAGAGAGAGGAAGAGGAGAGAGGAGGAAGAGAGAGGAGGAAGAGAGAGGAGGATGAGAGAGGAGGAAGAGAGAGGAGGATGAGAGAGGAGGAATATAGATGAGGATGAGAGAGGAGGAAGAGAGAGGAGGAAGAGAGAGGAAGGGGAGAGAGGAGGAAGAGAGAGGAGGAAGAGAGAGGAAGAGGAGAGAGGAAGAGGAGAGAGGAGGAAGAGAGAGGAGGAAGAGAGAGGAGGAAGATAGAGGAGGAAGAGAGAGGAAGAAGAGAGAGGAGGAAGAGAGAGGAGGATGAGTGAGGAGGAAGATAGAGGAAGAGGAGAGAGGTGGAAGAGAGAGGAGGAAGAGAGAGGAAGAAGAGAGAGGAGGATGAGAGAGGCGTAAGAGAGAGGAAGAGGAGAGAGGAGGAGGAGAAATGAGGAAGAGAGAGGAGGAAGAGAGAGGAGGAAGAGAGAGGAGGAAGAGAGAGGAGGAAGAGAGAGGAGGAAGAGAGAGACGGAAGAGAGACGAGGAAGAAAGAGGAGGAAGAGAGAGGAAGAGGAGAGAGGAGGAAGAGAGAGGAGGAAGAGAGAGGAGGAAGATAGAGGAAGAGGAGTTTGGAGGAGGAGAGAGGAGGAAGAGAGAGGAGCAAGAGTGAGGAGGAAGAGAGATGAGGTGGATAGAGGAGGAAGAGAGAGGAGGAAGAGAGAGGAAGAGGAGAGAAGAGGAAGAGAGAGGAGGAAGAGAGAGGAGGAAGAGAGAGGAAGAGGAGTGAGGAAGAGGAGAGAGGAGGAATTGAGAGGAGGAAGAGAGAGGAGGAAGAGAGAGGAGGAAGAGAGACGAAGATGAGAGAGGAGGAAGAGAGAGTAGGAAGAGAGAGGAAGAGGAGAGAGGAGGAAGAGAGAGGAGGAAGAGAGACGAGGATGAGAGAGGAGGAAGAGAGAGGAGGAAGAGAGAGGAGGAAGAGTGAAGACGAAGAGAGAGGAAGAGGAGAGAGGAGGAAGAGAGTAGAGGAAGAGAGAGGAGGAAGAGAGAGGAGGAAGAGAGAGGAGGAAGAGAGAGGAGGAAGAGAGAGGAGGAAGAGAGAGGAAAAGGATAGAGAAGGAGGAGAGGGGAGGAAGAGAGAGGAGGAAGAGAGAGGAGGAAGAGAGAGGAGGAAGAGAGAGGAGGAAGACAGAGGAGGAAGAGAGAGGAGGAAGAGTGAAGAGGAAGAGAGAGGAGGAAGAGAGAGGAAGAAGAGAGAGGAGGAAGAGAGAGGAAGAGGAGAGAGGTGGAAGAGAGTAGAGGAAGAGAGAGGAGGAAGAGAGAGGAGGAGAGAGAGGAGGAAGAGAGAGAAGGAAGAGAGAGGAAAAGGATAGACAAGGAGGAGAGGGGAGGAAGAGAGAGGAGGAAGAGAGAGGAGGAAGAGAGAGGAGGAAGAGAGAGGAGGAAGATAGATGAGGATGAGAGAGGAGGAAGAGAGATGAAGAAGAGAGAGGAAGAGGAGAGAGGAGGAAGAGAAAGGACGAAGAGAGACGAGGATGAGAGAGGTGGAAGAGAGAGACGGAAGAGAGAGGAGGAAGAGAGAGGAGGAAGAGAGAGGAAGAGGAGAGAGGAGGAAGAGAGAGGAGGAAGAGAGAGGAGGAAGAGACAGGAAGAGGAGAGAGGAGGAAGAGAGAGGAGGAAGAGAGAGGAGGAAGAGAGAGGAGGAAGAGATAGGAAGAGGAGAGAGGACGGTGAGAGAGGAGGAAGAGAGACAAGGATGAGAGAGGAGGAAGAGAGATGAGGAAGAGAGAGGAAAAAGAGAGAGGAGGAAGAGAGAGGAGGAAGAGAGAGGAGGAAGATAGAGGAAGAGGAGTTTGGAGGAGGAGAGAGGAGGAAGAGAGAGGAGCAAGAGTGAGGAGGAAGAGAGATGAGGTGGATAGAGGAGGAAGAGAGAGGAGGAAGAGAGAGGAAGAGGAGAGAGGAGGATTTGAGAGGAGGAAGAGAGAGGAGGAAGAGAGAGGAGGAAGAGAGACGAAAATGAAAGCGGAGGAAGAGAGAGTAGGAAGAGAGAGGAAGAGGAGAGAGGAGGAAGAGAGAGGCGGAAGAGAGACGAGGATGAGAGAGGAGGAAGAGAGAGGAGGAAGAGAGAGGAGGAAGAGTGAAGAGGAAGAGAGAGGAAGAGGAGAGAGGAGGAAGAGAGTAGAGGAAGAGAGAGGAGGAAGAGAGAGGAGGAAGAGAGAGGAGGAAGAGAGAGGAGGAAGAGAGAGGAAAAGGATAGAGAAGGAGGAGAGGGGAGGAAGAGAGAGGAGGAAGAGAGAGGAGGAAGAGAGAGGAGGAGGAGAGAGGAGGAAGAGAGAGGAGGAAGAGAGAAGAGGAAGACAGAGGAGGAAGAGAGAGGAGGAAGAGTGAAGAGGAAGAGAGAGGAGGAAAGAGAGGAGGATGAGGGAGGAGGAAGAGAGAGGAGGAAGAGAGAGGAGGAAGAGAGAGGAGGAAGAGTGAAGAGGAAGAGAGAGGAGGAAAAGAGAGGAGGAAGAGAGAGGAGGAAGAGAGAGGAAGAGGAGAGAGGAGGAAGAGAGTAGAAGAAGAGAGAGGAGGAAGAGAGAGGAGGAAGAGAGAGGAGGAAGAGAGAGGAAGAGGAGAGAGGAGGAAGAGAAAGGAGGAAGAGAGAGGAGGAAGAGACAGGAAGAGGAGAGAGGAGGAAGAGAGAGGAGGAAGAGAGAGGAGGAAGAGAGAGGAGAAGAGAGTGGAGGAAGAGAGAGGAAGAAGAGAGAGGAGGATGAGAGAGGAGGAAGAGAGACGAGGATGAGAGAGGAGGAAGAGAGAGAGGAAGATAGAGGAAAAAGAGAGAGGAGAAAGAGAGAGGAGGAAGAGAGAGGAGGAAGAGAGATGAGAGGAGAGAGTAGGAAGAGAGAAGAGGAAGAGAGAGGAGTAAGAGAGAGGAGGAAGAGAGAGGAGGAAGAGAGAGGAAGAGGAGAGAGGAGGAAGAGAGAGGAAGAGGAGAGAGAAGGAAGAGAGAGGAGGAAGAGAGAGGAGGAAGAGAGAGGAGGAAGAGAGAGGTAGAGGAGAGAGAGGAAGAGGAGAGAGGTAGAAGAGAGAGGAGGAAGAGAGAGGAAGAAGAGAGAGGAGGATGAGAGAGGCGGAAGAGAGAGGAAGAGGAGAGAGGAGGAGGAGAAATGAGGAAGAGAGAGGAGGAAGAGAGAGGAGGAAGAGAGAGGAGGAAGAGAGAGGAGGAAGAGAGAGGAGGAAGAGAGAGATGGAAGAGAGAGGAGGAAGAGAGAGGAGGAAGAGAGAGGAAGAGGAGAGAGGAGGAAGAGAGAGGAGGAAGAGAGACGAGGATGAGAGAGGAGGAAGAGAGAGGAAGAGGATAGAGGAAGAGGAGAGAGGAGGAATAGAGAGGTGGAAGAGAGAGGAGAAAGAGAGAGGAAGAGGAGAGAGGACGAAGAGAGAGGAGGAAGAGAAAGGAGGATGAGAGAGGAGGAAGAGAGAGGAGGAAGAGAGAGGAAGAGGAGAGAGGAGGAAGAGAGAGGACGAAGAGAGACAAGGATGTGATAGGAGGAAGAGCGAGGAGGAAGAGAGAGGAGGAAGAGAGAGGAGGAAGAGAGAGGAGGAAGAGAGAGGAGGAAGAGAGAGGAGGAAGAGAGAGGAGGAAGAGAGATGTAGAGGAGAGAGAGGAAGAGGAGAGAGGTGGAAGAGAGAGGAGGAAGAGAGAGGAGGAAGAGAGAGGAGGAAGAGAGAGGAGGAAGAGAGAGGAGGAAGAGAGATGTAGAGGAGAGAGAGGAAGAGGAGAGAGGTGGAAGAGAGAGGAGGAAGAGAGAGGAAGAAGAGAGAGGAGGATGAGAGAGGCGGAAGAGAGAGGAAGAGGAGAGAGGAGGAGGAGAAATGAGGAAGAGAGAGGAGGAAGAGAGAGGAGGAAGAGAGTGGAGGAAGAGAGAGGAAGAAGAGAGAGGAGGATGAGAGAGGAGGAAGAGAGACGAGGATGAGAGAGGAGGAAGAGAGAGAGGAAGATAGAGGAAAAAGAGAGAGGAGAAAGAGAGAGGAGGAAGAGAGAGGAGGAAGAGAGATGAGAGGATAGAGTAGGAAGAGAGAAGAGGAAGAGAGAGGAGTAAGAGAGAGGAGGAAGAGAGAGGAGGAAGAGAGAGGAAGAGGAGAGAGGAGGAAGAGAGAGGAAGAGGAGAGAGAAGGAAGAGAGAGGAGGAAGAGAGAGGAGGAAGAGAGAGGAGGAAGAGAGAGGTAGAGGAGAGAGAGGAAGAGGAGAGAGGTGGAAGAGAGAGGAGGAAGAGAGGGGAAGAAGAGAGAGGAGGATGAGAGAGGCGGAAGAGAGAGGAAGAGGAGAGAGGAGGAGGAGAAATGAGGAAGAGAGAGGAGGAAGAGAGAGGAGGAAGAGAGAGGAGGAAGAGAGAGGAGGAAGAGAGAGACGGAAGAGACAGGAGGAAGAGAGAGGAGGAAGAGAGAGGAAGAGGAGAGAGGAGGAATTGAGAGGAGGAAGAGAGAGGAGGAAGAGAGAGGTGGAAGAGAGACGAAGATGAGAGAGGAGGAAGAGAGAGTAGGAAGAGAGAGGAAGAGGAGAGAGGAGGAAGAGAGAGGAGGAAGAGAGACGAGGATGAGAGAGGAGGAAGAGAGAGGAAGAGGATAGAGGAAGAGGAGAGAGGAGGAATAGAGAGGTGGAAGAGAGAGGAGAAAGAGAGAGGAAGAGGAGAGAGGAGGAAGAGAGAGGAGGAAGAGAGAGGAGTATGAGAGAGGAGGAAGAGAGAGGAGGATGAGAGAGGAGGAATATAAATGAGGATGAGAGAGGAGGAAGAGAGAGGAGGAAGAGAGAGGAAGGGGAGAGAGGAGGAAGAGAGAGGAGGAAGAGAGAGGAAGAGGAGAGAGGAAGAGGAGAGAGGAGGAAGAGAGAGGAGGAAGATAGAGGAGGAAGAGAGAGGAAGAGGAGAGAGGTGGAAGAGAGAGGAGGAAGAGAGAGGAAGAAGAGAGAGGAGGATGAGAGAGGCGAAAGAGAGAGGAAGAGGAGAGAGGAGGAGGAGAAATGAGGAAGAGAGAGGAGGAAGAGAGAGGAGGAAGAGAGAGGAGGAAGAGAGAGGAGGAAGAGAGAGGAGGAAGAGAGAGGAGGAAGAAAGAGGAGGAAGAGAGACGAGGAAGAAAGAGGAGGAAGAGAGAGGAAGAGGAGAGAGGAGGAAGAGAGAGGAGGAAGAGAGAGGAGGAAGATAGAGGAAGAGGAGTTTGGAGGAGGAGAGAGGAGGAAGAGAGAGGAGCAAGAGTGAGGAGGAAGAGAGATGAGGTGGATAGAGGAGGAAGAG
Source organism: Strix occidentalis (assembly GCA_030819815.1). Taxonomy (NCBI): domain Eukaryota; kingdom Metazoa; phylum Chordata; class Aves; order Strigiformes; family Strigidae; genus Strix; species Strix occidentalis. Next base: position 32,138 of record JASWHU010000639.1, read on the forward strand.
AGAGGAGGAAGAGAGAGGAAGAGGAGAGAAGAGGAAGAGAGAGGAGGAAGAGAGAGGAGGAAGAGAGAGGAAGAGGAGAGAGGAAGAGGAGAGAGGAGGAATTGAGAGGAGGAAGAGAGAGGAGGAAGAGAGAGGAGGAAGAGAGACGAAGATGAGAGAGGAGGAAGAGAGAGTAGGAAGAGAGAGGAAGAGGAGAGAGGAGGAAGAGAGAGGAGGAAGAGAGACGAGGATGAGAGAGGAGGAAGAGAGAGGAGGAAGAGAGAGGAGGAAGAGTGAAGACGAAGAGAGAGGAAGAGGAGAGAGGAGGAAGAGAGTAGAGGAAGAGAGAGGAGGAAGAGAGAGGAGGAAGAGAGAGGAGGAAGAGAGAGGAGGAAGAGAGAGGAGGAAGAGAGAGGAAAAGGATAGAGAAGGAGGAGCGGGGAGGAAGAGAGAGGAGGAAGAGAGAGGAGGAAGAGAGAGGAGGAAGAGAGAGGAGGAAGACAGAGGAGGAAGAGAGGAGGAAGAGTGAAGAGGAAGAGAGAGGAGGAAGAGAGAGGAAGAAGAGAGAGGAGGAAGAGAGAGGAAGAGGAGAGAGGTGGAAGAGAGTAGAGGAAGAGAGAGGAGGAAGAGAGAGGAGGAAGAGAGAGGAGGAAGAGAGAGAAGGAAGAGAGAGGAAAAGGATAGACAAGGAGGAGAGGGGAGGAAGAGAGAGGAGGAAGAGAGAGGAGGAAGAGAGAGGAGGAAGAGAGAGGAGGAAGAGAGACGAAGATGAGAGAGGAGGAAGAGAGAGTAGGAAGAGAGAGGAAGAGGAGAGAGGAGGAAGAGAGAGGAGGAAGAGAGACGAGGATGAGAGAGGAGGAAGAGAGAGGAAGAGGATAGAGGAAGAGGAGAGAGGAGGAAGAGAGAGGAGGAAGAGAGAGACGGAAGAGAGACGAGGAAGAAAGAGGAGGAAGAGAGAGGAAGAGGAGAGAGGAGGAAGAGAGAGGAGGAAGAGAGAGGAGGAAGATAGAGGAAGAGGAGTTTGGAGGAAGAGAGAGGAGGAAGAGAGAGGAGCAAGAGTGAGGAGGAAGAGAGATGAGAGGAGAGAGTAGGAAGAGAGAAGAGGAAGAGAGAGGAGTAAGAGAGAGGAGGAAGAGAGAGGAGGAAGAGAGAGGAAGAGGAGAGAGGAGGAAGAGAGAGGAAGAGGAGAGAGAAGGAAGAGAGAGGAGGAAGAGAGAGGACGAAGAGAGAGGAGGAAGAGAGAGGTAGAGGAGAGAGAGGAAGAGGAGAGAGGTAGAAGAGAGAGGAGGAAGAGAGAGGAAGAAGAGAGAGGAGGATGAGAGAGGCGGAAGAGAGAGGAAGAGGAGAGAGGAGGAGGAGAAATGAGGAAGAGAGAGGAGGAAGAGAGAGGAGGAAGAGAGAGGAGGAAGAGAGAGGAGGAAGAGAGAGGAGGAAGAGAGAGATGGAAGAGAGAGGAGGAAGAGAGAGGAGGAAGAGAGAGGAAGAGGAGAGAGGAGGAAGAGAGAGGAGGAAGAGAGACGAGGATGAGAGAGGAGGAAGAGAGAGGAAGAGGATAGAGGAAGAGGAGAGAGGAGGAATAGAGAGGTGGAAGAGAGAGGAGAAAGAGAGAGGAAGAGGAGAGAGGACGAAGAGAGAGGAGGAAGAGAGAGGAGGATGAGAGAGGAGGAAGAGAGAGGAGGAAGAGAGAGGAAGAGGAGAGAGGAGGAAGAGAGAGGACGAAGAGAGACAAGGATGTGATAGGAGGAAGAGCGAGGAGGAAGAGAGAGGAGGAAGAGAGAGGAGGAAGAGAGAGGAGAAAGAGAGAGACGAAGAGAGAGGAGGAAGAGAGAGGAGGAAGAGAGAGGAGGAAGAGAGAGGAGGAAGAGAGTGGAGGAAGAGAGAGGAAGAAGAGAGAGGAGGATGAGAGAGGAGGAAGAGAGACGAGGATGAGAGAGGAGGAAGAGAGAGAGGAAGATAGAGGAAAAAGAGAGTGGAGAAAGAGAGAGGAGGAAGAGAGAGGAGGAAGAGAGATGAGAGGAGAGAGTAGGAAGAGAGAAGAGGAAGAGAGAGGAGTAAGAGAGAGGAGGAAGAGAGAGGAGGAAGAGAGAGGAAGAGGAGAGAGGAGGAAGAGAGAGGAAGAGGAGAGAGAAGGAAGAGAGAGGAGGAAGAGAGAGGAGGAAGAGAGAGGAGGAAGAGAGAGGAGGAAGAGAGATGTAGAGGAGAGAGAGGAAGAGGAGAGAGGTGGAAGAGAGAGGAGGAAGAGAGAGGAAGAAGAGAGAGGAGGATGAGAGAGGCGGAAGAGAGAGGAAGAGGAGAGAGGAGGAGGAGAAATGAGGAAGAGAGAGGAGGAAGAGAGAGGAGGAAGAGAGTGGAGGAAGAGAGAGGAAGAAGAGAGAGGAGGAAGAGAGAGGAGGAAGAGAGAGGTAGAGGAGAGAGAGGAAGAGGAGAGAGGTGGAAGAGAGAGGAGGAAGAGAGGGGAAGAAGAGAGAGGAGGATGAGAGAGGCGGAAGAGAGAGGAAGAGGAGAGAGGAGGAGGAGAAATGAGGAAGAGAGAGGAGGAAGAGAGAGGAGGAAGAGAGAGGAGGAAGAGAGAGGAGGAAGAGAGAGGAGGAAGAGAGAGACGGAAGAGAGAGGAGGAAGAGAGAGGAGGAAGAGAGAGGAAGAGGAGAGAGGAGGAATTGAGAGGAGGAAGACGAGAGGAGAAGAGAGAGGTGGAAGAGAGACGAAGATGAGAGAGGAGGAAGAGAGAGTAGGAAGAGAGAGGAAGAGGAGAGAGGAGGAAGAGAGAGGAGGAGAGAGACGAGGATGAGAGAGGAGGAAGAGAGAGGAAGAGGATAGAGGAAGAGGAGAGAGGAGGAATAGAGAGGTGGAAGAGAGAGGAGAAAGAGAGAGGAAGAGGAGAGAGGAGGAAGAGAGAGGAGGAAGAGAGAGGAGGATGAGAGAGGAGGAAGAGAGTGGAGGATGAGAGAGGAGGAATATAGATGAGGATGAGAGAGGAGGAAGAGAGAGGAGGAAGAGAGAGGAAGGGGAGAGAGGAGGAAGAGAGAGGAGGAAGAGAGAGGAAGAGGAGAGAGGAAGAGGAGAGAGGAGGAAGAGAGAGGAGGAAGAGAGAGGAGGAAGATAGAGGAGGAAGAGAGAGGAAGAAGAGAGAGGAGGAAGAGAGAGGAGGAAGAGTGAGGAGGAAGAGAGAGGAAGAGGAGAGAGGTGGAAGAGAGAGGAGGAAGAGAGAGGAAGAAGAGAGAGGAGGATGAGAGAGGCGTAAGAGAGAGGAAGAGGAGAGAGGAGGAGGAGAAATGAGGAAGAGAGAGGAGGAAGAGAGAGGAGGAAGAGAGAGGAGGAAGAGAGAGGAGGAAGAGAGAGGAGGAAGAAAGAGGAGGAAGAGAGACGAGGAAGAAAGAGGAGGAAGAGAGAGGAAGAGGAGAGAAGAGGAAGAGACAAGAGGAAGAGAGAGTAGGAAGATAGAGGAAGAGGAGTTTGGAGGAGGAGAGGAGGAAGAGAGAGGAGCAAGAGTGAGGAGGAAGAGAGATGAGGTGGATAGAGGAGGAAGAGAGAGGAGGAAGAGAGAGGAAGAGGAGAGAAGAGGAGAGAGAGGAGGAAGAGAGAGGAGGAAGAGAGAGGAAGAGGAGAGAGGAAGAGGAGAGAGGAGGAATTGAGAGGAGGAAGAGAGAGGAGGAAGAGAGAGGAGGAAGAGAGACGAAGATGAGAGAGGAGGAAGAGAGAGTAGGAAGAGAGAGGAAGAGGAGAGAGGAGGAAGAGAGAGGAGGAAGAGAGACGAGGATGAGAGAGGAGGAAGAGAGAGGAGGAAGAGAGAGGAGGAAGAGTGAAGACGAAGAGAGGAAGAGGAGAGAGGAGGAAGAGAGTAGAGGAAGAGAGAGGAGGAAGAGAGAGGAGGAAGAGAGAGGAGGAAGAGAGAGGAGGAAGAGAGAGGAGGAAGAGAGAGGAAAAGGATAGAGAAGGAGGAGAGTGGAGGAAGAGAGAGGAGGAAGAGAGAGGAGGAAGAGAGAGGAGGAAGAGAGAGGAGGAAGACAGAGGAGGAAGAGAGAGGAGGAAGAGTGAAGAGGAAGAGAGAGGAGGAAGAGAGAGGAAGAAGAGAGAGGAAGAGGAGAGAGGTGGAAGAGAGTAGAGGAAGAGAGAGGAGGAAGAGAGAGGAGGAAGAGAGAGGAGGAAGAGAGAGAAGGAAGAGAGAGGAAAAGGATAGACAAGGAGGAGAGGGGAGGAAGAGAGAGGAGGAAGAGAGAGGAGGAAGAGAGAGGAGGAAGATAGAGGAGGAAGAGAGACGAAGATGAGAGAGGAGGAAGAGAGAGTAGGAAGAGAGAGGAAGAGGAGAGAGGAGGAAGAGAGAGGAGGAAGAGAGACGAGGATGAGAGAGGAGGAAGAGAGGAAGAGGAGTTTGGAGGAAGAGAGAGGAGGAAGAGAGAGGAGCAAGAGTGAGGAGGAAGAGAGATGAGGTGGATAGAGGAGGAAGAGAGAGGAGGAAGAGAGAGGAAGAGGAGAGAAGAGGAAGAGAGAGGAGGAAGAGAGAGGAGGAAGAGAGAGGAAGAGGAGAGAGGAAGAGGAGGGAGGAGGAATTGAGAGGAGGAAGAGAGAGGAGGAAGAGAGAGGAGGAAGAGAGACGAAGATGAGAGAGGAGGAAGAGAGAGTAGGAAGAGAGAGGAAGAGGAGAGAGGAGGAAGAGAGAGGAGGAAGAGAGAGGAGAATGAGAGAGGAGGAAGATAGATGAGGATGAGAGAGGAGGAAGAGAGATGAAGAAGAGAGAGGAAGAGGAGAGAGGAGGAAGAGAAAGGAGGAAGAGAGACGAGGATGAGAGAGGTGAAGAGAGACGGAAGAGAGAGGAGGAAGAGAGAGGAGGAAGAGAGAGGAAGAGGAGAGAGGAGGAAGAGAGAGGAGGAAGAGAGAGGAGGAAGAGACAGGAAGAGGAGAGAGGAGGAAGAGAGAGGAGGAAGAGAGAGGAGAAGAGAGAGGAGGAAGAGATAGGAAGAGGAGAGAGGACGGTGAGAGAGGAGGAAGAGAGACAAGGATGAGAGAGGAGAAGAGAGATGAGAAGAGAGAGGAAAAAGAGAGAGGAGGAAGAGAGAGGAGGAAGAGAGAGGAGGAAGATAGAGGAAGAGGAGTTTGGAGGAGGAGAGAGGAGGAAGAGAGAGGAGCAAGAGTGAGGAGGAAGAGAGATGAGGTGGATAGAGGAGGAAGAGAGAGGAGGAAGAGAGAGGAAGAGGAGAGAGGAGGATTTGAGAGGAGGAAGAGAGAGGAGGAAGAGAGAGGAGGAAGAGAGACGAAAATGAGAGCGGAGGAGAGAGAGTAGGAAGAGAGAGGAAGAGGAGAGAGGAGGAAGAGAGAGGCGGAAGAGAGACGAGGATGAGAGAGGAGGAAGAGAGAGGAGGAAGAGAGAGGAGGAAGAGTGAAGAGAAGAGAGAGGAAGAGGAGAGAGGAGGAAGAGAGTAGAGGAAGAGAGAGGAGGAAGAGAGAGGAGGAAGAGAGAGGAGGAAGAGAGAGGAGGAAGAGAGAGGAAAAGGATAGAGAAGGAGGAGAGGGGAGGAAGAGAGAGGAGGAAGAGAGAGGAGGAAGAGAGAGGAGGAGGAGAGAGGAGGAAGAGAGAGGAGGAAGAGAGAAGAGGAAGACAGAGGAGGAAGAGAGAGGAGGAAGAGTGAAGAGGAAGAGAGAGGAGGAAGAGAGGAGGATGAGGGAGGAGGGAGAGAGAGGAGGAAGAGAGAGGAGGAAGAGAGAGGAGGAAGAGTGAAGAGGAAGAGAGAGGAGGAAAAGAGGAGGAGGAAGAGAGAGGAGAAGAGAGAGGAAGAGGAGAGAGGAGGAAGAGAGTAGAGGAAGAGAGAGGAGGAAGAGAGAGGAGGAAGAGAGGAGGAAGAGAGAGGAAGAGGAGAGAGGAGGAAGAGAAGGAGGAAGAGAGAGGAGGAATAGACAGGAAGAGGAGAGAGGAGGAAGAGAGAGGAGGAAGAGAGAGGAGGAAGAGAGAGGAGGAAGAGAGTGGAGGAAGAGAGAGGAAGAAGAGAGAGGAGGATGAGAGAGGAGGAAGAGAGACGAGGATGAGAGAGGAGGAAGAGAGAGAGGAAGATAGAGGAAAAGAGAGAGGAGAAAGAGAGAGGAGGAAGAGAGAGGAGGAAGAGAGATGAGAGGAGAGAGTAGGAAGAGAGAAGAGGAAGAGAGAGGAGTAAGAGAGAGGAGGAAGAGAGAGGAGGAAGAGAGAGGAAGAGGAGAGAGGAGGAAGAGAGAGGAAGAGGAGAGAGAAGGAAGAGAGAGGAGGAAGAGAGAGGAGGAAGAGAGAGGAGGAAGAGAGAGGTAGAGGAGAGAGAGGAAGAGGAGAGAGGTAGAGAGAGAGGAGGAAGAGAGAGGAAGAAGAGAGAGGAGGATGAGAGAGGCGGAAGAGAGAGGAAGAGGAGAGAGGAGGAGGAGAAATGAGGAAGAGAGAGGAGGAAGAGAGAGGAGGAAGAGAGAGGAGGAAGAGAGAGGAGGAAGAGAGAGGAGGAAGAGAGAGATGGAAGAGAGAGGAGGAAGAGAGAGGAGGAAGAGAGAGGAAGAGGAGAGAGGAGGAAGAGAGAGGAGGAAGAGAGCGAGGATGAGAGAGGAGGAAGAGAGAGGAAGAGGAGAGAGGAGGAAGAGAGAGGAAGAGGAGAGAGAAGGAAGAGAGAGGAGGAAGAGAGAGGAGGAAGAGAGAGGAGGAAGAGAGAGGAGGAAGAGAGATGTAGAGGAGAGAGAGGAAGAGGAGAGAGGTGGAAGAGAGAGGAGGAAGAGAGAGGAAGAAGAGAGAGGAGGATGAGAGAGGCGGAAGAGAGAGGAAGAGGAGAGAGGGGGAGGAGAAATGAGGAAGAGAGAGGAGGAAGAGAGAGGAGGAAGAGAGTGGAGGAAGAGAGAGGAAGAAGAGAGAGGAGGATGAGAGAGGAGGAAGAGAGACGAGGATGAGAGAGGAGGAAGAGAGAGAGGAAGATAGAGGAAAAGAGAGAGGAGAAAGAGAGAGGAGGAAGAGAGAGGAGGAAGAGAGATGAGAGGAGAGAGTAGGAAGAGAGAAGAGGAAGAGAGAGGAGTAAGAGAGAGGAGGAAGAGAGAGGAGGAAGAGAGAGGAAGAGGAGAGAGGAGGAAGAGAGAGGAAGAGGAGAGAGAGGAAGAGAGAGAGGAGGAAGAGAGAGGAGGAAGAGAGAGGAGGAAGAGAGAGGTAGAGGAGAGAGAGGAAGAGGAGAGAGGAGGAAGAGAGAGGAGGAAGAGAGAGGGAAGAAGAGAGGGAGGATGAGAGAGGCGGAAGAGAGAGGAAAGAGGAGAGGAGGAAGAGAGAAATGAGGAAGAGAGAGAGAAGAGAGAGGAGGAGAGAGAGGAGGAGAGAGAGGAGGAAGAGAGAGGAGGAAGAGAGAGACGGAAGAGAGAGGAGGAAGAGAGAGGAGAAGAGAGAGGAAGAGGAGAGAGGAGAATGAGAGGAGGAAGAGAGAGGAGGAAGAGAGAGGTGGAAGAGAGTCGAAGATGAGAGAGGAGGAAGAGAGAGTAGGAAGAGAGAGGAAGAGGAGAGAGGAGGAAGAGAGAGGAGGAAGAGAGACGAGGATGAGAGAGGAGGAAGAGAGAGGAAGAGGATAGAGGAAGAGGAGAGAGGAGATAGAGAGGAGGAAAGAGAGGAAGAGAGAGAGAGGAGAGAGAGGAGGAAGAGAGAGGAGGATGAGAGAGGAGAGAGA
>JASWHU010000064.1:0-70000 GCA_030819815.1 Strix occidentalis
GGAGTGTTCTAGTACTACTCATTACCATCCAAGTCAAGAAAGCAAGACAGAGAGGAAGACCAAGTCAGACACGCTGACAAAATGACAAAGCCCAACACAGACAAAAAGCCACAAAGTGACACACTCCAACACTCACAAAGTCAGAGTCCAACACAGTCACACAAAGTCCAAGACACTCACTCAAAGTCCAATGCACGCTCTAAGTCAAAGCCTAAGTCCAGCACGCAAACTACAACGCAATCAAAAGTCCAAGTCAAATGCACACGGTCAAAGGCAACGTCCGACCCCGACTCTCACGGTCAAAGTCAGACACGCATGGGCGAACGCAAAGGCGAAGAGACAAAGACGGACGCGAAGCCGGAGGGGCAAAGTCGGACGACGGCTATTGCAAAGGGGGGCAAAGTCAGGCGGGGAGAGAGACAAATTCGGATGTCCAAAAAAACCACACGGGAGCCGACCCCGACGTACACGCCTTTATTACCCCCTCCCGATAAAACACACGGGAGCCAACCCCGACGTACACACCTTTATTAATGCTACATTACAGTATAGCTTTTACTTACTTAATAACATAACAACTGACAGCAAATACCCCTTCGAGGAGCCTACGCCACGCAAAACCTTTCTTTCCTTAGTAAACCTTACGAGCGTGGCAAATATGCCTTTGCTACGGCCACATTACAAATCAGCTTTTACATACTAATTAAACCTTAAAAAAAACACTAATACACCTTCACTGAACCTACATTACACAAACACACTTATTGACTTCATAAACCCTAAGGGGTGCTTCACCTCCCGACATTTAGGGTCACTCCCCACATCTATATTACCATCAGATCTTTACTAAATACATTCATAACTGTTCAGAGACTACTATGATATACATGATGCCAAGAACACCGCTCCCATCAGCCTCCCAAATCGCCCCCCCTGTGAAAACCCCATCCCTGCACCGTTCCACGCCTGAACCTTGCAGACGATCATCGCTGCGAGGAGCAACGGGGGGGGGGGGGGGGAACCCAGCTAGAATTTTTTTTATTCCATATTATTTTCTTGCCTTACTACTCCAAAAACTCTACCCCACCTGCAACAAAAAAACCCACATTACATTACACAGTCATTCTCACACAGACACGTTCTGGGCATCCCGCTCATTCAGCTACCACACTGACCACCCCCTACTCTCAGAAAAACAGTCCCACTATCCCACCGCCACATCTGCCCTCACCCCGTGGCTCCTCGGGAACGCCGTTCCCGGGGCCTCCCCGATCGCCCCGCCTGCAAAAACCCCGTCCCTGCGCCGCTCCGCGCCCAAACTTTGGCGACGATCGTCGCCTGGCGGACCGGCCGGGACCGGGGAAAAAAAAAGCCAGCCGGGGGAAGGAAAAAAAAAAATCCCCCGGCTGGGGTTTTTTTATTCTATATTGGTTTTTTGCCTAACTCTACTCCACCTGCAAGAAAAAAAAACACTACATTAAACAGCCACGCACACACACACACACACACACGTTCCAAACACACCGCTCGTTCAGCTACCCCGCTAACCGCCCCCCCGCTCTCGGCAAACCCATCCCCCTACCCGAGTGCTACTACCGGCCCTCGCCCCGTGGCTCCTCGGGAACGCCGTTCCCGGGGCCTCCCCGATCGCCCCGCCTGCAAAAACCCCGTCCCTGCGCCGCTCCGCGCCCAAACTTTGGCGACGATCGTCGCCTCGCGGACCGGCCGGGACCGGGGAAAAAAAAACCCAGCCGGGGGAAGGAAAAAAAAAATCCCCCGGCTGGGGTTTTTTTATTCTATATTGGTTTTTTGCCTAACTCTACTCCACCTGCAAGAAAAAAAAACACTACATTAAACAGCCACGCACACACACACACACGTTCCAAACACACCGCTCGTTCAGCTACCCTGCTAACCGCCCCCCCGCTCTCGGCAAACCCATCCCCCTACCCGAGTGCTACTACCGGCCCTCGCCCCGTGGCTCCTCGGGAACGCCGTTCCCGGGGCCTCCCCGATCGCCCCGCCTGCAAAAACCCCGTCCCTGCGCCGCTCCGCGCCCAAACTTTGGCGACGATCGTCGCCTGGCGGACCGGCCGGGACCGGGGAAAAAAAAACCCAGCCGGGGGAAGGAAAAAAAAAAAATCCCCCGGCTGGGGTTTTTTTATTCTATATTGGTTTTTTGCCTAACTACTCAAAAAACTCAACTCCACCTGCAACAAAAACAACATTAATTTAAACAGTCACTCACAGGCAGACGCATTCTAAGCGCCCCGCTCGCTCGGCTACCATGCTAACCGCCCCCTGCTCCTGGCAAACCCGTCCCGCTACCCGATCGCCGCTGCCGGCCCTCGCCCCGTGGCTCCTCGGAACGTGGTTCCCGAAGGCCTCAAAATTCACCCCGCCCGCTAACGCCGTGGCCCGAGCCCGACCTCCCCCCGAACTCCAGCTGTGAACGTCGCCGGATGGAGCGGGTAGGACTAAGTGACTTAAACCTGGTCAAAGAGATTAAAAAAGCCCCCTGCTCGACAGTTTCTTTACTATTTTTAAAAGACAATTTAACTCTTTCTACGTCAATATACCCTGAAGTGAAAAACATCCTCATGTACAATGATAAACACCTTCCAAAACTAACCCTCGTTCCACATCTACTCTATCCGGCCATCATCCACCAGAGTGGCGGATGGCCCCGATTCCGTAACCGTGCCCGGAATCGCACGATCGCGCGCCTCGAGCCGTCGCCGCCGCTCCGCTGGATCCGTGCTGCGGGCCCTCGTCCTCGGAAGAAGAGGAACACGTTTCCCGCCGTGCGTCGCTCCCGGTCCTTCTTTTCTTCCCGTCGTACGCTCTAGCAAACTTCACGGAAGGATTCGCTTCTGGAATGCCAGTGGCCCAGTGGTACCTTCAAAAGACAAAAGAAGGAACTCTAGAGCCCACGCACCGTGCTCGCCGGCACGGTAGCATCCCCTCCTGGGACCGTTCCGCCCCGTATGGAATGGCTACAAACGCGCAAAGTGGCTCCGCCGCTAACGCGGGCGTCTACGTGCTCCGCGAACGTGACCCGAGGACGCGAGAGCGCCGCACGGGGTAGAGTTAACGCCGGACCGAAAGACGCGGCCCGACGGCGCCGAGACGATGTGACGCGTATGCCCCGGCGCGGCCTGCCGTGCGACATGGTCGGAATTCCGGATGAAAGACGGGAGATAACGTCCCGGTGACCGACGGAGACAAAATGCTAGGAAAGACTAAAGACTGTCATGACGCAGGGAAGAATCCCTCAGAAGACCTCACGAGACAGAGCATCGCAGAGACTACGCCTGCCGGTTAAGCCTGAGCGAGAGCTGCGTGAAAGACCTACCGATTCCACCTACGAGACTAAACTAGATCGGGAACGTTGACCTTCTACGTCACGCTTCTTAGAGGTACAGGATGAGATGGACGGCTGCTGCACGCGGAGCAGGATGCGAGTATGCCCGAGACTCCTCGACGCTGAAGGCCGAGACAAACGTCGACACGTCACGTAACTAAGAAACGCCCGCTAGGCATACCGCACGGGTCTGCCCGCTCGGCCCGGAGCTGCTTTGCCGGGGCACGTGTCTCACGAGAAGTATTGCTCGCCATTTCTACGGTCTTGTTGCAATTTGCCTGCGAGAACAATGCAAAAGCTTCCCTCGTGTTACCTCTCAATTCACTTCAGATCTGCTCGACTCCCAGTCACGTGAACGCTGGCTTCGCAAGGTCACAAAATACAGATATAGAGCTATGCGCCGCTCTTGCCGCTTTAATGCCAGACAGCGTAACACTCAGATCAGACACAACCAAACACAACACCCAGAGACGCGCTGCTGCCCGACGCCACGCAGAGACGCCCAGAGACGCGCTGCCGCCCGACGCCACGCAGAGACGCCCAGAGACGCGCTGCCGCCCGACGCCACGCAGAGACGCCCAGAGACGCGCTGCCGCCCGACGCCACGCAGAGACGCCCAGAGACGCGCTGCCGCCCCGCACGGGCCCGAGGCCCGCTATCTGCCTCCAGAATTCACAAAACCTAAAGAGCCCTCCCGCCGACCCCGATGTCCTACCCCCTCTTCTAGCCCCGCCCCACCCGCTGCTTTGGCCCCTTGACTTATCTTTCAGAGAGCACGGTCCAGAACTCATCCTCGTCGGGAGCACGTCGTATAACCGGGGTTTCCCTGCGGTCGCCACGTTGCTCTTCGTCACCTGTAACACAGAACGTCTCCGGTCGCCGACACGCCGACCCGTATGGACCCCTACCGCGGCGATGCCCTCCTCGGAAGGGCCGCGCCGCTCCCGATAACCGTACGTTGTGACCCCCGTCTCCCGTGGAAGCCTAAAAACTGGAGAAATGCAGCCGCCGTCCTACTGGTAAGCGATCACCTGCTCGGCGGCACCTGGCCTCCCGGTCCTCTCTTCCGACGACTCGCCTCAAGGCCTCCGCCGTTCGAGCGGAGACCTCGCGACGCCCGCGAAAGCGAAGGCGAACGGTCGTTCGTATGGCCGCGCGATCCTCGGCGATTCGGGTCCCGGCGGACCGCTTAACGACTCTCTCGCCTTTTCTCAAACCGCTCGTGACTCTGCAGCGTCAACGCTCTCGGAAGGAGCGTGGCACCTGCAAAGGAAAGAGGTAAAAGCGTGCGGCGAGATGCCGCCCCTATCCTCGGCTCGCTCGCGGAGCTTCCTCTCCCCTGCTCGTTTACCTCGGCCGCTCGGAGACGGATTCTTCCGTCCGCTGTGCCGAGGCCCGGTCGCCGCCCGTGCGATTCAAACGGGGTATGATTTTAGCTACGATGCTATTATGACACCTCAAGAACTGCCGCTCGGGCACGCCGGTCGTCGCTCGCCTCGCCGCAGTCCGAGGGCGCGGGTATCCCGCTTCACGCGTCGATTCGTGCCTAGAAAATAAAACCGGAATGGCGTGAGCCCCTCGGAGCCGCCGGTCCAGCGGATCCTCTGACCTCTTCCGTCGCCAAGCGGCTTCTCGCTTTGCGCTTAAATGACCCAAACCTTGTAAGGAAAGGCATCTCGGCGTTAACCTAGAGTTTTACGAGGCCAAAGGTTTGTCTTCCCTTTCCATCTCCCTTCTGACTACTGCTAAAATACCCAAAATCCTAAGTAGCGAGCCTCACGTGCCAGCTAAGGCTCGTTCGACCCGCTCGATCGCCCGCTCCCTGCGAGCCGGAGTCCGCCCTCCGATGCCTGCCGAACGCGAGGAAAATAACCGTGGCGGCTCTCTACGGCTACTCGCCCGGAGACGGACAGTATAGTCTTTGCCAAAAGCGTCCGGGCGGACGGATGCGTTACTACGCGCTCCCCTCGTCTTTACTATGGCTAAACCCCTGGGCGGGATGGGTCCGACCCGGACGCAGACAGACGCCAAACTCGGACGCCACGAGTCACGCGACCGTGAGACGCGAGAAGACGGCGAGCGACGAGAACGACGGCCGTAGGGAAGACGCTGCCGGCGGAGAAGCCCTACGGCGCCGCGACCGCTGCGTCCCGTGAAACAAAGTTACCGTGGAAACCGGAACGACGGATGCGTGAGAAGCCGGGTTTTAAGTCACGAGATGTGGGGACAAAACCCCGGAAGACTACCGGGCGCCAAAACGACTCTCGAAAGCGCGGCCCGGGGCGCCGCCTAGCTCGCCCCTGCGAGAGACGACCGCTCGAGCACGTCCTCGACGCGACGCGCGCCGGACGGATCCGCGCTTCCGGTTATAATCGCGAGACGAGAAGGGCTCGACGGGCGCCGTGCCGACGAGGGGACGTACTCGAGACTCTCGGGAGGGCTATCGAGATGCCTGACGATCGCAAAGACCTACGGAGATGTCCAGACCTGAGGATCGCACGGTATAAGATACAGAACGCGGAACACGCAAAGTACGCGACGACACGGACGCGGGCCGGAACTGCCCCGACCGCGGTACTCTGGTGCTGAAAAGCGACTCGCTCCCTTTACGGGCGCGCGGGGCGCCGCTCCCGGCCGGTCCTCTCCCCTACGCTACCTCGAAAAGCCCTCCCTGCGATTCCCGACCCTGTCCCTTCCTCCCGGACCCTTCCCGCCCTGGACCCTCGACTTAGCTTTGAGAGGGCCGGAGGCCGGACCGTCTTCCGCGACGACCGCGTCGGCTGACCGGGACGCTCCCGAGTCGCCGGGTTCGTCCGCCGAACGTCCGCGAAGCGCGCGACCGGTCGGCGTCGTGTCGGCCGACGCGGCCCTCTTCCGCGACGCCCTCCTCCTCGAAAGCGTGGCCCTTTCGGCTCGCCCGCTCGGTGCCGGTTTCGGTGTCGGACGCCGTGGCCGTCGTCGCTTGCGGCGCCTGTGATTTCAAAAGACGGAATATTATATTTGTGCTCGGGGGAAAACGCCGGGCCCGTGCTCCTCCTCTCCGCCGCCCCGGTTCGCCTCAAATGCTCGTCCTATTCCAAAGGCTGCCTACGCTGCGCCCGCGAGACGATACGGCGCTCCGCGGGCGATCGGGAAACGCGATGAGCCGTCCCGGATCCCGAAAGATGCCGTGCCTTACGTCCCTGCCGCTTTCCTGACGAATGCTAAAACGTCCCCGCCGTTTTTCTGAGAAAGGTTAAAACTCCGTATACGGATGCTTACGAGATGCTCGCTCTGACCCTCGCTCCGTCCTCTTCCCTTTGGTCCCGTTTATATGGATGATATCGACGCCTTACGATGTATACGCCGACGCTAGGGAAAAAACCGAGGTCCCGTCTTCGATGAAGTCAGGAAAATGCAACGTATCTAGAATGAAAAGAAAAAATGTAAGTGTATGCTATTAAACTGTTTTACCCGCCCCGCCCAGTAGATACAAAATTACTTACCTGAAATTACTTACCTTACACACTGCTGAACCTTGACCGATGCTGAAACTCTTGTCTCAGGTACCTCTATTTCTGTGATTATTAAAACACACCTGCCCAAAGAGCTTCCTCAGCTCAAAATCTGCCACTGACTCTGAAGAACACCAGAGCTCTGACCTCAGAGAGGCCCGAGAGCAGAATGAAGAGCTTCCTCGGCTCAAAATCTGCCACTGACTCTGAAGAACACCAGAGCTCTGACCTCAGAGAGGCCCGAGAGCAGAATGAGCTCCCTGATGAGAGGCTGTGGCTCATATACCCCGAGGCCCCACCCACCACCCTGACCACGATCACCTGCGAAAGGGGAGGGCTGAACCACCAGAAGGCATAAAGGCACCTGGGGGAGCAGCTGGGAGTTTTCTCCTCTGCCTTAACTTTGTGACCTGCAAAGTGCCGTAGGAAGAAAGCGACCCTTACCGGATACGACGACGTCCGCTCTTTCGCAAAGTCTATTGTGTCGGCGACGTGACCGGGAGGGGAACGAAACCTAGTTTTTCTGGGGTATAGATAGAAAAAGACAGATATCGCGCTAAGCTACGTGGGGAAGTAGTCGGCTAAATGCGATAATAATATCGTTATCCGAAACGATGCGCTTTAGTTTCCTACGTGAAAAACGAAACGCTACGGGGTGACTCGTCTTTTCCGGCGAGACCGCGCGTGCTGCCTAAATTCTAATGGAACCGTGTCCCGGAGAGCGCTAAAGAACGAAGCGGAACTAGATCCTATAAGAATTCCTTCTTGGAAATATCGCCGGGTCCGATATAAATTATTTACTGTACGTTGCCGAGGATTCGGAGTGACTGTGACCGTCTCTCCGACTGACTCCCTTAAGAGTCCCGAAGGACGGAAAACACCAAAAAACCATAGAATTCCCTGAAATGTATCGGAAAGCGTACGAAGTGGCCTAACTGATGCCTAAGTTGCTAGAACAAAAAAAAAAAAAAATTCCAAATTTAACAGAAAAAAACATAGGAGATGCCTAGACGATAAATGAAGGCGATCATCTTCTCTGAAAAACTCGAGAAGAGATCTAAGCTGACGACGCACGTCTTTGGGATACCGGATACCGAAAAGAGACGTACGATAAGATGCCAAACGAATAGACGCCGCGGGCGAAAAGACGCCGATGCCGAACGGGACGAAGAACCGGAAAAAGGAAAAAACCGGTGCTGGGGTACGGGAGAGAGATGGAGGATGAAAAAAAGGGAGGAGAGGAAGCGGTACAAAGGCGTCTATAGAAAAAGAAAAAGGGAGAGCTAGCAGAGGACAGAATAAGAGGGAGAGGGAGCGGGAGAGAAGAAGGAGAGCGGAGGTAAAGGGAAGCAAAAAAATCACGGCGGTGCGGGAGAGAGAGGGGGCCGGGGGAGAGCCCGAAACGCGTTAGAGCGGTGACGGGGCCCCGAAGGGAAGACGCGGCTTCCCGTACGCGTGGCCGCGCTCCCTCGTGCGCCGCGCGGCCGTGCCGCGCTCTGGGTGACGCGCGCGGACCCTGCGGCGCTCGTCGGCGCTCTGGCCCGCTGCGGACCGCGAAGAGGGCTCCTTCCTCGTCCCGAGAGCGGGCTCTCTCTTCCTGCGGTGTGAGGCGGGTGCTGCCGAGATGGCCGTGATTTTCTTCTTCTTTCCCTTTCTGGGGCCTCTCTGGATTCGGGCGTGGCGGGGCCTCTCCGGATGTTTGAGCCCAATTACTGTTGAACACTTGGCCTTTGATGCCGGGAGTCCCGAGGGGACACGGAGGGCAGAAAAGAGTGGAGACGGAAAATAGGTGAGAGGCTGAAGGGCAAGTACAGGGCAGAAAACTGTGGAGTGCCAAAAGGGGTGAGAGAAACAAAAAGTGCTCGGTGGGCTACAAAGTGTCAGAAGCGCAAAGAGCACATAAAAGCCTGAATAAAGGATGGGGCGGAAAATCTGCGGGAGGCCAAAATGGAAGGCTGGAAGGGAAATAGAGGCCAGAAAAATGTGGAAGCCAAAAAGGAGTGGGAGACCGAAACGGGGTGGGAGGATGGAGGGAAGTAGACGCCAGGAAAGGTGGAGGCCGAAACGGGGTGGGAGGCCGAAACGGGGTGGGTGGCCAGACAGAAGTAGAGGCCAGAAAAAATTAGAGGCAGAACCATGGTGGGAGGCCCAAACGGGGTGGGAGCTAGAGCAAAGTAGAGGACAAAAAATAGTGGATGCTGAAAGTGGGTGGAAAGCCAAAACATAGTGGGAGGCCAGAAGGAAGTAGAGGCCAGGAAAGCTGGATGCAAAATCATGGTGGAAGGCCAAAACGGGGTGGAGGCCAGAGGGAACTAGAGGCCAGAAAAAGTGGAGGTGGAAATGGGGTGGGAGGGCGAAAAGGGGTGGAAAGCTGGAGAGAAGTAGAGGCCAGAAGAAATTTCAAACTGAATCATGGTGGGAGACCGATACGGGGTGGGAGGCCTCTACATCCCTCCATCCTCCCACCCTGTTTTGGCCTCCCACCCCTTTTCAACCTCCACTTTTTCTGGCCTCTACTTCCATCCAGCCTACCACCACGTTTTGGCCTCCCACCACGTTTCAGCCGCCAATTCTTTCTGGCCTCTCCTTCCCTCGCGACTCCCATATGTTTTTGGCCTCCCACCCCATTTTGGCCTCCAATTTTATTTTTTTAAACCCTAACCCCTCACCTTCACCCTCACCCTAACCCCTAACCCCTCACCATCACCCTAAACCCTCACCCCCAACCCCTAATCCTAACCCCTGACCCTAATCCCTAACCCCAACCCCTAACCCCTAACCCTAGAGCCCACCCACAATTCTGCCCCTTAACCCTAGAGCCTGCCCCTGAATCCACCCCCTAACCCTAGAGCCCGCCCCCTACTCCACCCCCTAACCCTAAGCCCACCCCTGAGTCCACCCCCTAACCCTAAGCCCACCCCTGAGTCCACCTCCTAACTCTAAGCTCATCCCCAACTCCATCCCCTAACCCTAAGCCCACCCCCGAGTCCACCCCCTAACCCTAAATCCACCCCCGAGTCCACCCCCTAACCCTAAGCCCACCCCTGAGTCCACCCCCTAACCCTAAACCCACCCCTGAGTGCACCCCGTACCTCTAAGCCCACCCCTGACTCCACCCCCTAACCCTAAACCCACCCCCGAGACCAACCCCTAACCCTAAGCCCATCCCTGAGTCCAGCCCCTAACTCTAAGCCCACCCCCGAGTCCACACCCTAACCCTAAGCCCACCCCCGAGTCCACATCCTAACCCTAAACCCATCCCCGACTCCACCCCCTAACTCTAAGCCCACCCCTGAGACCAACCCCTAACCCTAAACCCACCCCTGACTCCACCCCCTAACTCTAAGCCCACCCCCGAGTCCACCTCCTAACCCTAGAGCCCACCCCCGAGTCCACCCCCTAAATCTAAGCCCATCCCTGAGTCCACCCCCTAACCCTAAGCCCACCCCTGAGTCCACCCCCTAACCCTAAACCCACCCCTGAGTGCACCCCGTACCTCTAAGCCCACCCCTGACTCCACCCCCTAACCCTAAACCCACCCCCGAGACCAACCCCTAACCCTAAGCCCATCCCTGAGTCCAGCCCCTAACTCTAAGCCCACCCCTGAGTCCACACCCTAACCCTAAGCCCACCCCCGAGTTCACATCCTAACCCTAAACCCATCCCCAACTCCACCCCCTAACTCTAAGCCCACCCCCGAGACCAACCCCTAACCCTAAACCCACCCCTGACTCCACCCCCTAACTCTAAGCCCACCCCCGAGTCCACCTCCTAACCCTAGAGCCCACCCCCGAGTCCACCCCCTAAATCTAAGCCCATCCCTGAGTCCACGCCCTAACCCTAAGCCCACCCCTGATTCCACTCTCTAACACTACACCCACCCCTGAGTCCACCCCCTAACTCTAAGCCCACCCCTGAGTCTACCCCCTGACACTACACCCACCCCCGAGTCCACCCCCTAAACCTAAGCCCACACCTGACTC
Source organism: Strix occidentalis (assembly GCA_030819815.1). NCBI lineage: Eukaryota > Metazoa > Chordata > Aves > Strigiformes > Strigidae > Strix > Strix occidentalis. Next base: position 10,842 of record JASWHU010000064.1, read on the forward strand.
CACCCCCTAACTCTAACCTGTAACCCTAAGGTGTACAGTGTAACTGTAAACCCTAAGCTGTGAGTGTAAGCTGTAACCTACAGTTGTAATTGGAAGGTGTTACTAAGCTGTAACGTGTAATGTGGGTTTTAAACTGGAATAGAATCTGTGTGGAACTAGTGTGCAGGAAGAGGTGCGACCGGGAGTGCGGTCTGTGTGGAAACAGTGACCCGCGGCATGTGCAACCGCGAATAGGGTCCGGGTGGAAACAGTGACCCGCGGCAGGTTCAACCCCGAACAGGGTCCGGGTGGAAACAGTGACCCGCGGCAGGTGCAACCGCGAATAGGGTCCGGGTGGAAACACTGACCCGCGGCAGGTGCAACCGCGAATAGGGTCCGGATGGAAACAGTGACCGGAGGCAGGTAAACCGCGAATCGGGTCCGGGTGGAAACAGTGACCTGTGGCAGGTGCAACCGCGAATAGGGTCCGGGTGGAAACAGTGACCCGCGGCAGATTCAACCCCGAATAGGGTCCGGGTGGAAACAGTGACCCGCGGCAGGTTCAACCCCGAATAGGGTCCGGGTGGAAACAGTGACCCACGGCAGGTGCAACCGCGAATAGGGTCCGGGTGGAAACAGTGACCCGCGGCAGGTGCCACCCCGAAAAGGGTCCGGGTGGAAACAGTGACCCGTGGCAGGTGCAACAGCGAATAGGGTCCGGGTGGAAACAGTGACCCGCGGCAGGTGCAACGTCGAATAGGGTTCGGGTTGAAACAATGACCCGCGGCTGGTGCAACCGCGAATAGGGTCCGGGTGGAAACAGTGACCCGCGGCAGGTGCAACGTCAAATAGGGTTCGGGTTGAAACAATGCCCGCGGCAGGTGCCACCCCGAAAAGGGTCCGGGTGGAAACAGTGACCCGCGGCAGGTGCAACCGCGAACTGGGTCCGGGTGGAAACAGTGACCTGCGGCAGGTGCAACCCCGAATAGGGTCCGGGTGGAAACAGTGACCCACGGCAGGTTCAACCCCGAATTGAGTCCGGGTGGAAACAGTGACCCGCGGCAGGTGCAACCCCGAATAGGGTACGGGTGGAAAGAGTGACCCGCGGCAGGTGCAATCGCGAATAGGGTCCAGGTGGAAATAGTGACTCGGGGGCGGTACAACACCGAATAGCGTCCGGGTGGAAATAGACTCTACTTCTCTCCAGCCTCCCATCCCCTTCTGAACTCCCACCCCTTTTTGCCTCCCATTAAATTTTCGCCTCCATTTTATTCTGGTCTCTGCTTCTCTCCACCCTCTCAACCTTTTTTGGCCTCCCACTCCTTTCTGGCCTCCCACTCATTTTTGGCCTCCAATTTTTTCTGGCCTCTACTTCTCTCCAGCCTCCCACCCCTTTTTGGCCTCCCACTCATTTTTGGCCTCCAATTTCTTCTGGCCTCTACTTCTCTCCAGCCTCCCACACTCTTTCGACCTCCCACTCATTTTCGGCCTCCAATTTTTTCTGGCCTCTACTTATCTCCAACCTCCCACCCTTTTTTGGCCTCCCACCCTTTTTTGGCCTCCCACCCCTTTTCGTCTTCTAATTTTTTCTGGACTCTACTATTCAACAGTCTCCCACTCTTTTTTGGCCTCGCACCCCTTTTCGGCCTCCAAATTTTTCTGGCCTTTACTTCTCTCCAGCCTCCCACCCTTTTTTGGCCTCCAACTCCTTTTCGGCCTCCAATATTTTCTGGCCTCTACATCTCTCCAGCCTCCCACACCTTTTTGGCCTCCCACCCCTTTTTGGCCTCCCACTCATTTTTAGCCTCCTATTTTTTCTAGCCTCTACTTCTCTCCAGCCTCCCACACTTTTTTGACCTCCCACCCCTTTTTGGCCTCCCACTCATTTTTAGCCTACACTTATTTCTAGCCTCTACTTCTCTCCAGCCTCCCACAGTTTTTTGGCCTCCCACTCCTTTTCAGCCTCCAATTTTTTCTGGCCTCTACTTCTCTCCAGCCTCCCACACTTTTGGGCCTCCCACCCCTTTTTGGCCTCCCACTCATTTTGGCCTCCTATTTTTTCTGGCCTCTACTTCTCTCCAGCCTCCCACCCCTTTTTGGCCTCCCACCCCTTTTCGGCCTCCAATTTTTTCTGGCCTCTACTTCTCTCCAGACTCCCACACTTTTGGGCCTCCCACCGCTTTTTGGCCTCCCACTCCTTTACAGCCTCCAATTTTTTCTGGCCTCTACTTCTCTCCGGCCTCCCACCCCTTTTTGGCCTCCCACACCTTTTCAGCCTCCAATTTTTTCTGGCCTCTACTTCTCTCCAGCCTCCCACAACTTTTTGGCCTCCCACTCATTTTCGGCCTCCAATTTTTTCTGGCCTCTACTTCTCTACAGGCTCCCACCCTTTTTGGGCCTCCCAACACTTTTTGGCCTTCTACCCCTTTTCAGCCTCCAATCTTTTTTGGCCTCTACTTCTCTCCAACCTCACACCCCTTTTTGGCCTCCCACTCATATTTGCCCTCCAATTTTTTCTGGACTCTACTTCTCTCCAGCCTCCCACCCTTTTTTGGCCTGCAACCCTTTTTTGGCCTCCACCCCTTTTTGGCATCCCACCCCTTTTTGGCATCCCACTGATTTTGGAAACCTATTTTTTCTGGCCTCTACTTCTCTCCAGCCTCCCACACTTTTTTGGCCTCCCACCCATTTTTGGCCTCCTATTTTATCTGGCCTCTACTTCTCTCCAGCCTCCCACACTTTTTTGGGCCTCCCACCCCTTTTCGGCCTCCAATTTTTTCTGGCCTCTACTTCTCTCCAGCCTCCCACCGCTTTTTGGCCTCCCACGCCTTATTTGCCTCCCACTCATTTTTCGCCTCCAAATTTTTCTGGCCTCTACTTCTCTCCAACCTCCCACACTTTTTTGGCCTCCCATCCCTTTTTGGCCTCCCACCCCTTTTCGGCCTCCAATTTTTTCTGGCCTCTAATTCCTTCCACCCTCCCACCACTTTTTGCCCTTCCACAAATATTTGGCCTCCCATTTTTTCTGGCCTCTACTTCTCTCCAGCCTCCCACCCTTTTTTGGCTTCCCACCCCTTTTTGGCCTCCGACCCCTTTTTCGCTTCTAATTTTTTCTGGCCTCTACTATTCACCAGTCTCCCACTCCTTTTTGGCCTCCCACCCCTTTTCAGCCCCCAAACTTTTCTAGCCTCTACTTCTCTCCAACCTCCCACCCCTTTTTGGCCTCCCACTCTTTTTTGGCCTCCAATTTTTTCTGGCCTCTACTTCTCTCCAGCCTCCCACCACTTTTTGGCCTCCCACTCATTTTCGTCTTCCAATTTTTTCTGGCCTCTACTTCTCTCCAGGCTCCCACCCCTTTTGGCCTCCCACCCCTTTTCGGCCTTCCACCCCTTTTCAGACTCCAATCTTTTCTGGCCTCCACTTCTCTCCAACCTCACACCCCTTTTTGGCCTCCCACTCATTTTTGGCCTCCAATTTTTTCTGGCCGCTACTTCTCTCCAGCCTCCCACCCATTTTTCGCCTCCCACTCATTTTTGCCCTTCCACACATATTTGGCTTCCAATTTTTTCTGGCCTCTACTTCTCTCCAGCCTCCAACCGCTTTTTTGGCCTCCCACCTCTTTTTGGCCTCCCAATCATTTTTGGACTCCTATTTTTTCTGGCCTCTACTTCTCTCCAGACTCCCACCCATTATTCCACCTCCCACTCATTTTTGGCCTCCCACCCCTTTTCGGCCTCCAAATTTTTCTGGCCTCTACTTCTCTCCAGCCTCCCACACTTTTTCAGCCTCAGGTTCATTTTTGGCCTCCAATTTTTTCTGGCCTCTACTTATCTCCAGCCTCCCACACTTTTTTGGCCTCCCACCCATTTTTGGCCTCCAATTTTATCTGGCCTCTACTTCTCTCCAGGCTCCCACCCTTTTTTGGCTTCCCACCCCTTTTGGCCTCCGACCCCTTTTTGGCTTCTAATTTTTTCTGGCCTCTACTATTCACCAGTCTCCCACTCCTTTTTGGCCTCCCACCCCTTTTCAGCCTCCGAACTTTTCTAGCCTCTACTTCTCTCCAACCTCACACCCCTTTTTGGCCTCCCACTAATTTTTGGCCTCCAATTTTTTCTGGCCTCTACTTATCTCCAGCCTCCCACACTTTTTTGGCCTCCCACCCCTTTCTGGCCTCCCACTCATTTTTGGCTTCTAATTTTTTCTGGCCTCTACTATTCACCAGTCTCCCACCCCTTTTCGGCCTCCCACCCCTTTTTGGCCTCCTATTTTATCTGGCCTCTACTTCTCTCCAGCCTCCCACCCTTTTTCGGCTTCCCACACCTTTTTGGCCTCCAATTTTTTCTGGCCTCTACTTATCTCCAGCCTCCCACACTTTTTTGGCCTCCCACTCATTTTTGGCCTCCAATTTTTTCTGGCCTCTACTTATCTCCAGCCTCCCACACTTTTTTGGCCTCCCACCCATTTTTGGCCTCCAATTTTATCTGGCCTCTACTTCTCTCCAGGCTCCCACCCTTTTTTGGCTTCCCACCCCTTTTGGCCTCCGACCCCTTTTTGGCTTCTAATTTTTTCTGGCCTCTACTATTCACCAGTCTCCCACTCCTTTTTGGCCTCCCACCCCTTTTCAGCCTCCGAACTTTTCTAGCCTCTACTTCTCTCCAACCTCACACCCCTTTTTGGCCTCCCACTCATTTTTGGCCTCCAATTTTTTCTGGCCTCTACTTATCTCCAGCCTCCCACACTTTTTTGGCCTCCCACCCCTTTCTGGCCTCCCACTCATTTTTGGCTTCTAATTTTTTCTGGCCTCTACTATTCACCAGTCTCCCACCCCTTTTCGGCCTCCCACCCCTTTTTGGCCTCCTATTTTATCTGGCCTCTACTTCTCTCCAGCCTCCCACCCTTTTTCGGCTTCCCACACCTTTTTGGCCTCCAATTTTTTCTGGCCTCTACTTATCTCCAGCCTCCCACACTTTTTTGGCCTCCCACCCATTTTTGGCCTCCTATTTTATCTGGCCTCTACTTCTCTCCAGGCTCCCACCCTTTTTTGGCTTCCCACCCCTTTTGGCCTCCGACCCCTTTTTGGCTTCTAATTTTTTCTGGCCTCTACTATTCACCAGTCTCCCACTCCTTTTTGGCCTCCCACCCCTTTTCAGCCTCCGAACTTTTCTAGCCTCTACTTCTCTCCTACCTCACACCCCTTTTTGGCCTCCCACTCATTTTTGGCCTCCAATTTTTTCTGGCCTCTACTTATCTCCAGCCTCCCACACTTTTTTGGCCTCCCACCCATTTTTGGCCTCCAATTTTATCTGGCCTCTACTTCTCTCCAGGCTCCCACCCTTTTTTGGCTTCCCACCCCTTTTGGCCTCCGACCCCTTTTTGGCTTCTAATTTTTTCTGGCCTCTACTATTCACCAGTCTCCCACCCCTTTTCGGCCTCCCACCCCTTTTTGGCCTCCAATTTTTTCTGGCCTCTACTTCTCTCCAGCCTCCCACCGCTTTTTGGCCTCCCATCCGTTTTTTGCCTCCCACTCATTTTTGGCCTCCAAATATTTCTGGCCTCTACTTCTCTCCAACCTCCCACACTTTTTTGGCCTCCCATTCCTTTTTGGCCTCCCACCCCTTTTCGGCCTTCCACTCCTTTTCAGACTCCAATCTTTTCTGGCCTCTACTTCTCTCCAACCTCACACCCCTTTTTGGCCTCCCACTCAATTTTGGCCTCCAATTTTTTCTGGCCGCTACTTCTCTCCAGCCTCCCACCGCTTTTTTGGCCTCCCACCTCTTTTTGGCCTCCCAATCATTTTTGGACTCCTATTTTTTCTGGCCTCTACTTCTCTCCATCCTCCCACCCCTTTTTGGCCTCCCACCCATTTTTGGCCTCCCACTCATTTCTGGCCTCCAAATATTTCTGGCCTCTACTTCTCTCCAACCTCCCACACTTTTTTGACCTCCTATTCCTTTTTGGCCTCCCAACACTTTTTGACCTTCTACCCCTTTTCAGCCTCCAATCTTTTTTGGCCTCTACTTCTCTCCAACCTCACAGCCCTTTTTGGCCTCCCACTCATATTTGCCCTCCAATTTTTTCTGGCCTCTACTTCTCTCCAGCCTCCCACCCTTTTTTGGCCTCCCACTTCTTTTGAGCCTCCAATTTTTTCTGGCCTCTACTTCTCTCCATCCTCCCACCCTTTTGTGGCCTTGCACCCCTTTTTGGCCTCCCACTCATTTTTGGCCTCCAATTTCTTCTGGCCTCTACTTATCTCCAAACTCCCACCCTTTTTTGGCCTCCCACCCTTTTTTGGCCTCCCACTCCTTTTTGGCCTCCCACCCCTTTTCGTCTTCTAATTTTTTCTGGCCTCTACTATTCAACAGTCTCCCACTCTTTTTTGGCCTCCCACCCCTTTTCGGCCTCCAAATTTTTCTGGCCTTTACTTCTCTCCAGCCTCCCACCCTTTTTTGGCCTCCCAATCCTTTTCGGCCTCCAATATTTTCTGGCCTCTACATCTCTCCAGCCTCCCACAACTTTTTGGCCTCCCACCCCTTTTTGGCCTCCCACTCATTTTTGGCCTTCTATTTTTTCTAGCCTCTACTTCTCTCCAGCCTCCCACACCTTTTTGACCTCCCACCCATTTTTGGCCTCCCACTCATTTTTAGCCTACACTTATTTCTAGCCTCTACTTCTCTCCAGCCTCCCACAGTTTTTTGGCCTCCCACTCCTTTTCAGCCTCCAATTTTTTCTGGCCTCTACTTCTCTCCAGCCTCCCACCGCTTTTTTGGCCTCCCACCTCTTTTTGGCCTCCCAATCGTTTTTGGACTCCTATTTTTTTGGCCTCTACTTCTCTCCAGGTTCCCACCCATTTTTCCACCTCCCACTCATTTTTGGCCTCCCACCCCTTTTCGGCCTCCAATTTTTTCTGGTCTCTACTTCTCTCCAGCCTCCCACCCCTTTTTGGCCTCCCACTCATTTTTGGCCTCCAAATTTTTCTGGCCTCTACTTCTCTCCAACCTCCCACACTTTTTTGGCCTCCCATCCTTTTTTGGCCTCCCAACACTTTTTGACCTTCTACCCCTTTTCAGCCTCCAATCTTTTTTGGCCTCTACTTCTCTCCAACCTCACACCCCTTTTTGGCCTCCCACTCATATTTGCCCTCCAATTTTTTCTGGCCTCTACTTCTCTCCAGCCTCCCACCCTTTTTTGGCCTTGCACCCCTCTTTGGCCTCCCACTCATTTTTGGCCTCCAATATCTTCTGCCTCCTACTTCTGTCCAGCCTCCCACACTCTTTCGACCTCCCACTCATTTTCGGCCTCCAATTTTTTCTGGCCTCTACTTATCTCCAAACTCCCACCCTTTTTTGGCCTCCCACCCTTTTTTGGCCTCCCACCCCTTTTTGGCCTCCCACCCCTTTTCGTCTTCTAATTTTTTCTGGCCTCTACTATTCAACAGTCTCCCACTCTTTTTTGGCCTCCCACCCCTTTTCGGCCTCCAAATTTTTCTGGCCTTTACTTCTCACCAGCCTCCCACCCTTTTTTGGCCTCCCACTCCTTTTCGGCCTCCAATATTTTCTGGCCTCTACATCTCTCCAGCCTCCCACACCTTTTTGGCCTCCCACCCCTTTTTGGCCTCCCACTCATTTTTGACCTCCTATTTTTTCTAGCCTCTACTTCTCTCCAGCCTCCCACACCTTTTTGACCTCCCACCCATTTTTGGCCTCCCACTCATTTTTAGCCTACACTTATTTCTAGCCTCTACTTCTCTCCAGCCTCCCACAGTTTTTTGGCCTCCCAATCCTTTTCAGCCTCCAATTTTTTCTGGCCTCTACTTCTCTCCAGCCTCCCACACTTTTTTGGCCTCCCACCCCTTTCTGGCCTCCCACCCGTTTTTGGCTTCTAATTTTTTCTGGCCTCTACTATTCACCAATCTCCCACTCCTTTCTGGCCTCCCACCCCTTTTTGGCCTCCAATCTTTTCTGGCCTCTACGTCTCTCCAACCTCCCACTCTTTTTTGGCCTCCCACCCCTTTTTGGCCTCCCACTCATTTTTGGCCTCCAAATTTTTCTGGCCTCTACTTCTCTCCAACCTCCCACACTTTTTGGCCTCCCATCCCTTTTTGGCCTCCCAAAACTTTTTGACCTTCTACCCCTTTTCAGCCTCCAATCTTTTTTGGCCTCTACTTCTCTCCAACCTCACAGCCCTTTTTGGCCTCCCACTCATATTTGCCCTCCAATTTTTTCTGGACTCTACTTCTCTCCAGCCTCCCACCCTTTTTTGGCCTCCCACTTCTTTTGAGCCTCCAATTTTTTCTGGCCTCTACTTCTCTCCATCCTCCCACCCTTTTGTGGCCTTGCACCCCTTTTTGGCCTCCCACTCATTTTTGGCCTCCAATTTTTTCTGGCCTCTACTTCTCTCCAGCCTCCCACACTCTTTTGACCTCCCACTCATTTTCGGCCTCCAATTATTTCTGGCTTCTACTTATCTCCAAACTCCCACCCTTTTTTGGCCTCCCACCCTTTTTTGGCCTCCCACCCCTTTTTGGCCTCCCACCCCTTTTCGTCTTCTAATTTTTTCTGGCCTCTACTATTCAACAGTCTCCCACTCTTTTTTGGCCTCCCACCCCTTTTCGGCCTCCAAATTTTTCTGGCCTTTACTTCTCACCAGCCTCCCACCCTTTTTTGGCCTCCCACTCCTTTTCGGCCTCCAATATTTTCTGGCCTCTACATCTCTCCAGCCTCCCACCCCTTTTCGGCTTCCCACCCCTTTTTGGCCTCCCACTCATTTTTGGCCTCCTATTTTTTCTAGCCTCTACTTCTCTCCAGCCTCCCACACCTTTTTGACCTCCCACCCCTTTTTGGCCTCCCACTCATTTTTAGCCTACACTTATTTCTAGCCTCTACTTCTCTCCAGCCTCCCACAGTTTTTTGGCCTCCCACTCCTTTTCAGCCTCCAATTTTTTCTGGCCTCTACTTCTCTCCAGCCTCCCACACTTTTGGGCCTCCCACCCCTTTTTGGCCTCCCACTCATTTTGGCCTCCTATTTTTTCTGGCCTCTACTTATCTCCAGCCTCCCACACTTTTTTGGCCTCCCACCCCTTTTCGGCCTCCAATTTTTTCTGGCCTCTACTTCTCTCCAGACTCCCACACTTGTGGGCCTCCCACCCCTTTTTGGCCTCCCACTCCTTTACAGCCTCCAATTTTTTCTGGCCTCTACTTCTCTCCAGCCTCCCACACTTTTGGGCCTCCCACCCCTTTTTGGCCTCCCACTCCTTTTCAGCCTCCAATTTTTTCTGGCCTCTACTTCTCTCCAGCCTCCCACAACTTTTTGTCCTCCCACTCATTTTCGGCCTCCAATTTTTTCTGGCCTCTACTTCTCTCCAACCTCCCACACTTTTTTGGCCTCCCAACACTTTTTGGCCTTCTACCCTTTTTCAGCCTCCAATATTTTTTGGCCTCTACTTCTCTCCAACCTCACACCCCTTTTTGGCCTCCCACTCATATTTGCCCTCCAATTTTTTCTGGACTCTACTTCTCTCCAGCCTCCCACCCTTTTTTGGAACTGCAACCCTTTTTTGGCCTCCACCCCTTTTTGGCATCACACCCCTTTTTGGCATCCCACTGATTTTGGCCACCTATTTTTTCTGGCCTCTACTTCTCTCCAGCCTCCCACACTTTTGTGGCCTCGCACCATTTTTGGCCTCCCACTCATTTTTGGCCTCCAATTTTTTCTGGCCTCTACTTCTCTCCAGCCTCCCACCCTTTTTTGGCTTCCCACCCCTTTTGGCCTCCGACCCCTTTTTGGCTTCTAATTTTTTCTGGCGTCTACTATTCACCAGTTTCCCACTCCTTTTTGGCCTCCCACCCCTTTTCAGCCTCCGAACTTTTCTAGCATCTACTTCTCTCAAACCTCCCACCCCTTTTTGGCCTCCCACTCATTTTTGGCCTCCAATTTTTTCTGGCCTCTACTTATCTCCAGCCTCCCACACTTTTTTGGCCTCCCACCCCTTTCTGGCCTCCCACCCGTTTTTGGCTTCTAATTTTTTCTGGCCTCTACTATTCACCAGTCTCCCACCCCTTTTCGGCCTCCCACCCCTTTCTGGCCTCCTGTTTTACCTGGCCTCTACTTCTCTCCAGCCTCCCACACCTTTTTGGCCTCCCACCCCTTTTTTGCCTCCCACTCATTTTTGGCCTCCAAATTTTTCTGGCCTCTACTTCTCTCCAACCTCCCACACATTTTTGGCCTCCCATCCCTTTTTGGCCTCCCACCCCTTTTCGGCCTCCAATTTTTTCTGGCCTCTACTTCCTTCCAGCCTCCCACCACTTTTTGGCCTCCCACTCATTTTCGGCCTCCAATTTTTCTGGCCTCTACTTCTCTCCAGGCTCCCACCCTTTTTGGCCTCCCACCCCTTTTCGGCCTTCCACCCCTTTTCAGACTCCAATCTTTTCTGGCCTCTACTTCTGTCCAACCTCACACCCCTTTTTGGCCTCCCACTCATTTTTGGCCTCCAATTTTTTCTGGCCGCTACTTCTCCCCAGCCTCCCACCCATTTTTCGCCTCCCACTCATTTTTGCCCTTTCACACATATTTGGCCTCCAATTTTTTCTGGCCTCTACTTCTCTCCAGGCTCCCACCCATTTTTCCACCTCCCACTCATTTTTGGCCTCCCACCCCTTTTCGGCCTCCAATTTTTTCTGGCCTCTACTTCTCTCCAGCCTCCCACCCCTTTTTGGCCTCCCACCCCTTTTTTGCGTCCCACTCATTTTTGGCCTCCAAATTTTTCTGGCCTCTACTTATCTCCAGCCTCCCACACTTTTTTGGCCTCCCATCCCTTTTTGTCCTCCCACCCCTTTTCGACCTCCAATTTTTTCTGGCCTCTACTTCCTTCCAGCCTCCCACCACTTTTTGGCCTCCCACTCATTTTCGGCCTCCAATTTTTCTGGCCTCTACTTCTCTCCAGCTTCCCCCCCTTTTTGGCCTCCCACCCCTTTTCGGCCTTCCACCCCTTTTCAGACTCGAATCTTTTCTGGTCTCAACTTCTCTCCAACCTCACACCCCTTTTGGGCCTCCCACTCATTTTTGGCCTCCAATTTTTTCTGGCTGCTACTTCTCCCAAGCCTCCCACCCATTTTTCGCCTCCCATTCATTTTAGCCCTTCCACACATATTTGGCTTCCAATATTTTCTGGCCTCTACTTCTCTCCAGCCTCCCACCCCTTTTTTGGCCTCCCACTCATTTTCGGCCTCCAATTTTTTCTGGTCTCTACTTCTCTCCACCCTCCCACCCTTTTTCGGCCTACCACCCCTTTTCGGCCTCCAATTTTTCTGGCCTCAACTTCTTTCCAGCCTCCCACACTTTTTTGGCCTCCCACCCCTTTTTGGCCTCCCACCCCTTTTCGGCTTCTAATTTTTTCTGGACTCTACTATTAACCAGTCTCCCACTCCTTTTTGGCCTCCCACCCCTTTTCGGCTTCTAATTTTTTCTGGACTCTAATTCTCTCCAGCCTCCCAAACTTTTTCAGCCTCCAACCCCTTTTTGGCCTCCCACTCATTATTAGCCTACACTTATTTCTAGCCTCTACTTCTCTCCAGCCTCCCACTCCTTTTTGGCCTCCCACCCCTTTTCGGCCTCCAATTTTTTCTGGCCTTTACTATTCACCAGTCTCCCACTCCTTTCTGGCCTCCCAACCCTTTTCAGCCTCCAATCTTTTCTGGCCTCTACTTCTCTCCAGCCTCCCACACTTTTGTGGCCACCCACCCATTTTTGGCCTCTCACCCCATTTTTAGCCTCGAATTATTTCTGGGTTCTACTTATCTCCATCCTCCCACACTTTTTTGGCCTCCCACTCCTTTTCAGCCTCCAATCTTTTCTGGCCTCTACTTCTCTCCAGCCTCCCACCCTTTTTTGGCCTCCCACCATATTTTGGCCTCCCACCCCTTTTCGGCCTCCCACTGATTTTGGCCTCCAATTTTTTCTGGCCTCTACTTCTCCCCAGACTCCCAACCATTTTTTGGCCTCCCACCCCTTTTTGGCCATCCATTCATTTTTGGCCTCCAATTTTTTCTGGCCTCTACTTCGCTCCAGCCTCCCACCCTTTTTTGGCCTCCTACACCTTTTTGGCCTCCCACCCTTTTTCGGCCTCCTATTTTTTCTGGCCTCTACTTCTCTCCGTCCTCCCACCCTTTTTTGGCCTCCCACCCCTTTTTGGCCTCCCACTCATTTTCGGCCTCCAATTTTTTCTGGCCTCTACTTCTCTCCAGCCCCCCACCCTTTTTTGGCCTACCACCCCTTTTCGGCCTCCAATTTTTCTGGCCTCTACTTCTCTCCAGCCTCCCACACTTTTTTGGCCTCGCACCCCTTTTTGGCCTCCCACCCCTTTTCGGCTTCTAATTTTTTCTGGACTCTACTATTCACCAGTCTCCCACTCCTTTTTGGCCTCCCACCCCTTTTTGGCCTCCAATTTTTTCTGGCCTCTACTTCTCTCCAGCCTCCCACCCTTTTTTGGCCTCCCACTTCTTTTGAGCCTCCAATTTTTTCTGGCCTCTACTTCTCTCCATCCTCCCACCCTTTGGTGGCCTTGCACCCCTTTTTGGCCTCCCACTCATTTTTGGCCTCCAATTTTTTCTGGCCTCTACTTCTCTCCAGCCTCCCACACTCTTTTGACCTCCCACTCATTTTCGGCCTCCAATTTCTTCTGGCCTCTACTTATCTCCAAACTCCCACCCTTTTTTGGCCTCCCACCCTTTTTTGGCCTCCCACTCCTTTTTGGCCTCCCACCCCTTTTCGTCTTCTAATTTTTTCTGGCCTCTACTATTCAACAGTCTCCCACTCTTTTTTGGCCTCCCACCCCTTTTCGGCCTCCAAATTTTTCTGGCCTTTACTTCTCTCCAGCCTCCCACCCTTTTTTGGCCTCCCAATCCTTTTCGGCCTCCAATATTTTCTGGCCTCTACATCTCTCCAGCCTCCCACAACTTTTTGGCCTCCCACCCCTTTTTGGCCTCCCACTCATTTTTGGCCTTCTATTTTTTCTAGCCTCTACTTCTCTCCAGCCTCCCACACCTTTTTGACCTCCCACCCATTTTTGGCCTCCCACTCATTTTTAGCCTACACTTATTTCTAGCCTCTACTTCTCTCCAGCCTCCCACAGTTTTTTGGCCTCCCACTCCTTTTCAGCCTCCAATTTTTTCTGGCCTCTACTTCTCTCCAGCCTCCCACCGCTTTTTTGGCCTCCCACCTCTTTTTGGCCTCCCAATCGTTTTTGGACTCCTATTTTTTTGGCCTCTACTTCTCTCCAGGCTCCCACCCATTTTTCCACCTCCCACTCATTTTTGGCCTCCCACCCCTTTTCGGCCTCCAATTTTTTCTGGTCTCTACTTCTCTCCAGCCTCCCACCCCTTTTTGGCCTCCCACTCATTTTTGGCCTCCAAATTTTTCTGGCCTCTACTTCTCTCCAACCTCCCACACTTTTTTGGCCTCCCATCCTTTTTTGGCCTCCCAACACTTTTTGACCTTCTACCCCTTTTCAGCCTCCAATCTTTTTTGGCCTCTACTTCTCTCCAACCTCACACCCCTTTTTGGCCTCCCACTCATATTTGCCCTCCAATTTTTTCTGGCCTCTACTTCTCTCCAGCCTCCCACCCTTTTTTGGCCTTGCACCCCTCTTTGGCCTCCCACTCATTTTTGGCCTCCAATATCTTCTGCCTCCTACTTCTGTCCAGCCTCCCACACTCTTTCGACCTCCCACTCATTTTCGGCCTCCAATTTTTTCTGGCCTCTACTTATCTCCAAACTCCCACCCTTTTTTGGCCTCCCACCCTTTTTTGGCCTCCCACCCCTTTTTGGCCTCCCACCCCTTTTCGTCTTCTAATTTTTTCTGGCCTCTACTATTCAACAGTCTCCCACTCTTTTTTGGCCTCCCACCCCTTTTCGGCCTCCAAATTTTTCTGGCCTTTACTTCTCACCAGCCTCCCACCCTTTTTTGGCCTCCCACTCCTTTTCGGCCTCCAATATTTTCTGGCCTCTACATCTCTCCAGCCTCCCACACCTTTTTGGCCTCCCACCCCTTTTTGGCCTCCCACTCATTTTTGACCTCCTATTTTTTCTAGCCTCTACTTCTCTCCAGCCTCCCACACCTTTTTGACCTCCCACCCATTTTTGGCCTCCCACTCATTTTTAGCCTACACTTATTTCTAGCCTCTACTTCTCTCCAGCCTCCCACAGTTTTTTGGCCTCCCAATCCTTTTCAGCCTCCAATTTTTTCTGGCCTCTACTTCTCTCCAGCCTCCCACACTTTTTTGGCCTCCCACCCCTTTCTGGCCTCCCACCCGTTTTTGGCTTCTAATTTTTTCTGGCCTCTACTATTCACCAATCTCCCACTCCTTTCTGGCCTCCCACCCCTTTTTGGCCTCCAATCTTTTCTGGCCTCTACGTCTCTCCAACCTCCCACTCTTTTTTGGCCTCCCACCCCTTTTTGGCCTCCCACTCATTTTTGGCCTCCAAATTTTTCTGGCCTCTACTTCTCTCCAACCTCCCACACTTTTTGGCCTCCCATCCCTTTTTGGCCTCCCAAAACTTTTTGACCTTCTACCCCTTTTCAGCCTCCAATCTTTTTTGGCCTCTACTTCTCTCCAACCTCACAGCCCTTTTTGGCCTCCCACTCATATTTGCCCTCCAATTTTTTCTGGACTCTACTTCTCTCCAGCCTCCCACCCTTTTTTGGCCTCCCACTTCTTTTGAGCCTCCAATTTTTTCTGGCCTCTACTTCTCTCCATCCTCCCACCCTTTGGTGGCCTTGCACCCCTTTTTGGCCTCCCACTCATTTTTGGCCTCCAATTTTTTCTGGCCTCTACTTCTCTCCAGCCTCCCACACTCTTTTGACCTCCCACTCATTTTCGGCCTCCAATTATTTCTGGCTTCTACTTATCTCCAAACTCCCACCCTTTTTTGGCCTCCCACCCTTTTTTGGCCTCCCACCCCTTTTTGGCCTCCCACCCCTTTTCGTCTTCTAATTTTTTCTGGCCTCTACTATTCAACAGTCTCCCACTCTTTTTTGGCCTCCCACCCCTTTTCGGCCTCCAAATTTTTCTGGCCTTTACTTCTCACCAGCCTCCCACCCTTTTTTGGCCTCCCACTCCTTTTCGGCCTCCAATATTTTCTGGCCTCTACATCTCTCCAGCCTCCCACCCCTTTTCGGCTTCCCACCCCTTTTTGGCCTCCCACTCATTTTTGGCCTCCTATTTTTTCTAGCCTCTACTTCTCTCCAGCCTCCCACACCTTTTTGACCTCCCACCCCTTTTTGGCCTCCCACTCATTTTTAGCCTACACTTATTTCTAGCCTCTACTTCTCTCCAGCCTCCCACAGTTTTTTGGCCTCCCACTCCTTTTCAGCCTCCAATTTTTTCTGGCCTCTACTTCTCTCCAGCCTCCCACACTTTTGGGCCTCCCACCCCTTTTTGGCCTCCCACTCATTTTGGCCTCCTATTTTTTCTGGCCTCTACTTATCTCCAGCCTCCCACACTTTTTTGGCCTCCCACCCCTTTTCGGCCTCCAATTTTTTCTGGCCTCTACTTCTCTCCAGACTCCCACACTTGTGGGCCTCCCACCCCTTTTTGGCCTCCCACTCCTTTACAGCCTCCAATTTTTTCTGGCCTCTACTTCTCTCCAGCCTCCCACACTTTTGGGCCTCCCACCCCTTTTTGGCCTCCCACTCCTTTTCAGCCTCCAATTTTTTCTGGCCTCTACTTCTCTCCAGCCTCCCACAACTTTTTGTCCTCCCACTCATTTTCGGCCTCCAATTTTTTCTGGCCTCTACTTCTCTCCAACCTCCCACACTTTTTTGGCCTCCCAACACTTTTTGGCCTTCTACCCTTTTTCAGCCTCCAATATTTTTTGGCCTCTACTTCTCTCCAACCTCACACCCCTTTTTGGCCTCCCACTCATATTTGCCCTCCAATTTTTTCTGGACTCTACTTCTCTCCAGCCTCCCACCCTTTTTTGGAACTGCAACCCTTTTTTGGCCTCCACCCCTTTTTGGCATCACACCCCTTTTTGGCATCCCACTGATTTTGGCCACCTATTTTTTCTGGCCTCTACTTCTCTCCAGCCTCCCACACTTTTGTGGCCTCGCACCATTTTTGGCCTCCCACTCATTTTTGGCCTCCAATTTTTTCTGGCCTCTACTTCTCTCCAGCCTCCCACCCTTTTTTGGCTTCCCACCCCTTTTGGCCTCCGACCCCTTTTTGGCTTCTAATTTTTTCTGGCGTCTACTATTCACCAGTTTCCCACTCCTTTTTGGCCTCCCACCCCTTTTCAGCCTCCGAACTTTTCTAGCATCTACTTCTCTCAAACCTCCCACCCCTTTTTGGCCTCCCACTCATTTTTGGCCTCCAATTTTTTCTGGCCTCTACTTATCTCCAGCCTCCCACACTTTTTTGGCCTCCCACCCCTTTCTGGCCTCCCACCCGTTTTTGGCTTCTAATTTTTTCTGGCCTCTACTATTCACCAGTCTCCCACCCCTTTTCGGCCTCCCACCCCTTTCTGGCCTCCTGTTTTACCTGGCCTCTACTTCTCTCCAGCCTCCCACACCTTTTTGGCCTCCCACCCCTTTTTTGCCTCCCACTCATTTTTGGCCTCCAAATTTTTCTGGCCTCTACTTCTCTCCAACCTCCCACACATTTTTGGCCTCCCATCCCTTTTTGGCCTCCCACCCCTTTTCGGCCTCCAATTTTTTCTGGCCTCTACTTCCTTCCAGCCTCCCACCACTTTTTGGCCTCCCACTCATTTTCGGCCTCCAATTTTTCTGGCCTCTACTTCTCTCCAGGCTCCCACCCTTTTTGGCCTCCCACCCCTTTTCGGCCTTCCACCCCTTTTCAGACTCCAATCTTTTCTGGCCTCTACTTCTGTCCAACCTCACACCCCTTTTTGGCCTCCCACTCATTTTTGGCCTCCAATTTTTTCTGGCCGCTACTTCTCCCCAGCCTCCCACCCATTTTTCGCCTCCCACTCATTTTTGCCCTTTCACACATATTTGGCCTCCAATTTTTTCTGGCCTCTACTTCTCTCCAGCCTCCCACCGCTTTTTTGGCCTCCCACCTCTTTTTGGCCTCCCAATCATTTTTGGACTCCTATTTTTTCTGGCCTCTACTTCTCTCCAGGCTCCCACCCATTTTTCCACCTCCCACTCATTTTTGGCCTCCCACCCCTTTTCGGCCTCCAATTTTTTCTGGCCTCTACTTCTCTCCAGCCTCCCACCCCTTTTTGGCCTCCCACCCCTTTTTTGCGTCCCACTCATTTTTGGCCTCCAAATTTTTCTGGCCTCTACTTATCTCCAGCCTCCCACACTTTTTTGGCCTCCCATCCCTTTTTGTCCTCCCACCCCTTTTCGACCTCCAATTTTTTCTGGCCTCTACTTCCTTCCAGCCTCCCACCACTTTTTGGCCTCCCACTCATTTTCGGCCTCCAATTTTTCTGGCCTCTACTTCTCTCCAGCTTCCCCCCCTTTTTGGCCTCCCACCCCTTTTCGGCCTTCCACCCCTTTTCAGACTCGAATCTTTTCTGGTCTCAACTTCTCTCCAACCTCACACCCCTTTTGGGCCTCCCACTCATTTTTGGCCTCCAATTTTTTCTGGCTGCTACTTCTCCCAAGCCTCCCACCCATTTTTCGCCTCCCATTCATTTTAGCCCTTCCACACATATTTGGCTTCCAATATTTTCTGGCCTCTACTTCTCTCCAGCCTCCCACCCCTTTTTTGGCCTCCCACTCATTTTCGG
Organism: Strix occidentalis; assembly: GCA_030819815.1. NCBI lineage: Eukaryota > Metazoa > Chordata > Aves > Strigiformes > Strigidae > Strix > Strix occidentalis. The sequence continues at coordinate 28,569 of JASWHU010000064.1, forward strand.
CCTCCAATTTTTTCTGGTCTCTACTTCTCTCCACCCTCCCACCCTTTTTCGGCCTACCACCCCTTTTCGGCCTCCAATTTTTCTGGCCTCAACTTCTTTCCAGCCTCCCACACTTTTTTGGCCTCCCACCCCTTTTTGGCCTCCCACCCCTTTTCGGCTTCTAATTTTTTCTGGACTCTACTATTAACCAGTCTCCCACTCCTTTTTGGCCTCCCACCCCTTTTCGGCTTCTAATTTTTTCTGGACTCTAATTCTCTCCAGCCTCCCAAACTTTTTCAGCCTCCAACCCCTTTTTGGCCTCCCACTCATTATTAGCCTACACTTATTTCTAGCCTCTACTTCTCTCCAGCCTCCCACTCCTTTTTGGCCTCCCACCCCTTTTCGGCCTCCAATTTTTTCTGGCCTTTACTATTCACCAGTCTCCCACTCCTTTCTGGCCTCCCAACCCTTTTCAGCCTCCAATCTTTTCTGGCCTCTACTTCTCTCCAGCCTCCCACACTTTTGTGGCCACCCACCCATTTTTGGCCTCTCACCCCATTTTTAGCCTCGAATTATTTCTGGGTTCTACTTATCTCCATCCTCCCACACTTTTTTGGCCTCCCACTCCTTTTCAGCCTCCAATCTTTTCTGGCCTCTACTTCTCTCCAGCCTCCCACCCTTTTTTGGCCTCCCACCATATTTTGGCCTCCCACCCCTTTTCGGCCTCCCACTGATTTTGGCCTCCAATTTTTTCTGGCCTCTACTTCTCCCCAGACTCCCAACCATTTTTTGGCCTCCCACCCCTTTTTGGCCATCCATTCATTTTTGGCCTCCAATTTTTTCTGGCCTCTACTTCGCTCCAGCCTCCCACCCTTTTTTGGCCTCCTACACCTTTTTGGCCTCCCACCCTTTTTCGGCCTCCTATTTTTTCTGGCCTCTACTTCTCTCCGTCCTCCCACCCTTTTTTGGCCTCCCACCCCTTTTTGGCCTCCCACTCATTTTCGGCCTCCAATTTTTTCTGGCCTCTACTTCTCTCCAGCCCCCCACCCTTTTTTGGCCTACCACCCCTTTTCGGCCTCCAATTTTTCTGGCCTCTACTTCTCTCCAGCCTCCCACACTTTTTTGGCCTCGCACCCCTTTTTGGCCTCCCACCCCTTTTCGGCTTCTAATTTTTTCTGGACTCTACTATTCACCAGTCTCCCACTCCTTTTTGGCCTCCCACCCCTTTTTGGCCTCCAATTTTTTCTGGCCTCTACTTCTCTCCAGCCTCCCACCCTTTTTTGGCCTCCCACTTCTTTTGAGCCTCCAATTTTTTCTGGCCTCTACTTCTCTCCATCCTCCCACCCTTTGGTGGCCTTGCACCCCTTTTTGGCCTCCCACTCATTTTTGGCCTCCAATTTTTTCTGGCCTCTACTTCTCTCCAGCCTCCCACACTCTTTTGACCTCCCACTCATTTTCGGCCTCCAATTTCTTCTGGCCTCTACTTATCTCCAAACTCCCACCCTTTTTTGGCCTCCCACCCTTTTTTGGCCTCCCACTCCTTTTTGGCCTCCCACCCCTTTTCGTCTTCTAATTTTTTCTGGCCTCTACTATTCAACAGTCTCCCACTCTTTTTTGGCCTCCCACCCCTTTTCGGCCTCCAAATTTTTCTGGCCTTTACTTCTCTCCAGCCTCCCACCCTTTTTTGGCCTCCCAATCCTTTTCGGCCTCCAATATTTTCTGGCCTCTACATCTCTCCAGCCTCCCACAACTTTTTGGCCTCCCACCCCTTTTTGGCCTCCCACTCATTTTTGGCCTTCTATTTTTTCTAGCCTCTACTTCTCTCCAGCCTCCCACACCTTTTTGACCTCCCACCCATTTTTGGCCTCCCACTCATTTTTAGCCTACACTTATTTCTAGCCTCTACTTCTCTCCAGCCTCCCACAGTTTTTTGGCCTCCCACTCCTTTTCAGCCTCCAATTTTTTCTGGCCTCTACTTCTCTCCAGCCTCCCACCGCTTTTTTGGCCTCCCACCTCTTTTTGGCCTCCCAATCGTTTTTGGACTCCTATTTTTTTGGCCTCTACTTCTCTCCAGGCTCCCACCCATTTTTCCACCTCCCACTCATTTTTGGCCTCCCACCCCTTTTCGGCCTCCAATTTTTTCTGGTCTCTACTTCTCTCCAGCCTCCCACCCCTTTTTGGCCTCCCACTCATTTTTGGCCTCCAAATTTTTCTGGCCTCTACTTCTCTCCAACCTCCCACACTTTTTTGGCCTCCCATCCTTTTTTGGCCTCCCAACACTTTTTGACCTTCTACCCCTTTTCAGCCTCCAATCTTTTTTGGCCTCTACTTCTCTCCAACCTCACACCCCTTTTTGGCCTCCCACTCATATTTGCCCTCCAATTTTTTCTGGCCTCTACTTCTCTCCAGCCTCCCACCCTTTTTTGGCCTTGCACCCCTCTTTGGCCTCCCACTCATTTTTGGCCTCCAATATCTTCTGCCTCCTACTTCTGTCCAGCCTCCCACACTCTTTCGACCTCCCACTCATTTTCGGCCTCCAATTTTTTCTGGCCTCTACTTATCTCCAAACTCCCACCCTTTTTTGGCCTCCCACCCTTTTTTGGCCTCCCACCCCTTTTTGGCCTCCCACCCCTTTTCGTCTTCTAATTTTTTCTGGCCTCTACTATTCAACAGTCTCCCACTCTTTTTTGGCCTCCCACCCCTTTTCGGCCTCCAAATTTTTCTGGCCTTTACTTCTCACCAGCCTCCCACCCTTTTTTGGCCTCCCACTCCTTTTCGGCCTCCAATATTTTCTGGCCTCTACATCTCTCCAGCCTCCCACACCTTTTTGGCCTCCCACCCCTTTTTGGCCTCCCACTCATTTTTGACCTCCTATTTTTTCTAGCCTCTACTTCTCTCCAGCCTCCCACACCTTTTTGACCTCCCACCCATTTTTGGCCTCCCACTCATTTTTAGCCTACACTTATTTCTAGCCTCTACTTCTCTCCAGCCTCCCACAGTTTTTTGGCCTCCCAATCCTTTTCAGCCTCCAATTTTTTCTGGCCTCTACTTCTCTCCAGCCTCCCACACTTTTTTGGCCTCCCACCCCTTTCTGGCCTCCCACCCGTTTTTGGCTTCTAATTTTTTCTGGCCTCTACTATTCACCAATCTCCCACTCCTTTCTGGCCTCCCACCCCTTTTTGGCCTCCAATCTTTTCTGGCCTCTACGTCTCTCCAACCTCCCACTCTTTTTTGGCCTCCCACCCCTTTTTGGCCTCCCACTCATTTTTGGCCTCCAAATTTTTCTGGCCTCTACTTCTCTCCAACCTCCCACACTTTTTGGCCTCCCATCCCTTTTTGGCCTCCCAAAACTTTTTGACCTTCTACCCCTTTTCAGCCTCCAATCTTTTTTGGCCTCTACTTCTCTCCAACCTCACAGCCCTTTTTGGCCTCCCACTCATATTTGCCCTCCAATTTTTTCTGGACTCTACTTCTCTCCAGCCTCCCACCCTTTTTTGGCCTCCCACTTCTTTTGAGCCTCCAATTTTTTCTGGCCTCTACTTCTCTCCATCCTCCCACCCTTTTGTGGCCTTGCACCCCTTTTTGGCCTCCCACTCATTTTTGGCCTCCAATTTTTTCTGGCCTCTACTTCTCTCCAGCCTCCCACACTCTTTTGACCTCCCACTCATTTTCGGCCTCCAATTATTTCTGGCTTCTACTTATCTCCAAACTCCCACCCTTTTTTGGCCTCCCACCCTTTTTTGGCCTCCCACCCCTTTTTGGCCTCCCACCCCTTTTCGTCTTCTAATTTTTTCTGGCCTCTACTATTCAACAGTCTCCCACTCTTTTTTGGCCTCCCACCCCTTTTCGGCCTCCAAATTTTTCTGGCCTTTACTTCTCACCAGCCTCCCACCCTTTTTTGGCCTCCCACTCCTTTTCGGCCTCCAATATTTTCTGGCCTCTACATCTCTCCAGCCTCCCACCCCTTTTCGGCTTCCCACCCCTTTTTGGCCTCCCACTCATTTTTGGCCTCCTATTTTTTCTAGCCTCTACTTCTCTCCAGCCTCCCACACCTTTTTGACCTCCCACCCCTTTTTGGCCTCCCACTCATTTTTAGCCTACACTTATTTCTAGCCTCTACTTCTCTCCAGCCTCCCACAGTTTTTTGGCCTCCCACTCCTTTTCAGCCTCCAATTTTTTCTGGCCTCTACTTCTCTCCAGCCTCCCACACTTTTGGGCCTCCCACCCCTTTTTGGCCTCCCACTCATTTTGGCCTCCTATTTTTTCTGGCCTCTACTTATCTCCAGCCTCCCACACTTTTTTGGCCTCCCACCCCTTTTCGGCCTCCAATTTTTTCTGGCCTCTACTTCTCTCCAGACTCCCACACTTGTGGGCCTCCCACCCCTTTTTGGCCTCCCACTCCTTTACAGCCTCCAATTTTTTCTGGCCTCTACTTCTCTCCAGCCTCCCACACTTTTGGGCCTCCCACCCCTTTTTGGCCTCCCACTCCTTTTCAGCCTCCAATTTTTTCTGGCCTCTACTTCTCTCCAGCCTCCCACAACTTTTTGTCCTCCCACTCATTTTCGGCCTCCAATTTTTTCTGGCCTCTACTTCTCTCCAACCTCCCACACTTTTTTGGCCTCCCAACACTTTTTGGCCTTCTACCCTTTTTCAGCCTCCAATATTTTTTGGCCTCTACTTCTCTCCAACCTCACACCCCTTTTTGGCCTCCCACTCATATTTGCCCTCCAATTTTTTCTGGACTCTACTTCTCTCCAGCCTCCCACCCTTTTTTGGAACTGCAACCCTTTTTTGGCCTCCACCCCTTTTTGGCATCACACCCCTTTTTGGCATCCCACTGATTTTGGCCACCTATTTTTTCTGGCCTCTACTTCTCTCCAGCCTCCCACACTTTTGTGGCCTCGCACCATTTTTGGCCTCCCACTCATTTTTGGCCTCCAATTTTTTCTGGCCTCTACTTCTCTCCAGCCTCCCACCCTTTTTTGGCTTCCCACCCCTTTTGGCCTCCGACCCCTTTTTGGCTTCTAATTTTTTCTGGCGTCTACTATTCACCAGTTTCCCACTCCTTTTTGGCCTCCCACCCCTTTTCAGCCTCCGAACTTTTCTAGCATCTACTTCTCTCAAACCTCCCACCCCTTTTTGGCCTCCCACTCATTTTTGGCCTCCAATTTTTTCTGGCCTCTACTTATCTCCAGCCTCCCACACTTTTTTGGCCTCCCACCCCTTTCTGGCCTCCCACCCGTTTTTGGCTTCTAATTTTTTCTGGCCTCTACTATTCACCAGTCTCCCACCCCTTTTCGGCCTCCCACCCCTTTCTGGCCTCCTGTTTTACCTGGCCTCTACTTCTCTCCAGCCTCCCACACCTTTTTGGCCTCCCACCCCTTTTTTGCCTCCCACTCATTTTTGGCCTCCAAATTTTTCTGGCCTCTACTTCTCTCCAACCTCCCACACATTTTTGGCCTCCCATCCCTTTTTGGCCTCCCACCCCTTTTCGGCCTCCAATTTTTTCTGGCCTCTACTTCCTTCCAGCCTCCCACCACTTTTTGGCCTCCCACTCATTTTCGGCCTCCAATTTTTCTGGCCTCTACTTCTCTCCAGGCTCCCACCCTTTTTGGCCTCCCACCCCTTTTCGGCCTTCCACCCCTTTTCAGACTCCAATCTTTTCTGGCCTCTACTTCTGTCCAACCTCACACCCCTTTTTGGCCTCCCACTCATTTTTGGCCTCCAATTTTTTCTGGCCGCTACTTCTCCCCAGCCTCCCACCCATTTTTCGCCTCCCACTCATTTTTGCCCTTTCACACATATTTGGCCTCCAATTTTTTCTGGCCTCTACTTCTCTCCAGCCTCCCACCGCTTTTTTGGCCTCCCACCTCTTTTTGGCCTCCCAATCATTTTTGGACTCCTATTTTTTCTGGCCTCTACTTCTCTCCAGGCTCCCACCCATTTTTCCACCTCCCACTCATTTTTGGCCTCCCACCCCTTTTCGGCCTCCAATTTTTTCTGGCCTCTACTTCTCTCCAGCCTCCCACCCCTTTTTGGCCTCCCACCCCTTTTTTGCGTCCCACTCATTTTTGGCCTCCAAATTTTTCTGGCCTCTACTTATCTCCAGCCTCCCACACTTTTTTGGCCTCCCATCCCTTTTTGTCCTCCCACCCCTTTTCGACCTCCAATTTTTTCTGGCCTCTACTTCCTTCCAGCCTCCCACCACTTTTTGGCCTCCCACTCATTTTCGGCCTCCAATTTTTCTGGCCTCTACTTCTCTCCAGCTTCCCCCCCTTTTTGGCCTCCCACCCCTTTTCGGCCTTCCACCCCTTTTCAGACTCGAATCTTTTCTGGTCTCAACTTCTCTCCAACCTCACACCCCTTTTGGGCCTCCCACTCATTTTTGGCCTCCAATTTTTTCTGGCTGCTACTTCTCCCAAGCCTCCCACCCATTTTTCGCCTCCCATTCATTTTAGCCCTTCCACACATATTTGGCTTCCAATATTTTCTGGCCTCTACTTCTCTCCAGCCTCCCACCCCTTTTTTGGCCTCCCACTCATTTTCGGCCTCCAATTTTTTCTGGTCTCTACTTCTCTCCACCCTCCCACCCTTTTTCGGCCTACCACCCCTTTTCGGCCTCCAATTTTTCTGGCCTCAACTTCTTTCCAGCCTCCCACACTTTTTTGGCCTCCCACCCCTTTTTGGCCTCCCACCCCTTTTCGGCTTCTAATTTTTTCTGGACTCTACTATTAACCAGTCTCCCACTCCTTTTTGGCCTCCCACCCCTTTTCGGCTTCTAATTTTTTCTGGACTCTAATTCTCTCCAGCCTCCCAAACTTTTTCAGCCTCCAACCCCTTTTTGGCCTCCCACTCATTATTAGCCTACACTTATTTCTAGCCTCTACTTCTCTCCAGCCTCCCACTCCTTTTTGGCCTCCCACCCCTTTTCGGCCTCCAATTTTTTCTGGCCTTTACTATTCACCAGTCTCCCACTCCTTTCTGGCCTCCCAACCCTTTTCAGCCTCCAATCTTTTCTGGCCTCTACTTCTCTCCAGCCTCCCACACTTTTGTGGCCACCCACCCATTTTTGGCCTCTCACCCCATTTTTAGCCTCGAATTATTTCTGGGTTCTACTTATCTCCATCCTCCCACACTTTTTTGGCCTCCCACTCCTTTTCAGCCTCCAATCTTTTCTGGCCTCTACTTCTCTCCAGCCTCCCACCCTTTTTTGGCCTCCCACCATATTTTGGCCTCCCACCCCTTTTCGGCCTCCCACTGATTTTGGCCTCCAATTTTTTCTGGCCTCTACTTCTCCCCAGACTCCCAACCATTTTTTGGCCTCCCACCCCTTTTTGGCCATCCATTCATTTTTGGCCTCCAATTTTTTCTGGCCTCTACTTCGCTCCAGCCTCCCACCCTTTTTTGGCCTCCTACACCTTTTTGGCCTCCCACCCTTTTTCGGCCTCCTATTTTTTCTGGCCTCTACTTCTCTCCGTCCTCCCACCCTTTTTTGGCCTCCCACCCCTTTTTGGCCTCCCACTCATTTTCGGCCTCCAATTTTTTCTGGCCTCTACTTCTCTCCAGCCCCCCACCCTTTTTTGGCCTACCACCCCTTTTCGGCCTCCAATTTTTCTGGCCTCTACTTCTCTCCAGCCTCCCACACTTTTTTGGCCTCGCACCCCTTTTTGGCCTCCCACCCCTTTTCGGCTTCTAATTTTTTCTGGACTCTACTATTCACCAGTCTCCCACTCCTTTTTGGCCTCCCACCCCTTTTTGGCCTCCAATTTTTTCTGGCCTCTACTTCTCTCCAGCCTCCCACCCTTTTTTGGCCTCCCACTTCTTTTGAGCCTCCAATTTTTTCTGGCCTCTACTTCTCTCCATCCTCCCACCCTTTGGTGGCCTTGCACCCCTTTTTGGCCTCCCACTCATTTTTGGCCTCCAATTTTTTCTGGCCTCTACTTCTCTCCAGCCTCCCACACTCTTTTGACCTCCCACTCATTTTCGGCCTCCAATTATTTCTGGCTTCTACTTATCTCCAAACTCCCACCCTTTTTTGGCCTCCCACCCTTTTTTGGCCTCCCACCCCTTTTTGGCCTCCCACCCCTTTTCGTCTTCTAATTTTTTCTGGCCTCTACTATTCAACAGTCTCCCACTCTTTTTTGGCCTCCCACCCCTTTTCGGCCTCCAAATTTTTCTGGCCTTTACTTCTCTCCAGCCTCCCACCCTTTTTTGGCCTCCCACTCCTTTTCGGCTTCCAATATTTTCTGGCCTCTACATCTCTCCAGCCTCCCACCCCTTTTCGGCTTCCCACCCCTTTTTGGCCTCCCACTCATTTTTGGCCTCCTATTTTTTCTAGCCTCTACTTCTCTCCAGCCTCCCACACCTTTTTGACCTCCCACCCCTTTTTGGCCTCCCACTCATTTTTAGCCTACACTTATTTCTAGCCTCTACTTCTCTCCAGCCTCCCACAGTTTTTTGGCCTCCCACTCCTTTTCAGCCTCCAATTTTTTCTGGCCTCTACTTCTCTCCAGCCTCCCACACTTTTGGGCCTCCCACCCCTTTTTGGCCTCCCACTCATTTTGGCCTCCTATTTTTTCTGGCCTCTACTTCTCTCCAGCCTCCCACCCTTTTTTGGCCTCCCACCCCTTTTCGGCCTCCAATTTTTTCTGGCCTCTACTTCTCTCCAGACTCCCACACTTGTGGGCCTCCCACCCCTTTTTGGCCTCCCACTCCTTTACAGCCTCCAATTTTTTCTGGCCTCTACTTCTCTCCAGCCTCCCACACTTTTGGGCCTCCCACCCCTTTTTGGCCTCCCACTCCTTTTCAGCCTCCAATTTTTTCTGGCCTCTACTTCTCTCCAGCCTCCCACAACTTTTTGTCCTCCCACTCATTTTCGGCCTCCAATTTTTTCTGGCCTCTACTTCTCTCCAACCTCCCACACTTTTTTGGCCTCCCAACACTTTTTGGCCTTCTACCCTTTTTCAGCCTCCAATATTTTTTGGCCTCTACTTCTCTCCAACCTCACACCCCTTTTTGGCCTCCCACTCATATTTGCCCTCCAATTTTTTCTGGACTCTACTTCTCTCCAGCCTCCCACCCTTTTTTGGAACTGCAACCCTTTTTTGGCCTCCACCCCTTTTTGGCATCACACCCCTTTTTGGCATCCCACTGATTTTGGCCACCTATTTTTTCTGGCCTCTACTTCTCTCCAGCCTCCCACACTTTTGTGGCCTCGCACCATTTTTGGCCTCCCACTCATTTTTGGCCTCCAATTTTTTCTGGCCTCTACTTCTCTCCAGCCTCCCACCCTTTTTTGGCTTCCCACCCCTTTTGGCCTCCGACCCCTTTTTGGCTTCTAATTTTTTCTGGCGTCTACTATTCACCAGTCTCCCACTCCTTTTTGGCCTCCCACCCCTTTTCAGCCTCCGAACTTTTCTAGCATCTACTTCTCTCAAACCTCCCACCCCTTTTTGGCCTCCCACTCATTTTTGGCCTCCAATTTTTTCTGGCCTCTACTTATCTCCAGCCTCCCACACTTTTTTGGCCTCCCACCCCTTTCTGGCCTCCCACCCGTTTTTGGCTTCTAATTTTTTCTGGCCTCTACTATTCACCAGTCTCCCACCCCTTTTCGGCCTCCCACCCCTTTCTGGCCTCCTGTTTTACCTGGCCTCTACTTCTCTCCAGCCTCCCACACCTTTTTGGCCTCCCACCCCTTTTTTGCCTCCCACTCATTTTTGGCCTCCAAATTTTTCTGGCCTCTACTTCTCTCCAACCTCCCACACATTTTTGGCCTCCCATCCCTTTTTGGCCTCCCACCCCTTTTCGGCCTCCAATTTTTTCTGGCCTCTACTTCCTTCCAGCCTCCCACCACTTTTTGGCCTCCCACTCATTTTCGGCCTCCAATTTTTCTGGCCTCTACTTCTCTCCAGGCTCCCACCCTTTTTGGCCTCCCACCCCTTTTCGGCCTTCCACCCCTTTTCAGACTCCAATCTTTTCTGGCCTCTACTTCTGTCCAACCTCACACCCCTTTTTGGCCTCCCACTCATTTTTGGCCTCCAATTTTTTCTGGCCGCTACTTCTCCCCAGCCTCCCACCCATTTTTCGCCTCCCACTCATTTTTGCCCTTTCACACATATTTGGCCTCCAATTTTTTCTGGCCTCTACTTCTCTCCAGCCTCCCACCGCTTTTTTGGCCTCCCACCTCTTTTTGGCCTCCCAATCATTTTTGGACTCCTATTTTTTCTGGCCTCTACTTCTCTCCAGCCTCCCACACTTTTGTGGCCTCGCACCATTTTTGGCCTCCCACTCATTTTTGGCCTCCAATTTTTTCTGGCCTCTACTTCTCTCCAGCCTCCCACCCTTTTTTGGCTTCCCACCCCTTTTGGCCTCCGACCCCTTTTTGGCTTCTAATTTTTTCTGGCGTCTACTATTCACCAGTCTCCCACTCCTTTTTGGCCTCCCACCCCTTTTCAGCCTCCGAACTTTTCTAGCATCTACTTCTCTCAAACCTCCCACCCCTTTTTGGCCTCCCACTCATTTTTGGCCTCCAATTTTTTCTGGCCTCTACTTATCTCCAGCCTCCCACACTTTTTTGGCCTCCCACCCCTTTCTGGCCTCCCACCCGTTTTTGGCTTCTAATTTTTTCTGGCCTCTACTATTCACCAGTCTCCCACCCCTTTTCGGCCTCCCACCCCTTTCTGGCCTCCTGTTTTACCTGGCCTCTACTTCTCTCCAGCCTCCCACACCTTTTTGGCCTCCCACCCCTTTTTTGCCTCCCACTCATTTTTGGCCTCCAAATTTTTCTGGCCTCTACTTCTCTCCAACCTCCCACACATTTTTGGCCTCCCATCCCTTTTTGGCCTCCCACCCCTTTTCGGCCTCCAATTTTTTCTGGCCTCTACTTCCTTCCAGCCTCCCACCACTTTTTGGCCTCCCACTCATTTTCGGCCTCCAATTTTTCTGGCCTCTACTTCTCTCCAGGCTCCCACCCTTTTTGGCCTCCCACCCCTTTTCGGCCTTCCACCCCTTTTCAGACTCCAATCTTTTCTGGCCTCTACTTCTGTCCAACCTCACACCCCTTTTTGGCCTCCCACTCATTTTTGGCCTCCAATTTTTTCTGGCCGCTACTTCTCCCCAGCCTCCCACCCATTTTTCGCCTCCCACTCATTTTTGCCCTTTCACACATATTTGGCCTCCAATTTTTTCTGGCCTCTACTTCTCTCCAGCCTCCCACCGCTTTTTTGGCCTCCCACCTCTTTTTGGCCTCCCAATCATTTTTGGACTCCTATTTTTTCTGGCCTCTACTTCTCTCCAGGCTCCCACCCATTTTTCCACCTCCCACTCATTTTTGGCCTCCCACCCCTTTTCGGCCTCCAATTTTTTCTGGCCTCTACTTCTCTCCAGCCTCCCACCCCTTTTTGGCCTCCCACCCCTTTTTTGCCTCCCACTCATTTTTGGCCTCCAAATTTTTCTGGCCTCTACTTATCTCCAGCCTCCCACACTTTTTTGGCCTCCCATCCCTTTTTGTCCTCCCACCCCTTTTCGACCTCCAATTTTTTCTGGCCTCTACTTCCTTCCAGCCTCCCACCACTTTTTGGCCTCCCACTCATTTTCGGCCTCCAATTTTTCTGGCCTCTACTTCTCTCCAGCTTCCCCCCCTTTTTGGCCTCCCACCCCTTTTCGGCCTTCCACCCCTTTTCAGACTCGAATCTTTTCTGGTCTCAACTTCTCTCCAACCTCACACCCCTTTTGGGCCTCCCACTCATTTTTGGCCTCCAATTTTTTCTGGCTGCTACTTCTCCCAAGCCTCCCACCCATTTTTCGCCTCCCATTCATTTTAGCCCTTCCACACATATTTGGCTTCCAATATTTTCTGGCCTCTACTTCTCTCCAGCCTCCCACCCCTTTTTTGGCCTCCCACTCATTTTCGGCCTCCAATTTTTTCTGGTCTCTACTTCTCTCCACCCTCCCACCCTTTTTCGGCCTACCACCCCTTTTCGGCCTCCAATTTTTCTGGCCTCAACTTCTTTCCAGCCTCCCACACTTTTTTGGCCTCCCACCCCTTTTTGGCCTCCCACCCCTTTTCGGCTTCTAATTTTTTCTGGACTCTACTATTAACCAGTCTCCCACTCCTTTTTGGCCTCCCACCCCTTTTTGGCCTCCAATTTTTTCTGGCCTCTACTTCTCTCCAGCCTCCCACACTTTTTCAGCCTCCCACCCCTTTTTGGCCTCCCACTCATTTTTAGCCTCCACTTATTTCTAGCCTCTACTTCGCTCCAGCCTCCCACACTTTTTTGGCCTCCCACCCCTTTTTGGCCTCCCACCCGTTTTCGGCTTCTAATTTTTTCTGGCCTCTACTATTCACCAGTCTCCCACTCCTTTTTGGCTTCCCACCTCTTTTCGGCCTCCCACCCCTTTACAGCCTCCAATTTTTTCTGGCCTCTACTTCGCTCCAGCCTCCCAACCTTTTTTGGCCTCCCACTCCTTTTTGGCCTCCCACTCCTTTTCGACCTCCAATTATTTCTGGCCTCTACTTCTCTCCAGCCTCCCACCACTTTTTGGCCTCCCACTCATTTTCAGCCTCCAATTTTTTCTGGCCTCTACTTCGCTCCAGCCTCCTACACTTTTTCGGCCTCCCACCCATTTTGGGCCTCCTATTTTTTCTGGCCTCTACTTCTCTCCATCCTCCCACCCTTTTTTGGCCTCCCACTCCTTTTCAGCCTCCAATCTTTTCTGGCCTCTACTTCTCTCCAGCCTGCCATCCTTTTTTGGCCTCCCACCATATTTTGGCCTCCCACCCCTTTTCGGCCTCCCACTGATTTTGGCCTCCAATTTTTTCTGGACTCTACTTCTCTCCAGCCTCCTACCCCTTTTTTGGCCTCCCACCCCTTTTTGGCCTCCCATTCATTTTGGCCTCCTATTTTTTCTGGCCTCTACTTCTCCCCAGCCTCCCACCCCTTTTTGGCCTCCCACCCCTTTTTGGCCTCCCACTCATTTTTGGCCTCCAATTTTTTCTGGCCTCTACTTCGCTCCAGCCTCCCACCCTTTTTTGGCCTCCCACCCCTTTTTGGCCTCCCACCCCTTTTCAGCCTCCAATTTTTTCTGGCCTCTACTGTTCAACAGTCTCCCACTCCTTTTTGGACTTCCAACCCTTTTCCGCCTCCAATTTTTTCTGGCCTCTACTTCTCTCCAGCCTCCCACACTTTTTTGGCCTCCCACCCCTTTTTGGCCTCCCACCCCTTTTCGGCTTCTAATTTTTTCTGGACTCTAATTCTCTCCAGCCTCCCAAACTTTTTCAGCCTCCAACCCCTTTTTGGCCTCCCACTCATTATTAGCCTACACTTATTTCTAGCCTCTACTTCTCTCCAGCCTCCCACTCCTTTTTGGCCTCCCACCCCTTTTCGGCCTCCAATTTTTTCTGGCCTTTACTATTCACCAGTCTCCCACTCCTTTCTGGCCTCCCAACCCTTTTCAGCCTCCAATCTTTTCTGGCCTCTACTTCTCTCCAGCCTCCCACACTTTTGTGGCCACCCACCCATTTTTGGCCTCTCACCCCATTTTTAGCCTCGAATTATTTCTGGGTTCTACTTATCTCCATCCTCCCACACTTTTTTGGCCTCCCACTCCTTTTCAGCCTCCAATCTTTTCTGGCCTCTACTTCTCTCCAGCCTCCCACCCTTTTTTGGCCTCCCACCATATTTTGGCCTCCCACCCCTTTTCGGCCTCCCACTGATTTTGGCCTCCAATTTTTTCTGGCCTCTACTTCTCCCCAGACTCCCAACCATTTTTTGGCCTCCCACCCCTTTTTGGCCATCCATTCATTTTTGGCCTCCAATTTTTTCTGGCCTCTACTTCGCTCCAGCCTCCCACCCTTTTTTGGCCTCCTACACCTTTTTGGCCTCCCACCCTTTTTCGGCCTCCTATTTTTTCTGGCCTCTACTTCTCTCCGTCCTCCCACCCTTTTTTGGCCTCCCACCCCTTTTTGGCCTCCCACTCATTTTCGGCCTCCAATTTTTTCTGGCCTCTACTTCTCTCCAGCCCCCCACCCTTTTTTGGCCTACCACCCCTTTTCGGCCTCCAATTTTTCTGGCCTCTACTTCTCTCCAGCCTCCCACACTTTTTTGGCCTCGCACCCCTTTTTGGCCTCCCACCCCTTTTCGGCTTCTAATTTTTTCTGGACTCTACTATTCATCAGTCTCCCACTCCTTTTTGGCCTCCCACCCCTTTTTGGCCTCCAATTTTTTCTGGCCTCTACTTCTCTCCAGCCTCCCACACTTTTTCAGCCTCCCACCCCTTTTTGGCCTCCCACCCCTTTTCGGCTTCTAATTTTTTCTGGACTCTACTATTCACCAGTCTCCCACTACTTTTTGGCCTCCCACCCCTTTTTGGCCTCCAATTTTTTCTGGCCTCTACTTCGCTCCAGCCTCCCACACTTTTTTGGCCTCCCACCCCTTTTTGGCCTCCCACCCGTTTTCGGCTTCTAATTTTTTCTGGCCTCTACTATTCACCAGTCTCCCACTCCTTTTTGGCTTCCCACCTCTTTTCGGCCTCCAATTTTTTCTGGCCACTACTTCCCTCCAGCCTCCCACACTTTTTCAGCCTCCCACCCCTTTTTGGCCTCCCACTCATTTTTAACCTCCAATTTTTTCTAGCCACTACTTATCTCCAGCCTCCCACACTTTTTTGGCCTCCCACCCCTTTTTGGACTCCCACCCCTTTTCGGGTTCTACTTTTTTCTGACCTCTACTATTCACCAGTCTCCCACTCCTTTTTGGCCTCCCAACCCTTTTCAGCCTCCGATCTTTTCTGGCCTCTACGTCTCTCCAACCTCCCACACTTTTTTGGCCTCCCACCCCTTTTTGGCCTCCCACCCCTTTTCGGCCTCCAATTTTTTCTGGCCTCTACTTCTCTCCAGCCTCCCACACTTTTGTGGCCTCCCACTCCTTTTTGGCCTCCCACCCCTTTTCAGCCTCCAATTTTTTCTGGCCTCTACTTCGCTCCAGCCTCCCAACCTTTTTTGGCCTCCCACCCCTTTTTGGCCTCCCACTCCTTTTCGACCTCCAATTATTTCTGGCCTCTACTTCTCTCCAGCCTCCCACCACTTTTTGGCCTCCCACTCATTTTCAGCCTCCAATTTTTTCTGGCCTCTACTTCGCTCCAGCCTCCTACACTTTTTCGGCCTCCCACCCCTTTTGGGCCTCCTATTTTTTCTGGCCTCTACTTCTCTCCATCCTCCCACCCCTTTTTGGCCTCCCACTCATTTTTGGCCTCCAATTTTTTCTGGCCTCTACTTCTCTCCAGCCTCCCATCCTTTTTTGGCCTCCCACCATATTTTGGCCTCCCACCCCTTTTCGGCCTCCCACTGATTTTGTCCTCCAATTTTTTCTGGACTCTACTTCTCTCCAGCCTCCCACCCCTTTTTTGGCCTCTCACCCCTTTTTGGCCTCCCATTCATTTTGGCCTCCTATTTTTTCTGGCCTCTACTTCTCCCCAGCCTCCCACCCCTTTTTGGCCTCCCACCCCTTTTTGGCCTCCCACTCATTTTTGGCCTCCAATTTTTTCTGGCCTCTACTTCGCTCCAGCCTCCCACCCTTTTTTGGCCTCCCACCCCTTTTTGGCCTCCCACCCCTTTTCAGCCTCCAATTTTTTCTGGCCTCTACTATTCAACAGTCTCCCACTCCTTTTTGGACTTCCAACCCTTTTCGGCCTCCAATTTTTTCTGGCCTCTATTTCTCTCCAGCCTCCCACACTTTTTTGGCCTCCCACCCCTTTCTGGCCTCCCACCCCTTTTCGGCTTCTAATTTTTTCTGGACTCTACTATTCACCAGTCTGCCACTCCTATTTGGCCTCCCACCCCTTTTTGGCCTCCAATTTTTTCTGGCCTCTAATTCTCTCCAGCCTCCCACACTTTTTCAGCCTCCAACCCCTTTTTGGCCTCCCACTCATTATTAGCCTACACTTATTTCTAGCCTCTACTTCTCTCCAGCCTCCCACACTTTTTTGGCCTCCCACTCCTTTTCGGCCTCCAATTTTTTCTGGCCTCTACTTCTCTCCAGCCTCCCACACTTTTTTGGCCTCCCACCCCTTTCTGGCCTCCCACCCGTTTTCGGCTTCTAATTTTTTCTGGCCTCTACTATTCACCAGTCTCCCACTCCTTTCTGGCCTCCCAACCCTTTTCAGCCTCCAATCTTTTCTGGCCTCTACGTCTCTCCAACCTCCCACTCTTTTTTGGCCTCCCACCCCTTTTTGGCCTCCCACTCATTTTCGGCCTCCTATTTTTTCTGGCCTCTACTTCTCTCCAGCCTCCCACACTTTTGTGGCCTCCCACCCATTTTTGGCCCCTCACCCCTTTTCAGCCTCCGATTTTAGCTGGCCTCTACTTCGCTCCAGCCTCCCACCCCTTTTTTGGCCTCCCACTCATTTTTGGCCTCCAATTTTTTCTGGCCTCTACTTCTCTCCAGCCTCCCACCCTTTTTCGGACTCCCACCCCTTTTCGGCCTCCAATTTTTCTGGCCTCTACTTCTCTCCAGCCTCCCACCCCTTTTTGGCCTCCCACCCCTTTTCGGCTTCTAATTTTTTCTGGCCTCTACGATTCACCAGTCTCCCACTCCTTTTTGGCCTCCCACCCCTTTTTGGCCTCCAATTTTTTCTGGCCTCTACTTCTCTCCAGCCTCCCACCCCTTTGTGGTCTGCAACCCTTTTTTGGCCTCCGCCTCTTTTTGGCCTCCCACCCCTTTTCTGCCTCCCACTGATTTTGGCCACCTATTTTTTCTAGCCACTACTTCTCTCCAGCCTCCCACACTTTTGTGGCCTCGCACCATTTTTGGCCTCCCACTCATTTTCGGCCTCCAATTTTTTCTGGCCTCTACTTCTCTCCAGCCTCCCACACTTTTTTGGCCTCCCACCCCTTTCTGGCCTCCCACCCCTTTTCGGCTTCTAATTTTTTCTGGACTCTACTATTCACCAGTCTGCCACTCCTATTTGGCCTCCCACCCCTTTTTGGCCTCCAATTTTTTCTGGCCTCTAATTCTCTCCAGCCTCCCACACTTTTTCAGCCTCCAACCCCTTTTTGGCCTCCCACTCATTATTAGCCTACACTTATTTCTAGCCTCTACTTCTCTCCAGCCTCCCACTCCTTTTTGGCCTCCCACCCCTTTTGGGCCTCCAATTTTTTCTGGCCTCTACTTCTCTCCAGCCTCCCACCCTTTTTTGGCCTCCCAGCCCTTTTCGGCCTCCAATTATTTCTGGCCTCTACTTCTCTCCAGCCTCCCACACTTTTGTGGCCACCCACCCATTTTTGGCCTCTCACCCCTTTTCAGCCTCGAATTATTTCTGGCTTCTACTTATCTCCATCCTCCCACCCTTTTTTGGCCTCCCACTCCTTTTCAGCCTCCAATCTTCTCTGGCCTCTACTTCTCTGCAGCCTCCCACCCTTTTTTGGCCTCCCACCATATTTTGGCCTCCCACCCCTTTTCGGCCTCCCACTGATTTTGGCCTCCAATTTTTTCTGGCCTCTACTTCTCCCCAGCCTCCCAACCATTTTTTGGCCTCCCACCCCTTTTTGGCCATCCATTCATTTTTGGCCTCCAATTTTTTCTGGCCTCTACTTCGCTCCAGCCTCCCACCCTTTTTTGGCCTCCCACACCTTTTTGGCCTCCCACCCTTTTTCGGCCTCCTATTTTTTCTGGCCTCTACTTCTCTCCGTCCTCCCACCCTTTTTTGGCCTCCCACCCCTTTTTGGCCTCCCATTCAATTTGGCCTGCTAATTTTTCTGGCCACTACTTCTCTCCAGCCTCCCACCCCTTTTTTGGCCTCCCACTCATTTTCGGCCTCCAATTTTTTCTGGCCTCTACTTCTCTCCAGCCCCCCACCCTTTTTCAGCCTGCCACCCCTTTTCGGCCTCCAATTTTTCTGGCCTCTACTTCTCTCCAGCCTCCCACACTTTTTTGGCCTCGCACCCCTTTTTGGCCTCCCACCCCTTTTCGGCTTCTAATTTTTTCTGGACTCTACTATTCACCAGTCTCCCACTCCTTTTTGGCCTCCCACCCCTTTTTGGCCTCCATTTTTTTCTGGCCTCTACTTCTCTCCAGCCTCCCACACTTTTTCAGCCTCCCACCCCTTTTTGGCCTCCCACTCATTTTTAGCCTCCACTTATTTCTAGCCTTACTTCGCTCCAGCCTCCCACACTTTTTTGGCCTCCCACCCCTTTTTGGCCTCCCACCCCTTTTTCGGCTTCTAATTTTTTCTGGCCTCTACTATTCTGCAGTCTCCCACTCCTTTTTGGCTTCCGACCTCTTTTTGGCCTCCAATTTTTTCTGGCCACTACTTATCTCCAGCCTCCCACACTTTTTTGGCCTCCCACCCCTTTTTGGACTCCCACCCCTTTTCTGGCCTCTACTTTTTTCTGACCTCTACTATTCACCAGTCTCCCACTCCTTTTTGGCCTCCCAACCCTTTTCAGCCTCCAATCTTTTCTGGCCTCTACGTCTCTCCAACCTCCCATACTTTTTTAGCCTCCCACCCCTTTTTGGCCTCCCACCCCTTTTCGGCCTCCAATTTTTTCTGGCCTCTACTTCTCTCCAGCCTCCCACAATTTTCTGGCCTCCCACCCATTTTTGGCCTCCCACCCCTTTTAAGCCTCCAATTTTTTCTGGCCTCTACTTCGCTCCAGCCTCCCAACCTTTTTTGGCCTCCCACCCCTTTTTGGCCTCCCACCCCTTTTCGGCTTCTAATTTTTTCTGGACTCTACTATTCACCAGTCTCCCACTCCTATTTGGCCTCCAATTTTTTCTGGCCTCTACTTCTCTCCAGCCTCCCTCCCCTTTGCGGTCTGCAACCCTTTTTTGGCCTCCGCCTCTTTTTGGCCTCCCACCCCTTTTCTGCCTCCCACTGACTTTGGCCACCTATTTTTTCTAGCCACTACTTCTCTCCAGCCTCCCACACTTTTGTGGCCTCGCACCATTTTTGGCCTCCCACTCATTTTCGGCCTCCAATTTTTTCTGGCCTCTACTTCTCTCCAGCCTCCCACCCTTTTGGGCCTCCCAGCCCTTTTGGCCTCCCACCCCTTTTTGGCTTCTAATTTTTTCTGGCCTCTACTATTCACCAGTCTCCCACCCTTTTTCAGCCTCCCACTCATTTTTGGCCTCCACTTTTTTCTGGCCTCTACTTCTCTCCAGCCTACCACTCCTTTTCGGCCTCCCACCCCTTTTCGGCCTCCAATTTTTCTGGCCTCTACTATTCACCAGTCTCCCACTCCTATTTGGCCTCCCACCCCTTTTTGGCCTCCAATTTTTTCTGGCCTCTACTTCTCTCCAGCCTCCCACACTTTTTCAGCCTCCAACCACTTTTTGGCCTCCCACTCATTTTTAGCCTCCACTTATTTCTAGCCTCTACTTCTCTCCAGCCTCCCACACTTTTTTGGCCTCCCACTCCTTTTCAACATCCAATTATTTCTGGCCTCTACTTCTCTCCAGCCTCCCACCACTTTTTGGCCTCCCACTCATTTTCAGCCTCCAATTTTTTCTGGCCTCTACTTCGCTCCAGCCTCCTACACTTTTTCGGCCTCCCAATCCTTTTGGGCCTCCTATTTTTTCTGGCCTCTACTTCTCTCCATCCTCCCACCCCTTTTTGGCCTCCCTCTCATTTTTGGCCTCCAATTTTTTCTGGCCTCTACTTCTCTCCAGCCTCCCACCCTTTTCTGGCGTCCCACCCCATTTTGGCCTCCCACTGATTTTTGGCCTCCAATTTTTTCTGGACTCTACTTCTCTCCAACCTCCCACCCCTTTTTTGACCTCTCACCCCTTTTTGGCCTCCCATTAATTTTAGCCTCCTATTTTTTCTGGCCTCTACTTCTCCCCAGCCTCCCAC
Organism: Strix occidentalis; assembly: GCA_030819815.1. Lineage (NCBI taxonomy): Eukaryota > Metazoa > Chordata > Aves > Strigiformes > Strigidae > Strix > Strix occidentalis. The sequence goes on from JASWHU010000064.1 coordinate 48,396, forward strand.
CCCTTTTTGGCCTCCCACCCCTTTTTGGCCTCCCACTCATTTTTGGGCTCCAATTTTTTCTGGCCTCTACTTCGCTCCAGCCTCCCACCCTTTTTTGGCCTTCCACCCCTTTTTGGCCTCCCACCCCTTTTCAGCCTCCAATTTTTTCTGGCCTCTACTATTCAAGAGTCTCCCACTCCTTTTTGGACTTCCAAACTTTTCGGCCTCCAATTTTTTCTGGCCTCTACTTCTCTCCAGCCTCCCACACTTTTTTTGGCCTCCCACCCCTTTTTGGCCTCCCACCCCTTTTCGGCTTCTAATTTTTTCTGGACTCTACTATTCACCAGTCTGCCACTCCTATTTGGCCTCCCACCCCTTTTTGGCCTCCAATTTTTTCTGTCCTCTACTTCTCTCCAGCCTCCCACTCCTTTTTGGCCTCCCACCCCTTTTCGGCCTCCAATTTTTTCTGGCCTCTACTTCTCTCCAGCCTCCCACTCCTTTTTGGCCTCCCACCCCTTTTCAGCCTCGAATTATTTCTGGCTTCTACTTATCTCCATCCTCCCACCCTTTTTTGGCCTCCCACTCCTTTTCAGCCTCCAATCTTTTCTGGCCTCTACTTCTATCCAGCCTCCCACCCTTTTATGGGCTCCCACCATATTTTGGCCTCTCACCCCTTTTCGGCCTCCCACTGATTTTGGCCTCCAATTTTTTCTGGCCTCTACTTCTCCCCAGCCTCCCACCCTTTTTTGGCCTCCCACACCTTTTTGGCCTCCCACCCCTTTTCGGCCTCCTATTTTTTCTGGCCACTACTTATCTCCAGCCTCCCACACTTTTTTGGCCTCCCACCCCTTTTTGGCCTCCCACCCCTTTTCAGCCTCCAATTTTTTCTGGCCTCTACTATTCAACAGTCTCCCACTCCTTTTTGGACTTCCAAACTTTTCGGCCTCCAATTTTTTCTGGCCTCTACTTCTCTCCAGCCTCCCACACTTTTTTTGGCCTCCCACCCCTTTTTGGCCTCCCACCCCTTTTCGGCTTCTAATTTTTTCTGGACTCTACTATTCACCAGTCTGCCACTCCTATTTGGCCTCCCACCCCTTTTTGGCCTCCAATTTTTTCTGTCCTCTACTTCTCTCCAGCCTCCCACTCCTTTTTGGCCTCCCACCCCTTTTCGGCCTCCAATTTTTTCTGGCCTCTACTTCTCTCCAGCCTCCCACACTTTTTTGGCCTCCCACCCCTTTTCGGCCTCCAATTTTTTCTGGCCTCTACTTCTCTCCAGCCTCCCACTCCTTTTTGGCCTCCCACCCCTTTTCAGCCTCGAATTATTTCTGGCTTCTACTTATCTCCATCCTCCCACCCTTTTTTGGCCTCCCACTCCTTTTCAGCCTCCAATCTTTTCTGGCCTCTACTTCTATCCAGCCTCCCACCCTTTTATGGGCTCCCACCATATTTTGGCCTCTCACCCCTTTTCGGCCTCCCACTGATTTTGGCCTCCAATTTTTTCTGGCCTCTACTTCTCCCCAGCCTCCCACCCTTTTTTGGCCTCCCACACCTTTTTGGCCTCCCACCCCTTTTCGGCCTCCTATTTTTTCTGGCCACTACTTATCTCCAGCCTCCCACACTTTTTTGGCCTCCCACCCCTTTTTGGACTCCCACCCCTTTTTGGCTTCTACTTTTTTCTGACCTCTACTATTCACCAGTCTCCCACTCCTTTTTGGCCTCCCACCCCTTTTCAGCCTCCAATTTTTCTGGCATCTACTTCGCTCCAGCCTCCCAACCTTTTTTGGCTTCCCACCCCTTTTTGGCCTCCCACCCCTTTTTGGCCTCCCACTCATTTTTAGCCTCCACTTATTTCTAGCCTCTACTTCTCTCCAGCCTCCCACACTTTTTTGGCCTCCCACTTCTTTTCGGCCTCCAATTTTTTCTGGCCTCTACTTCGCTCCAGCCTCCCACCCTTTTTCGGCCTACCACCCCTTTTCGGCCTCCAATTTTTCTGGCCTCTACTTCTCAACAGCCTCCCACACTTTTTTGGCCTCCCACCCCTTTTTGGCCTCCCACCCCTTTTGGGCCTCCAATTTTTTCTGGCCTCTACTTCTCTCCAGACTCCCACCCCTTTTCGGCCTCCCACTGATTTTGTCCTCCAATTTTTTCTGGACTCTACTTCTCCCCAGCCTCCCACCCCTTTTTGGCCTCCCACCCCTTTTTGGATTCCCACTCATTTTTGGCCTCCAATTTTTTTCTGGCCTCTACTTCTCTCCAGCCTCCCACACTTTTTTGGCCTCCCACCCCTTTCTGGCCTCCCACCCGTTTTCGGCTTCTAATTTTTTCTGGCCTCTACTATTCACCAGTCTCCCACTCCTTTCTGGCCTCCCAACCCTTTTCAGCCTCCAATCTTTTCTGGCCTCTACGTCTCTCCAACCTCCCACTCTTTTTTGGCCTCCCACCCCTTTTTGGCCTCCCACTCATTTTCGGACTCCAATTTTTTCTGGCCTCTACTTCTCTCCAGCCTCCCACACTTTTGTGGCCTCCCACCCATTTTTGGCCCCTCACCGCTTTTCAACCTCCAATTTTTGCTGGCCTCTACTTCGCTCCAGCCTCCTACACTTTTTCGGCCTCCCACCCCTTTTGGGCCTCCTATTTTTTCTGGCCTCTACTTCTCTCCATCCTCCCACCCCTTTTTGGCCTCCCACTCATTTTTGGCCTCCAATTTTTTCTGGCCTCTACTTCTCTCCAGCCTCCCATCCTTTTTTGGCCTCCCACCATATTTTGGCCTCCCACCCCTTTTCGGCCTCCCACTGATTTTGTCCTCCAATTTTTTCTGGACTCTACTTCTCTCCAGCCTCCCACCCCTTTTTTGGCCTCTCACCCCTTTTTGGCCTCCCATTCATTTTGGCCTCCTATTTTTTCTGGCCTCTACTTCTCCCCAGCCTCCCACCCCTTTTTGGCCTCCCACCCCTTTTTGGCCTCCCACTCATTTTTGGCCTCCAATTTTTTCTGGCCTCTACTTCGCTCCAGCCTCCCACCCTTTTTTGGCCTCCCACCCCTTTTTGGCCTCCCACCCCTTTTCAGCCTCCAATTTTTTCTGGCCTCTACTATTCAACAGTCTCTCACTCCTTTTTGGACTTCCAACCCTTTTCGGCCTCCAATTTTTTCTGGCCTCTATTTCTCTCCAGCCTCCCACACTTTTTTGGCCTCCCACCCCTTTCTGGCCTCCCACCCCTTTTCGGCTTCTAATTTTTTCTGGACTCTACTATTCACCAGTCTGCCACTCCTATTTGGCCTCCCACCCCTTTTTGGCCTCCAATTTTTTCTGGCCTCTAATTCTCTCCAGCCTCCCACACTTTTTCAGCCTCCAACCCCTTTTTGGCCTCCCACTCATTATTAGCCTACACTTATTTCTAGCCTCTACTTCTCTCCAGCCTCCCACACTTTTTTGGCCTCCCACTCCTTTTCGGCCTCCAATTTTTTCTGGCCTCTACTTCTCTCCAGCCTCCCACACTTTTTTGGCCTCCCACCCCTTTCTGGCCTCCCACCCGTTTTCGGCTTCTAATTTTTTCTGGCCTCTACTATTCACCAGTCTCCCACTCCTTTCTGGCCTCCCAACCCTTTTCAGCCTCCAATCTTTTCTGGCCTCTACGTCTCTCCAACCTCCCACTCTTTTTTGGCCTCCCACCCCTTTTTGGCCTCCCACTCATTTTCGGCCTCCTATTTTTTCTGGCCTCTACTTCTCTCCAGCCTCCCACACTTTTGTGGCCTCCCACCCATTTTTGGCCCCTCACCCCTTTTCAGCCTCCGATTTTAGCTGGCCTCTACTTCGCTCCAGCCTCCCACCCCTTTTTTGGCCTCCCACTCATTTTTGGCCTCCAATTTTTTCTGGCCTCTACTTCTCTCCAGCCTCCCACCCTTTTTCGGACTCCCACCCCTTTTCGGCCTCCAATTTTTCTGGCCTCTACTTCTCTCCAGCCTCCCACCCCTTTTTGGCCTCCCACCCCTTTTCGGCTTCTAATTTTTTCTGGCCTCTACGATTCACCAGTCTCCCACTCCTTTTTGGCCTCCCACCCCTTTTTGGCCTCCAATTTTTTCTGCCCTCTACTTCTCTCCAGCCTCCCACCCCTTTGTGGTCTGCAACCCTTTTTTGGCCTCCGCCTCTTTTTGGCCTCCCACCCCTTTTCTGCCTCCCACTGATTTTGGCCACCTATTTTTTCTAGCCACTACTTCTCTCCAGCCTCCCACACTTTTGTGGCCTCGCACCATTTTTGGCCTCCCACTCATTTTCGGCCTCCAATTTTTTCTGGCCTCTACTTCTCTCCAGCCTCCCACACTTTTTTGGCCTCCCACCCCTTTCTGGCCTCCCACCCCTTTTCGGCTTCTAATTTTTTCTGGACTCTACTATTCACCAGTCTGCCACTCCTATTTGGCCTCCCACCCCTTTTTGGCCTCCAATTTTTTCTGGCCTCTAATTCTCTCCAGCCTCCCACACTTTTTCAGCCTCCAACCCCTTTTTGGCCTCCCACTCATTATTAGCCTACACTTATTTCTAGCCTCTACTTCTCTCCAGCCTCCCACTCCTTTTTGGCCTCCCACCCCTTTTGGGCCTCCAATTTTTTCTGGCCTCTACTTCTCTCCAGCCTCCCACCCTTTTTTGGCCTCCCAGCCCTTTTCGGCCTCCAATTATTTCTGGCCTCTACTTCTCTCCAGCCTCCCACACTTTTGTGGCCACCCACCCATTTTTGGCCTCTCACCCCTTTTCAGCCTCGAATTATTTCTGGCTTCTACTTATCTCCATCCTCCCACCCTTTTTTGGCCTCCCACTCCTTTTCAGCCTCCAATCTTCTCTGGCCTCTACTTCTCTGCAGCCTCCCACCCTTTTTTGGCCTCCCACCATATTTTGGCCTCCCACCCCTTTTCGGCCTCCCACTGATTTTGGCCTCCAATTTTTTCTGGCCTCTACTTCTCCCCAGCCTCCCAACCATTTTTTGGCCTCCCACCCCTTTTTGGCCATCCATTCATTTTTGGCCTCCAATTTTTTCTGGCCTCTACTTCGCTCCAGCCTCCCACCCTTTTTTGGCCTCCCACACCTTTTTGGCCTCCCACCCTTTTTCGGCCTCCTATTTTTTCTGGCCTCTACTTCTCTCCGTCCTCCCACCCTTTTTTGGCCTCCCACCCCTTTTTGGCCTCCCATTCAATTTGGCCTGCTAATTTTTCTGGCCACTACTTCTCTCCAGCCTCCCACCCCTTTTTTGGCCTCCCACTCATTTTCGGCCTCCAATTTTTTCTGGCCTCTACTTCTCTCCAGCCCCCCACCCTTTTTCAGCCTGCCACCCCTTTTCGGCCTCCAATTTTTCTGGCCTCTACTTCTCTCCAGCCTCCCACACTTTTTTGGCCTCGCACCCCTTTTTGGCCTCCCACCCCTTTTCGGCTTCTAATTTTTTCTGGACTCTACTATTCACCAGTCTCCCACTCCTTTTTGGCCTCCCACCCCTTTTTGGCCTCCATTTTTTTCTGGCCTCTACTTCTCTCCAGCCTCCCACACTTTTTCAGCCTCCCACCCCTTTTTGGCCTCCCACTCATTTTTAGCCTCCACTTATTTCTAGCCTTACTTCGCTCCAGCCTCCCACACTTTTTTGGCCTCCCACCCCTTTTTGGCCTCCCACCCCTTTTTCGGCTTCTAATTTTTTCTGGCCTCTACTATTCACCAGTCTCCCACTCCTTTTTGGCTTCCCACCTCTTTTTGGCCTCCAATTTTTTCTGGCCACTACTTATCTCCAGCCTCCCACACTTTTTTGGCCTCCCACCCCTTTTTGGACTCCCACCCCTTTTCTGGCCTCTACTTTTTTCTGACCTCTACTATTCACCAGTCTCCCACTCCTTTTTGGCCTCCCAACCCTTTTCAGCCTCCAATCTTTTCTGGCCTCTACGTCTCTCCAACCTCCCATACTTTTTTGGCCTCCCACCCCTTTTTGGCCTCCCACCCCTTTTCGGCCTCCAATTTTTTCTGGCCTCTACTTCTCTCCAGCCTCCCACACTTTTCTGGCCTCCCACCCATTTTTGGCCTCCCACCCCTTTTAAGCCTCCAATTTTTTCTGGCCTCTACTTCGCTCCAGCCTCCCAACCTTTTTTGGCCTCCCACCCCTTTTTGGCCTCCCACTCCTTTTCGACCTCCAATTATTTCTGGCCTCTACTTCTCTCCAGCCTCCCAACACTTTTTGGCCTCCCAGTCATTTTCAGCCTCCAATTTTTTCTGGCCTCTACTTCGCTCCAGCCTCCTACACTTTTTCGGCCTCCCACCCCTTTTGGGCCTCCTATTTTTTCTGGCCTCTACTTCTCTCCATCCTCCCACCCCTTTTTGGCCTCCCACTCATTTTTGGCCTCCAATTTTTTCTGGCCTCTACTTCTCTCCAGCCTCCCACCCTTTTTTGGCGTCCCACCCCATTTTGGCCTCCCACCCCTTTTCGGCCTCCCACTGATTTTGTCCTCCAATTTTTTCTGGACTCTACTTCTCTCCAGCCTCCCACCCCTTTTTTGGCCTCTCACCCCTTTTTGGCCTCCCATTCATTTTGGCCTCCTATTTTTTCTGGCCTCTACTTCTCCCCAGCCTCCCACCCCTTTTTGGCCTCCCACCCCTTTTTGGCCTCCCACTTATTTTTGGCCTCCAATTTTTTCTGGCCTCTACTTCGCTCCAGCCTCCCACCCTTTTTTGGCCTCCCACCCCTTTTTGGCCTCCCACCCCTTTTCAGCCTCCAATTTTTTCTGGCCTCTACTATTCAACAGTCTCCCACTCCTTTTTGGACTTCCACCCCTTTTTGGCCTCCAATGTTTTCTGGCCTCTACTTCTCTCCAGCCTCCCACCCTTTTTTGGCCTCCCACCCCTTTTTGGCCTCCCACCCCTTTTCGGCTTCTAATTTTTTCTGGACTCTACTATTCACCAGTCTCCCACTCCTATTTGGCCTCCAATTTTTTCTGGCCTCTACTTCTCTCCAGCCTCCCACCCCTTTGCGGTCTGCAACCCTTTTTTGGCCTCCGCCTCTTTTTGGCCTCCCACCCCTTTTCTGCCTCCCACTGACTTTGGCCACCTATTTTTTCTAGCCACTACTTCTCTCCAGCCTCCCACACTTTTGTGGCCTCGCACCATTTTTGGCCTCCCACTCATTTTCGGCCTCCAATTTTTTCTGGCCTCTACTTCTCTCCAGCCTCCCACCCTTTTGGGCCTCCCAGCCCTTTTGGCCTCCCACCCCTTTTTGGCTTCTAATTTTTTCTGGCCTCTACTATTCACCAGTCTCCCACCCTTTTTCAGCCTCCCACTCATTTTTGGCCTCCACTTTTTTCTGGCCTCTACTTCTCTCCAGCCTACCACTCCTTTTCGGCCTCCCACCCCTTTTCGGCCTCCAATTTTTCTGGCCTCTACTATTCACCAGTCTCCCACTCCTATTTGGCCTCCCACCCCTTTTTGGCCTCCAATTTTTTCTGGCCTCTACTTCTCTCCAGCCTCCCACACTTTTTCAGCCTCCAACCACTTTTTGGCCTCCCACTCATTTTTAGCCTCCACTTATTTCTAGCCTCTACTTCTCTCCAGCCTCCCACACTTTTTTGGCCTCCCACTCCTTTTCAACATCCAATTATTTCTGGCCTCTACTTCTCTCCAGCCTCCCACCACTTTTTGGCCTCCCACTCATTTTCAGCCTCCAATTTTTTCTGGCCTCTACTTCGCTCCAGCCTCCTACACTTTTTCGGCCTCCCAATCCTTTTGGGCCTCCTATTTTTTCTGGCCTCTACTTCTCTCCATCCTCCCACCCCTTTTTGGCCTCCCTCTCATTTTTGGCCTCCAATTTTTTCTGGCCTCTACTTCTCTCCAGCCTCCCACCCTTTTTTGGCGTCCCACCCCATTTTGGCCTCCCACTGATTTTTGGCCTCCAATTTTTTCTGGACTCTACTTCTCTCCAACCTCCCACCCCTTTTTTGACCTCTCACCCCTTTTTGGCCTCCCATTAATTTTAGCCTCCTATTTTTTCTGGCCTCTACTTCTCCCCAGCCTCCCACCCCTTTTTGGCCTCCCACCCCTTTTTGGCCTCCCACTCATTTTTGGGCTCCAATTTTTTCTGGCCTCTACTTCGCTCCAGCCTCCCACCCTTTTTTGGCCTCCCACCCCTTTTTGGCCTCCCACCCCATTTCAGCCTCCAATTTTTTCTGGCCTCTACTATTCAACAGTCTCCCACTCCTTTTTGGACTTCCAAACTTTTCGGCCTCCAATTTTTTCTGGCCTCTACTTCTCTCCAGCCTCCCACACTTTTTTTGGCCTCCCACCCCTTTTTGGCCTCCCACCCCTTTTCGGCTTCTAATTTTTTCTGGACTCTACTATTCACCAGTCTGCCACTCCTATTTGGCCTCCCACCCCTTTTTGGCCTCCAATTTTTTCTGTCCTCTACTTCTCTCCAGCCTCCCACTCCTTTTTGGCCTCCCACCCCTTTTCGGCCTCCAATTTTTTCTGGCCTCTACTTCTCTCCAGCCTCCCACACTTTTTTGGCCTCCCACCCCTTTTCGGCCTCCAATTTGTTCTGGCCTCTACTTCTCTCCAGCCTCCCACTCCTTTTTGGCCTCCCACCCCTTTTCAGCCTCGAATTATTTCTGGCTTCTACTTATCTCCATCCTCCCACCCTTTTTTGGCCTCCCACTCCTTTTCAGCCTCCAATCTTTTCTGGCCTCTACTTCTATCCAGCCTCCCACCCTTTTATGGGCTCCCACCATATTTTGGCCTCTCACCCCTTTTCGGCCTCCCACTGATTTTGGCCTCCAATTTTTTCTGGCCTCTACTTCTCCCCAGCCTCCCACCCTTTTTTGGCCTCCCACACCTTTTTGGCCTCCCACCCCTTTTCGGCCTCCTATTTTTTCTGGCCACTACTTATCTCCAGCCTCCCACACTTTTTTGGCCTCCCACCCCTTTTTGGACTCCCACCCCTTTTTGGCTTCTACTTTTTTCTGACCTCTACTATTCACCAGTCTCCCACTCCTTTTTGGCCTCCCACCCCTTTTCAGCCTCCAATTTTTCTGGCATCTACTTCGCTCCAGCCTCCCAACCTTTTTTGGCTTCCCACCCCTTTTTGGCCTCCCACCCCTTTTTGGCCTCCCACTCATTTTTAGCCTCCACTTATTTCTAGCCTCTACTTCTCTCCAGCCTCCCACACTTTTTTGGCCTCCCACTTCTTTTCGGCCTCCAATTTTTTCTGGCCTCTACTTCGCTCCAGCCTCCCACCCTTTTTCGGCCTACCACCCCTTTTCGGCCTCCAATTTTTCTGGCCTCTACTTCTCAACAGCCTCCCACACTTTTTTGGCCTCCCACCCCTTTTTGGCCTCCCACCCCTTTTGGGCCTCCTATTTTTTCTGGCCTCTACTTCTCCCCAGCCTCCCACCCCTTTTTGGCCTCCCACCCCTTTTTGGCCTCCCACTCATTTTTGGCCTCCAATTTTTTCTGGCCTCTACTCCACTCCAGCCTCCCACCCTTTTTTGGCCTCCCACCCCTTTTTGGCCTCCCACCCCTTTTCAGCCTCCAATTTTTTCTGGCCTCTACTATTCAACAGTCTCCCACTCCTTTTTGGACTTCCAACCCTTTTCGGCCTCCAATTTTTTCTGGCCTCTACTTCTCTCCAGCCTCCCACACTTTTTTGGCCTCCCACCCCTTTTTGGCCTCCCACCCCTTTTCGGCTTCTAATTTTTTCTGGACTCTACTATTCACCAGTCTGCCACTCCTATTTGGCCTCCCACCCCTTTTTGGCCTCCAATTTTTTCTGGCCTCTAATTCTCTCCAGCCTCCCACACTTTTTCAGCCTCCAACCCCTTTTTGGCCTCCCACTCATTATTAGCCTACACTTATTTCTAGCCTCTACTTCTCTCCAGCCTCCCACTCCTTTTTGGCCTCCCACCCCTTTTGGGCCTCCAATTTTTTCTGGCCTCTACTTCTCTCCAGCCTCCCACCCTTTTTTGGCCTCCCACCCCTTTTCGGCCTCCAATTTTTTCTGGCCTCTACTTCTCTCCAGCCTCCCACACTTTTAAGGCCTCGCACCCCTTTTTGGCCTCCCACCCGTTTTCGGCTTCTAATTTTTTCTGGACTCTACTATTCACCAGTCTCCCACTCCTTTTTGGCCTCCAATTTTTTCTGGCCTCTACTTCTCTCCAGCCTCCCACACTTTTTCAGCCTCCCACCCCTTTTTGGCCTCCCACTCATTTTTAGCCTCCATTTATGTCTAGCCTCTACTTCGCTCCAGCCTCCCACACTTTTTTGGCCTCCCACCCCTTTTTGGCCTCCCACCCGTTTTCGGCTTCTAATTTTTTCTGGCCTCTACTATTCACCAGTCTCCCACTCCTTTTTGGCTTCCCACTTCTTTTCGGCCTCCAATTTTTTCTGGCCACTACTTATGTCCAGCCTCCCACACTTTTTTGGCCTCCCACCCCTTTTTGGACTCCCACCCCTTTTCGGCTTCTACTTTTTTCTGACCTCTACTATTCACCAGTCTCCCACTCCTTTCTGGCCTCCCAACCCTTTTCAGCCTCCAATCTTTTCTGGCCTCTACGTCTCTCCAAACTCCCACCTCTTTTTGGCCTCCCACCCCTTTTTGGCCTCCAATTTTTTCTGGCCTCTACTTCTCTCCAGCCTCCCACACTTTTTCAGCCTCCCACCCATTTTCGGCCTCCCACCCCTTTTGGGCCTCCAATTTTTTCTGGCCTCTACTTCGCTCCAGCCTCCCAACCTTTTTGGGCCTCCCACCCCTTTTTGGCCTCCCACTCCTATTCGACCTCCAATTATTTCTGGCCTCTACTTCTCTCCAGCCTCCCACCTCTTTTTGGCCTCCCACTCATTTTCAGCCTCCAATTTTCTCTGGCCTCTACTTCGCTCCAGCCTCCTACACTTTTTCGGCCTCCCACCCCTTTTGGGCCTCCTATTTTTTCTGGCCTCTACTTCTCTCCATCCTCCCACCCCTTTTTGGCCTCCCACTCATTTTTGGCCTCCAATTTTTTCTGGCCTCTACTTCTCTCCAGACTCCCACCCCTTTTCGGCCTCCCACTGATTTTGTCCTCCAATTTTTTCTGGACTCTACTTCTCCCCAGCCTCCCACCCCTTTTTGGCCTCCCACCCCTTTTTGGATTCCCACTCATTTTTGGCCTCCAATTTTTTTCTGGCCTCTACTTATCTCCAGCCTCCCACACTTTTTTGGCCTCCCACCCCTTTCTGGCCTCCCACCCGTTTTCGGCTTCTAATTTTTTCTGGCCTCTACTATTCACCAGTCTCCCACTCCTTTCTGGCCTCCCAACCCTTTTCAGCCTCCAATCTTTTCTGGCCTCTACGTCTCTCCAACCTCCCACTCTTTTTTGGCCTCCCACCCCTTTTTGGCCTCCCACTCATTTTCGGACTCCAATTTTTTCTGGCCTCTACTTCTCTCCAGCCTCCCACACTTTTGTGGCCTCCCACCAATTTTTGGCCCCTCACCGCTTTTCAACCTCCAATTTTTGCTGGCCTCTAATTCGCTCCAGCCTCCCACCCCTTTTTTGGCCTCCCACTCATTTTCGGCCTCCAATTTTTTCTGGCCTCTACTTCTCTCCAGCCCCCCACCCTTTTTCGGCCTCCCACCCCTTTTCGGCCTCCAATTTTTCTGGCCTTGACTTCTCTCCAGCCTCCCACTCCTTTTTGGCCTCCCACCCCTTTTTGGCCTCCCACCCCTTTTCGGCTTCTAATTTTTTCTGGCCTCTACGATTCACCAGTCTCCCACTCCTTTTTGGCCTCCCACCCCTTTTTGGCCTCCAATTTTTTCTGGCCTCTACTTCTCTCCAGCCTCCCACCCCTTTGTGGTCTGCAACCCTTTTTTGTCCTCCGCCTCTTTTTGGCCTCCCATCCCTTTTCTGCCTCCCACTGATTTTGGCCACCTATTTTTTCTAGCCACTACTTCTCTCCAGCCTCCCACACTTTTGTGGCCTCGCACCATTTTTGGCCTCCCACTCATTTTCGGCCTCCAATTTTTTCTGGCCTCTACTTCTCTCCAGCCTCCCACACTTTTTTGGCCTCCCACCCCTTTCTGGCCTCCCACCCCTTTTCGGCTTCTAATTTTTTCTGGACTCTACTATTCACCAGTGTGCCACTCCTATTTGGCCTCCCACCCCTTTTTGGCCTCCAATTTTTTCTGGCCTCTAATTCTCTCCAGCCTCCCACACTTTTTCAGCCTCCAACCCCTTTTTGGCCTCCCACTCATTATTAGCCTACACTTATTTCTAGCCTCTACTTCTCTCCAGCCTCCCACTCCTTTTTGGCCTCCCACCCCTTTTCGGCCTCCAATTTTTTCTGGCCTCTACTTCTCTCCAGCCTCCCACCCTTTTTTGGCCTCCCACCCCTTTTCGGCCTCCAATTTTTTCTGGCCTCTACTTCTCTCCAGCCTCCCACACTTTTATGGCCACCCACCCATTTTTGGCCTCTCACCCCTTTTCAGCCTCGAATTATTTCTGGCTTCTACTTATCTCCATCCTCCCACCCTTTTTTGGCCTCCCACTCCTTTTCAGCCTCCAATCTTTTCTGGCCTCTACTTCTCTCCAGCCTCCCACCCTTTTATGGGCTCCCACCATATTTTGGCCTCTCACCCCTTTTCGGCCTCCCACTGATTTTGGCCTCCAATTTTTTCTGGCCTCTACTTCTCCCCAGCCTCCCACCCTTTTTTGGCCTCCCACACCTTTTTGGCCTCCCACCCCTTTTCGGCCTCCTATTTTTTCTGGCCACTACTTATCTCCAGCCTCCCACACTTTTTTGGCCTCCCACCCCTTTTTGGACTCCCACCCCTTTTTGGCTTCTACTTTTTTCTGACCTCTACTATTCACCAGTCTCCCACTCCTTTTTGGCCTCCCACCCCTTTTCAGCCTCCAATTTTTCTGGCATCTACTTCGCTCCAGCCTCCCAACCTTTTTTGGCTTCCCACCCCTTTTTGGCCTCCCACCCCTTTTTGGCCTCCCACTCATTTTTAGCCTCCACTTATTTCTAGCCTCTACTTCTCTCCAGCCTCCCACACTTTTTTGGCCTCCCACTTCTTTTCGGCCTCCAATTTTTTCTGGCCTCTACTTCGCTCCAGCCTCCCACCCTTTTTCGGCCTACCACCCCTTTTCGGCCTCCAATTTTTCTGGCCTCTACTTCTCAACAGCCTCCCACACTTTTTTGGCCTCCCACCCCTTTTTGGCCTCCCACCCCTTTTGGGCCTCCAATTTTTTCTGGACTCTACTTCTCTGCAGCCTCCCACCCCTTTTTTGGCCTCCCACCCCTTTTTGGCCTCCCATTCATTTTGGCCTCCTATTTTTTCTGGCCTCTACTTCTCCCCAGCCTCCCACCCCTTTTTGGCCTCCCACCCCTTTTTGGATTCCCACTCATTTGTGGCCTCCAATTTTTTCTGGCCTCTACTTCGCTCCAGCCTCCCACCCTTTTTTGGCCTCCCACCCCTTTTTGGCCTCCCACCCCTTTTCAGCCTCCAATTTTTTCTGGCCTCTACTATTCAACAGTCTCCCACTCCTTTTTGGACTTCCAACCCTTTTCGGCCTCCAATTTTTTCTGGCCTCTACTTATCTCCAGCCTCCCACACTTTTTTGGCCTCCCACCCCTTTTTGGCCTCCCACCCCTTTTCAGCTTCTAATTTTTTCTGGACTCTACTATTCACCAGTCTGCCACTCCTATTTGGCCTCCCACCCCTTTTTGGCCTCCAATTTTTTCTGGCCTCTAATTCTCTCCAGCCTCCCACACTTTTTCAGCCTCCAACCCCTTTTTGGCCTCCCACTCATTATTAGCCTACACTTATTTCTAGCCTCTACTTCTCTCCAGCCTCCCACTCCTTTTTGGCCTCCCACCCCTTTTGGGCCTCCAATTTTTTCTGGCCTCTACTTCTCTCCAGCCTCCCACCCTTTTTTGGCCTCCCACCCCTTTTCGGCCTCCAATTTTTTCTGGCCTCTACTTCTCTCCAGCATCCCACACTTTTATGGCCTCGCACCCCTTTTTGGCCTCCCACCCCTTTTCGGCTTCTAATTTTTTCTGGACTCTACTATTCACCAGTCTCCCACTCCTTTTTGGCCTCCCACCCCTTTTTGGCCTCCAATTTTTTCTGGCCTCTACTTCTCTCCAGCCTCCCACACTTTTTCAGCCTCCCACCCCTTTTTGGCCTCCCACTCAGTTTTAGCCTCCATTTATTTCTAGCCTCTACTTCGCTCCAGCCTCCCACACTTTTTTGGCCTCCCACCCCTTTTTGGACTCCCACCCGTTTTCGGCTTCTAATTTTTTCTGGCCTCTACTATTCACCAGTCTCCCACTCCTTTTTGGCTTCCCACTTCTTTTCGGCCTCCAATTTTTTCTGGCCACTACTTATCTCCAGCCTCCCACACTTTTTTGGCCTCCCACCCCTTTTTGGACTCCCACCCCTTTTCGGCTTCTACTTTTTTCTGACCTCTACTATTCACCAGTCTCCCACTCCTTTTTGGCCTCCCAACCCTTTTCAGCCTCCAATCTTTTCTGGCCTCTACGTCTCTCCAAACTCCCACCTCTTTTTGGCCTCCCACCCCTTTTCGGCCTCCAATTTTTTCTGGCCTCTACTTCTCTCCAGCCTCCCACACTTTTGTGGCCTCCCACCCATTTTCGGCCTCCCACCCCTTTTGGGCCTCCAATTTTTTCTGGCCTCTACTTCTCTCCAGCCTCCCACCTCTTTTTGGCCTCCCACTCATTTTCAGCCTCCAATTTTCTCTGGCCTCTACTTCGCTCCAGCCTCCTACACTTTTTCGGCCTCCCACCCCTTTTGGGCCTCCTATTTTTTCTGGCCTCTACTTCTCTCCATCCTCCCACCCCTTTTTGGCCTCCCACTCATTTTTGGCCTCCAATTTTTTCTGGCCTCTACTTCTCTCCAGACTCCCACCCTTTTTTGGCCTCCCACCCCTTTTTGGCCTCCCACCCCTTTTCAGCCTCCAATTTTATCTGGCCTCTACTATTCAACAGTCTCCCACTCCTTTTTGGACTTCCAAACCTTTTCGGCCTCCAATTTTTTCTGCCCTCTACTTCTCTCCAGCCTCCCACACTTTTTTGACCTCCCACCCCTTTTTGGCCTCCCACCCCTTTTCGGCTTCTAATTTTTTCTGGACTCTAGTATTCACCAGTCTGCCACTCCTATTTGGCCTCCCACCCCTTTTTGGCCTCCAATTTTTTCTGGCCTCTAATTCTCTCCAGCCTCCCACACTTTTTCAGCCTCCAACCCCTTTTTGGCCTCCCACTCATTATTAGCCTACACTTATTTCTAGCCTCTACTTCTCTCCAGCCTCCCACTCCTTTTTGGCCTCCCACCCCTTTTCGGCCTCCAATTTTTTCTGGCCTCTACTTCTCTCCAGCCTCCCACCCTTTTTTGGCCTCCCACCCCTTTTCGGCCTCCAATTTTTTCTGGCCTCTACTTCTCTCCAGCCTCCCACACTTTTGTGGCCACCCACCCATTTTTGGCCTCTCACCCCTTTTCAGCCTCGAATTATTTCTGGCTTCTACTTCTCTCCAGCCTCCCACCCTTTTTTGGCCTCCCACCATATTTTGGCCTCCCAACCCTTTTCGGCCTCCCACTGATTCTGGCCTCCAATTTTTTCTGGCCTCTACTTCTCCCCAGCCTCCCAACCATTTTTTGGCCTCCCACTCCTTTTTGGCCATCCATTCATTTTTGGCCTCCAATTTTTTCTGGCCACTACTTATCTCCAGCCTCCCACCCTTTTTTGGCCTCCCACACCTTTTTGGCCTCACACCCCTTTTTGGCCTCCTATTTTTTCTGGCCTCTACTTCTCTCCATCCTCCCACCCTTTTTTGGCCTCCCACCCCTTTTTGGCCTCCCATTCAATTTGGCCTGCTAATTTTTCTGGCCTCTACTTCTCTCCAGCCTCCCACCGCTTTTTTGGCCTCCCACTCATTTTCGGCCTCCAATTTTTTCTGTCCTCTACTTCTCTCCAGCCTCCCACCCTTTTTTGGCTTCCCACCCCTTTTCGGCCTCCAATTTTTCTGGCCTCTACTTCTCTCCAGCCTCCCAGAGTTTTTTGGCCTCGCACCCCTTTTTGGCCTCCCACCCCTTTTTGGCCTCTAATTTTTTCTGGACTCTACTATTCACCAGTCTCCCACTCCTTTTTGGCCTCCCACCCCTTTTTGGCCTCCAATTTTTTCTGGCCTCTACTTCTCTCCAGCCTCCCACACTTTTTCAGCCTCCCACCCCTTTTTGACCTCCCACTCATTTTTAGCCTCCACTTATTTCTAGCCTCTACTTCGCTCCAGCCTCCCACACTTTTTTGGCCTCCCACCCCTTTTTGGACTCCCACCCGTTTTCGGCTTCTAATTTTTTCCGGCCTCTACTATTCACCAGTCTCCCACTCCTTTTTGGCTTCTCACCTCTTTTCGGCCTCCAATTTTTTCTGGCCACTACTTATCTCCAGCCTCCCACACTTTTTTGGCCTCCCACCCCTTTTTGGACTCCCACCCCTTTTCGGCTTCTACTTTTTTCTGACCTCTACTATTCACCAGTCTCCCACTCCTTTTTGGCCTCCCAACCCTTTTCAGCCTCCAATCTTTTCTGGCCTCTACGTCTCTCCAAGCTCCCACACTTTTTTGGCCTCCCACCCCTTTTTGGCCTCCCACCCCTTTTCGGCCTCCAATTTTTTCTGGCCTCTACTTCTCTCCAGCCTCCCACACTTTTGTGGCCTCCCACCCATTTTTGGCCTCCCACCCCTTTTCAGCCTCCAATTTTTCTGGCCTCTACTTCGCTCCAGCCTCCCAACCTTTTTTGGCCTCCCACCCCTTTTTGGCCTCCCACTCCTTTTCGACCTCCAATTATTTCTGGCCTCTACTTCTCTCCAGCCTCCCACCACTTTTTGGCCTCCCACTCATTTTCAGCCTCCAATTTTTTCTGGCCTCTACTTCGCTCCAGCCTCCTACACTTTTTCGGCCTCCCACCCCTTTTGGGCCTCCTATTTTTTCTGGCCTCAACTTCTCTCCATCCTCCCACCCCTTTTTTGGCCTCCCACTCATTTTCGGCCTCCAATTTTCTCTGGCCTCTATTTCTCTCCAGCCTCCCACCCTTTTTCGGCATCCCACCCCTTTTCGGCCTCCAATTTTTCTGGCCTCTACTTCTCTCCAGCCTCCCACAGTTTTTTGGCCTCCCACCCCTTTTTGGCCTCCCACCCCTTTTCGGCTTCTAAATTTTTCTGGCCTCTACGATTCACCAGTCTCCCACTCCTTTTTGGCCTCCCACCCCTTTTTGGCCTCCAATTTTTTCTGGCCTCTACTTCTCTCCAGCCTCCCATCCCTTTGTGGTCTGCAACCCTTTTTTGGCCTCTGCCTCTTTTTGGCCTCCCACCAATTTTCTGCCTCCCACTGATTTTGGCCACCTATTTTTTCTAGCCTCTACTTCTCTCCAGCCTCCCACACTTTTGTGGCCTCGCACCATTTTTGGCCTCCCACTCATTTTCGGCCTCCAATTTTTTCTGGCCTCTACTTCTCTCCAGCCTCCCACACTTTTGTGGCCACCCACCCATTTTTGGCCTCTCACCCGTTTTCAGCCTCGAATTATTTCTGGCTTCTACTTATCTCCATCCTCCCACCCTTTTTTGGCCTCCCACTCCTTTTCTGCCTCCAATCTTTTCTGGCCTCTACTCCTCTTTAGCCTCCCACCCTTTTTTGGCCTCCCACCATATTTTGGCCTCTCACCCCTTTTCGGCCTCCCACTGATTTTGGCCTCCAATTTTTTCTGGCCTCTACTTCTCCCCAGCCTCCCAACATTTATTGACCTCCCATTCATTTTCGCCTCCAATTTTTTCTGGCCTCTACTTCGCTCCAGCCTCCCACCCTTTTTTGGCCTCCCACACCTTTTTGGCCTCCCACCCCTTTTCGGCCTCCTATTTTTTCTGGCCTCTACTTCTCTCCATCCTCCCACCCTTTTTTGGCCTCCCACCCCTTTTTGGCCTCCCATTCAATTTGGCCTGCTAATTTTTCTGGCCTCTACTTCTCTCCAGCCTCCCACCCCTTTTTTGGCCTCCCACTCATTTTCAGCCTCCAATTTTTTCTGGCCTCTACTTCTTTCCAGCCTCCCACCCTTTTTTGGCCTACCACCCTTTTTCGGCCTCCAATTTTTCTGGCCTCTACTTCTCTCCAGCCTCCCAGAGTTTTTTGGCCTCGCACCCCTTTTTGGCCTCCCACCCCTTTTTGGCCTCTAATTTTTTCTGGACTCTACTATTCACCAGTCTCCCACTCCTTTTTGGCCTCCCACCCCTTTTTGGCCTCCATTTTTTTCTGGCCTCTACTTCTCTCCAGCCTCCCACACTTTTTCAGCCTCCCACCCCTTTTTGGCCTCCCACTCATTTTTAGCCTCCACTTATTTCTAGCCTCTACTTCTCTCCAGCCTCCCACACTTTTTTGGCCTCCCACCCCTTTTTGGACTCCCACCCGTTTTCGGCTTCTAATTTTTTCTGGCCTCTACTATTCACCAGTCTCCCACTCCTTTTTGGCTTCCCACTTCTTTTCGGCCTCCAATTTTTTCTGGCCACTACTTATGTCCAGCCTCCCACACTTTTTTGGCCTCCCACCCCTTTTTGGACTCCCACCCCTTTTCGGCTTCTACTTTTTTCTGACCTCTACTATTCACCAGTCTCCCACTCCTTTTTGGCCTCCCAACCCTTTTCGGCCTCCAATTTTTTCTGGCCTCTACTTCTCTCCAGCCTCCCACACTTTTGTGGCCTCCCACCCATTTTTGGCCTCCCACCCCTTTTCAGCCTCCAATTTTTCTGGCCTCTACTTCGCTCTAGCCTCCCAACCTTTTTTGGCCTCCCACCCCTTTTTGGCCTCCCACTCCTTTTCGACCTCCAATTATTTCTGGCCTCTACTTCTCTCCAGCCTCCCACCACTTTTTGGCCTCCCACTCATTTTCAGCCTCCAATTTTTTCTGGCCTCTACTTCGCTCCAGCCTTCTACACTTTTTCGGCCTCCCACCCCTTTTGGGCCTCCTATTTTTTCTGGCCTCAAATTCTCTCCATCCTCCCACCCCTTTTTTGGCCTCCCACTCATTTTCGGCCTCCAATTTTTTCTGGCCTCTACTTCTCCCCAGCCTCCCACCCTTTTTTGGCCTACCACCCCTTTTCGGCCTCCAATTTTTCTGGCCTCTACTTCTCACCAGCCTGCCACACTTTTTTGGCCTCCCACCCCTTTTTGGCCTCCCACCCGTTTTCGGCTTCTAATTTTTTCTGGCCTCTACTATTCACCAGTCTCCCACTCCTTTTTGGCTTCCCACTTCTTTTCGGCCTCCAATTTTTTCTGGCCACTACTTATCTCCAGCCTCCCACACTTTTTTGGCCTCCCACCCCTTTTTGGACTCCCACCCCTTTTCGGCTTCTACTTTTTTCTGACCTCGACTATTCACCAGTCTCCCACTCCTTTTTGGCCTCCCACTCCTTTTCGGCCTCCAATTTTTTCTGGCCTCTACTTCGCTCCAGCCTCCCACCCCTTTTTGGCCTCCCACTCCTTTTCGACCTCCAATTATTTCTGGCCTCTACTTCTCTCCAGCCTCCCACCACTTTTTGGCCTCCCACTCATTTTCAGCCTCCAATTTTTTCTGGCCTCTACTTCGCTCCAGCCTCCTACACTTTTTTGGCCTCCCACCCCTTTTCGGCCTCCTATTTTTTCTGGCCTCAACTTCTCTCCATCCTCCCACCCCTTTTTGGCCTCCCACTCATTTTTGGCCTCCAATTTTTCCTGGCCTCTACTTCTCTCCAGCCTCCCACCCCATTTTTGGCCTCCCACCCCTTTTTGGCCTCCCATTCATTTTGGCCTCCTATTTTTTCTGGCCTCTACTTCTCCCCAGCCTCCCACCCCTTTTTGGCCTCCCACCCCTTTTTGGCCTCCCAACCCTTTTCAGCCTCCAATCTTTTCTGGCCTCTACTATTCAACAGTCTCCCACTCCTTTTTGGACTTCCAACCCTTTTCGGCCTCCAATTTTTTCTGGCCTCTACTTCTCTCCAGCCTCCCACACTTTTTTGGCCTCCCACCTCTTTTTGGCCTCCCACCCCTTTTCGGCTTCTAATTTTTTCTGGACTCTACTATTCACCAGTCTGCCACTCCTATTTGGCCTCCCACCCCTTTTTGCCCTCCAATTTTTTCTGGCCTCTAATTCTCTCCAGCCTCCCACACTTTTTCAGCCTCCAACCCCTTTTTGGCCTCCCACTCATTATTAGCCTACACTTATTTCTAGCCTCTACTTCTCTCCAGCCTCCCACTCCTTTTTGGCCTCCCAACCTTTTTCAGCCTCCAATCTTTTCTGGCCTCTACGTCTCTCCAATCTCCCACTCTTTTTTGGCGTCCCACCCCTTTTTGGCCTCCCACTCATTTTCGGCCTCCAATTTTTTCTGGCCTCTACTATTCACCAGTCTCCCACTCCTTTCTGGCCTCACAAACCTTTTCAGCCTCCAATCTTTTCTGGCCTCTACGTCTCTCCAACCTCCCACTCTTTTTTGGCCTCCCACCCCTTTTTGGCCTCCCACTCATTTTCGGACTCCAATTTTTTCTGGCCTCTACTTCTCTCCAGCCTCCCACACTTTTGTGGCCTCCCACCCATTTTTGGCCCCTCACCCCTTTTCAGCCTCCAATTTTTGCTGGCCTCTACTTCGCTCCAGACTCCCACCCCTTTTTTGGCCTCCCACTCATTTTCGGCCTCCAATTATTCTGGCCTCTACTTCTCTCCAGCCTCCCACTCCTTTTTGGCCTCACACCCCTTTTTGGCCTCCCACCCCTTTTCGGCTTCTTATTTTTTCTGGCCTCTACAATTCACCAGTCTCCCACTCCTTTTTGGCCTCCCACCCCTTTTTGGCCTCCCACCCCTTTTCGGCTTCTAATTTTTTCTGGCCTCTACAATTCACCAGTCTCCCACTACTTTTTGGCCTCCCACCCCTTTTTGGCCTCCAATTTTTTCTGGCCTTTACTTCTCTCCAGCCTCCCACCCCTTTGTGGTCTGCAACCCTTTTTTGGCCTCTGCCTCTTTTTGGCCTCCCACCCCTTTTCTGCCTCCCACTGATTTTGGCCACCTATTTTTTCTAGCCTCTACTTCTCTCCAGCCTCCCACACTTTTGTGGCCTTGCACCATTTTTGGCTTCCCACTCATTTTCGGCCTCCAATTTTTTCTGGCCTCTACTTCTCTCCAGCCTACCACTCCTTTTCGGCCTCCCACCTCTTTTTGGCCTCCTATTTTATCTGGCCTCTACTTCTCTCCAGCCTCCCACCCTTTTTCAGCCTCCCACCACTTTTCGGACTCCAATTATTTCTGGCCTCTACTTCTCTCCAGCCTCCCACACTTTTTTGGCCTCCCACACCTTTTTCGGCCTCCCACTCATATTTGGCCTCCGATTTTTTCTGTCCTTTACTTCACTCCAGCCTCCCAACCCTTTTTGGCCTCCCACCCCTTTTCGGCCTCAAATTTTTCTGGCCTCTACTTATCTCCAGCCTCCCAGAGTTTTTTGGCCTCGCACCCCTTTTTGGCCTCCCATCCGTTTTAGGCTGCTAATTTTTTCTGGCCTATAGTATTCACCAGTCTCCCACTCCTTTTTGGCCTTCCCACCTCTTTTTGGCCTCCAAT
>JASWHU010000064.1:335000-350000 GCA_030819815.1 Strix occidentalis
GACTCGGTCGTCGACTCGGTCGGGGTCGTCGACTCGGTCGTCGACTCGGTCGGGGTCGTCGACTCGGTCGGGGTCGTCGACTCGGTCGGGGTCGTCGACTCGGTCGTCGACTCGGTCGGGGTCGTCGACTCGGTCGTCGACGGGGTCGTCGACTCGGTCAGGGTCGTCGACTCGGTCGTCGACTCGGTCGGGGTCGTCGACTCGGTCGGGGTCGTCGACTCGGTCGTCGACGCGGTCGGGGTCGTCGACTCAGTCGGGGTCGTCGACTCGGTCGTCGACTCGGTCGGGGTCGTCGACTCGGTCGGGGTCGTCAACTCGGTCGTCAACTCAGTCGGGGTCGTCGACTCGGTCGGGGTCGGGGTCGTCGACTCGGTCGGGGTCGTCGACTCGGTCGTCGACTCGGTCGCGGTCGTCGACTCGGTCGTCGACGGGGTCGTCGACTCGGTCAGGGTCGTCGACTCGGTCGTCGACTCGGTCGGGGTCGTCGACTCGGTCGGGGTCGTCGACTCGGTCGTCGACGGGGTCGTCGACTCCGTCAGGGTCGTCGACTCGGTCGTCGACTCGGTCGGGGTCGTCGACTCGGTCGGGGTCGTCGACTCGGTCGTCGACGGGGTCGGCGCCTCAGTCAGGGTCGTCGACTCGGTCGTCGACTCGGTCGTGGTCGTCGACTCGGTCGGGGTCGTCGACTCGGTCGTCGACTCGGTCGGGGTCGTCGACTTGGTCGGGGTCGGGGTCGTCGACTCGGTCGGGGTCGTCGACTCGGTCGTGGTCGGGGTCGTCCACTCGGTCGGGGTCGTCGACTCGGTCGTTGTCGGGGTCGTCGACTCGGTCGGGGTCGGGGTCGTCGACTCGGTCGTCGACGGGGTCGTCGACTCGGTCGGGGTCGTCGACTCGGTCGTCGACTCGGTCGGGGTCGTCGACTCGGTCGTCGACTCGGTCGTCGACTCGGTCGGGGTCGTCGACTCGGTCGTCGACTCGGTCGTCGACTCGGTCGGGGTCGTCGACTCGGTCGTCGACTCGGTCGGGGTCGTCGACTCGGTCGTCGACTTGGTCGTCGTCGGGGTCGTCGATTCGATCGTCGACTCGGTCGTCGACTCGGTCGGTGTCGTCGACTCAGTCGTCGTCGGGGTCGTCGACTCGGTCGTCGACTCGGTCGGGGTCGTCGACTCGGTCGTCGACTCAGTCGGGGTCGTCGACCGGGTCGTCGACTCGGTCGTCTACTCGGTCGGGGTCGTCGACTCGGTCGTCGACTCGGTCGTCGACTTGGTCGGGGTCGTCGACTCGGTCGTAGACTCGGTCGTCGACTCGGTCGGGGTCGTCGACTCGGTCGTCGACTCGGTCGGGGTCGTCGACTCGGTCGGGGTCGTCGACTCGGTCGGGGTCGTCGACTCGGTCGTCGACTCGGTCGGGGTCGTCGACTCGGTCGGGGTCGTCGACTCGGTCGTCGACGCGGTCGGGGTCGTCGACTCGGTCGGGGTCATCGACTCGGTCGTCGACTCGGTCGGGGTCGTCGACTCGGTCGGGGTCGTCAACTCGGTCGTCGACTCAGTTGGGGTCGTCGACTCGGTCGGGGTCGGGGTCGTCGACTCGGTCGGGGTCGTCGACTCGGTCGTCGACTCGGTCGGGGTCGTCGACTCGGTCGGGGTCGTCGACTCGGTCGTCGACTCGGTCGGGGTCGTCGACTCGGTCGTCGACGGGGTCGGCGCCTCGGTCAGGGTCGTCGACTCGGTCGTCGACTCGGTCGGGGTCGTCGACTCGGTCGGGGTCGTCGACTCGGTCGTCGACTCGGTCGGGGTCGTCGACTCGGTCGGGGTCGTCGACTTGGTCGGGGTCGGGGTCGTCGACTCGGTCGGGGTCGTCGACTCGGTCAGGGTCGTCGACTCGGTCGTCGACTCGGTCGGGGTCGTCGACTCGGTCGGGGTCGTCGACTCGGTCGTCGACTCGGTCGGGGTCGTCGACTCGGTCGTCGACGGGGTCGGCGCCTCGGTCAGGGTCGTCGACTCGGTCGTCGACTCGGTCGGGGTCGTCGACTCGGTCGGGGTCGTCGACTCGGTCGTCGACTCGGTCGGGGTCGTCGACTCGGTCGGGGTCGTCGACTTGGTCGGGGTCGGGGTCGTCGACTCGGTCGGGGTCGTCGACTCGGTCGTGGTCGGGGTCGTCCACTCGGTCGGGGTCGTCGACTCGGTCGGGGTCGTCGACTCGGTCGGGGTCGTCGACTCGGTCGTCGACTCGGTCGGTGTCGTCGACTCAGTCGTCGTCGGGGTCGTCGACTCGGTCGTCGACTCGGTCGGGGTCGTCGACTCGGTCGTCGACTCGGTCGGGGTCGTCGACCGGGTCGTCGACTCGGTCGTCTACTCGGTCGGGGTCGTCGACTCGGTCGTCGACTCGGTCGTCGACTTGGTCGGGGTCGTCGACTCGGTCGTAGACTCGGTCGTCGACTCGGTCCGGGTCGTCGACTCGGTCGTCGACTCGGTCGGGGTCGTCGACTCGGTCGGGGTCGTCGACTCGGTCGGGGTCGTCGACTCGGTCGTCGACTCGGTCGGGGTCGTCGACTCGGTCGTCGACGGGGTCGTCGACTCGGTCAGGGTCGTCGACTCGGTCGTCGACTCGGTCGGGGTCGTCGACTCGGTCGGGGTCGTCGACTCGGTCGTCGACGCGGTCGGGGTCGTCGACTCGGTCGGGGTCATCGACTCGGTCGTCGACTCAGTCGGGGTCGTCGACTCGGTCGGGGTCGTCAACTCGGTCGTCGACTCAGTCGGGGTCGTCGACTCGGTCGGGGTCGGGGTCGTCGACTCGGTCGGGGTCGTCGACTCGGTCGTCGACTCGGTCGGGGTCGTCGACTCGGTCGGGGTCGTCGACTCGGTCGTCGACTCGGTCGGGGTCGTCGACTCGGTCGTCGACGGGGTCGGCGCCTCGGTCAGGGTCGTCGACTCGGTCGTCGACTCGGTCGGGGTCGTCGACTCGGTCGGGGTCGTCGACTCGGTCGTCGACTCGGTCGGGGTCGTCGACTCGGTCGGGGTCGTCGACTTGGTCGGGGTCGGGGTCGTCGACTCGGTCGGGGTCGTCGACTCGGTCAGGGTCGTCGACTCGGTCGTCGACTCGGTCGGGGTCGTCGACTCGGTCGTCGACTCGGTCGGGGTCGTCGACTCGGTCGTCGACGGGGTCGGCGCCTCGGTCAGGGTCGTCGACTCGGTCGTCGACTCGGTCGGGGTCGTCGACTCGGTCGGGGTCGTCGACTCGGTCGTCGACTCGGTCGGGGTCGTCGACTCGGTCGGGGTCGTCGACTTGGTCGGGGTCGGGGTCGTCGACTCGGTCGGGGTCGTCGACTCGGTCGTGGTCGGGGTCGTCCACTCGGTTGGGGTCGTCGACTCGGTCGGGGTCGTCGACTCGGTCGGGGTCGTCGACTCGGTCGTCGACTCGGTCGGGGTCGTCGACTCGGTCGTCGACTCGGTCGGGGTCGTCGACTCGGTCGGGGTCGTCGACTCGGTCGTCGACGCGGTCGGGGTCGTCGACTCGGTCGGGGTCGTGGACTCGGTCGTCGACTCGGTCGGGGTCGTCGACTCGGTCGGGGTCGTCGACTCGGTCGTCGACTCAGTCGGGGTCGTCGACTCGGTCGGGGTCGGGGTCGTCGACTCGGTCGGGGTCGTCGACTCGGTCGTCGACTCGGTCGGGGTCGTCGACTCGGTCGTCGACGGGGTCGTCGACACGGTCAGGGTCGTCGACTCGGTCGTCGACTCATTTGGGGTCGTCGACTCAGTCGGGGTCGTCGACTCGGTCGTCGACTCGGTCGGGGTCGTCGACTCGGTTGTCGACGGGGTCGGCGCCTGGGTCAGGGTCATCGACTCGGTTGTCGACTCGGTCGGGGTCGTCGACTCGGTCGGGGTCGTCGACTCGGTCGTCGACTCGGTCGTGGTCGGGGTCGTCCACTCGGTCAGGGTCGTCGACTCGGTCGTTGTCGGGGTCGTCGACTCGGTCGGGGTCGGGGTCGTCGACTCGGTCGTCGACGGGGTCGTCGACTCGGTCGGGGTCGTCGACTCGGTCGTCGACTCGGTCGTCGACTCGGTCGGGGTCGTCGACTCGGTCGTCGACTCGGTCATCGACTCGGTCGTCGACTCGGTCGTCGACTTGGTCGTCGACTCGGTCGGGGTCGTCGACTCGGTCGGAGTCGTCGACTCGGTCGTCGACTCGGTCGGGGTCGTCGACTCGGTCGGGGTCGTCGACTCGGTCGTCGACTCGGTCGTCGACTCGGTCGGGGTCGTCGACTCGGTCGGGGTCGTCGACTCGGTCGTCGACTCGGTCGTCGACTCGGTCGGGGTTGTCGACTCGGTAGGGGTTGTCGACTCGGTCGTCGACTGGGTCGTCGACCGGGTCGTCGACTCGGTCGTCTACTCGGTCGGGGTCGTCGACTCGGTCGTCGACTCGGTCGTCGACTTGGTCGGGGTCGTCGACTCGGTCGTAGACTCGGTCGTCGACTCGGTCGGGGTCGTCGACTCGGTCGTCGACTCGGTCGGGGTCGTCGACTCGGTCGGGGTCGTCGACGCGGTCGGGGTCGTCGACTCAGTCGGGGTCGTCGACTCGGTCGTCGACTCGGTCGGGGTCGTCGACTCGGTCGGGGTCGTCAACTCGGTCGTCGACTCAGTCGGGGTCGTCGACTCGGTCGGGGTCGGGGTCGTCGACTCGGTCGGGGTCGTCGACTCGGTCGTCGACTCGGTCGGGGTCGTCGACTCGGTCAGGGTCGTCGACTCGGTCGTCGACTCGGTCGGGGTCGTCGACTCGGTCGGGGTCGTCGACTCGGTCGTCGACGGGGTCGGCGCCTCAGTCAGGGTCGTCGACTCGGTCGTCGACTCGGTCGTGGTCGTCGACTCGGTCGGGGTCGTCGACTCGGTAGTCGACTCGGTCGGGGTCGTCGACTCGGTCGGGGTCGTCGACTTGGTCGGGGTCGGGGTCGTCGACTCGGTCTGGGTCGTCGACTCGGTCGTGGTCGGGGTCGTCCACTCGGTCGGGGTCGTCGACTCGGTCGTTGTCGGGGTCGTCGACTCGGTCGCGGTCGGGGTCGTCGACTCGGTCGTCGACGGGGTCGTCGACTCGGTCGGGGTCGTCGACTCGGTCGTCGACTCGGTCGGGGTCGTCGACTCGGTCGGGGTCGTCGACTTGGTCGGGGTCGGGGTCGTCGACTCGGTCGGGGTCGTCGACTCGGTCAGGGTCGTCGACTCGGTCGTCGACTCGGTCGGGGTCGTCGACTCGGTCGGGGTCGTCGACTCGGTCGTCGACTCGGTCGGGGTCGTCGACTCGGTCGTCGACGGGGTCGGCGCCTCGGTCAGGGTCGTCGACTCGGTCGTCGACTCGGTCGGGGTCGTCGACTCGGTCGGGGTCGTCGACTTGGTCGGGGTCGGGGTCGTCGACTCGGTCGGGGTCGTCGACTCGGTCGTGGTCGGGGTCGTCCACTCGGTCGGGGTCGTCGACTCGGTCGGGGTCGTCGACTCGGTCGTCGACTCGGTCGGGGTCGTCGACTCGGTCGTCGACTCGGTCGGGGTCGTCGACTCGGTCAGGGTCGTCGACTCGGTCGTCGACTCCGTCGGGGTCGTCGACTCGGTCGGGGTCGTGGACTCGGTCGTCGACGGGGTCGGCGCCTCAGTCAGGGTCGTCGACTCGGTCGTCGACTCGGTCGTGGTCGTCGACTCGGTCGGGGTCGTCGACTCGGTCGTCGACTCGGTCGGGGTCGTTGACTCGGTCGGGGTCGTCGACTTGGTCGGGGTCGGGGTCGTCGACTCGGTCGGGGTCGTCGACTCGGTCGTGGTCGGGGTCGTCCACTCGGTCGGGGTCGTCGACTCGGTCGTTGTCGGGGTCGTCGACTCGGTCGCGGTCGGGGTCGTCGACTCGGTCGTCGACGGGGTCGTCGACTCGGTCGGGGTCGTCGACTCGGTCGTCGACTCAGTCGTCGACTCGGTCGGGGTCGTCGACTCGGTCGTCGACTCGGTCGGGGTCGTCGACTCGGTCGTCGACTCGGTCGTCGACTCGGTCGGGGTCGTCGACTCGGTCGTCGACTCGGTCGTCGACTCGGTCGGGGTCGTCGACTCGGTCGTCGACTCGGTCGTCGACTCGGTCGGGGTCGTCGACTCGGTCGGGGTCGTTGACTCGGTCGTCGACTCGGTCGGGGTCGTCGACTCGGTCGTCGACTTGGTCGTCGTCGGGGTCGTCGACTCGATCGTCGACTCGGTCGTCGACTCGGTCGGTGTCGTCGACTCAGTAGTCGTCGGGGTCGTCGACTCGGTCGTCGACTCGGTCGGGGTCGTCGACTCGGTCGTCGACTCGGTCGGGGTCGTCGACTCGGTCGTCGACTCGGTCGTCGTCGGGGTCGTAGACTCAGTCGTCGACTCGGTCGTCAACTCGCTCGGGGTCATCGACTCGGTCGTCGACTCGGTCGTCGTCGTAGACTCGGTCGTCGACTCAGTCGGGGTCGTCGACTCGGTCGTCGACTCGGTCGGGGTCGTCGACTCGGTCGTCGACTCGGTCGTCGACTCGGTCGGGGTTGTCGACTCGGTCGGGGTTGTCGACTCGGTCGTCGACTGGGTCGTCGACCGGGTCGTCGATTCGGTCGTCTACTCGGTCGGGGTCGTCGACTCGGTCGTCGACTCGGTCGTCGACTTGGTCGGGGTCGTCGACTCGGTCGTAGACTCGGTCGTCGACTCGGTCGGGGTCGTCGACTCGGTCGTCGACTCGGTCGGGGTCGTCGACTCGGTCGGGGTCGTCGACTCGGTCGTCGACTCGGTCGGGGTCGTCGACTCGGTCGTCGACGGGGTCGTCGACTCGGTCAGGGTCGTCGACTCGGTCGTCGACTCGGTCGGGGTCGTCGACTCGGTCGGGGTCGTCGACTCGGTCGTCGACGCGGTCGGGGTCGTCGACTCGGTCGGGGTCATCGACTCGGTCGTCGACTCGGTCGGGGTCGTCGACTCGGTCGGGGTCGTCAACTCGGTCGTCGACTCAGTCGGGGTCGTCGACTCGGTCGGGGTCGGGGTCGTCGACTCGGTCGGGGTCGTCGACTCGGTCGTCGACTCGGTCGGGGTCGTCGACTCGGTCGGGGTCGTCGACTCGGTCGTCGACTCGGTCGGGGTCGTCGACTCGGTCGTCGACGGGGTCGGCGCCTCGGTCAGGGTCGTCGACTCGGTCGTCGACTCGGTCGGGGTCGTCGACTCGGTCGTCGACTCGGTCGGGGTCGTCGACTCGGTCGTCGACTCGGTCGTCGACTCGGTCGGGGTCATCGACTCGGTCGTCGACTCGGTCGTCGTCGTCGACTCGGTCGTCGACTCGGTCGGGGTCATCGACTCAGTCGTCGACTCGGTCGTCGACTCGGTCGGGGTCGTCGACTCGGTCGGGGTCGTCGACTCGGTCGTCGACTCGGTCGGGGTCGTCGACTCGGTCGGGGTCGTCGACTCGGTCGTCGACGCGGTCGGGGTCGTCGACTCGGTCGGGGTCATCGACTCGGTCGTCGACTCGGTCGGGGTCGTCGACTCGGTCGGGGTCGTCAACTCGGTCGTCGACTCAGTTGGGGTCGTCGACTCGGTCGGGGTCGGGGTCGTCGACTCGGTCGGGGTCGTCGACTCGGTCGTCGACTCGGTCGGGGTCGTCGACTCGGTCGGGGTCGTCGACTCGGTCGTCGACTCGGTCGGGGTCGTCGACTCGGTCGTCGACGGGGTCGGCGCCTCGGTCAGGGTCGTCGACTCGGTCGTCGACTCGGTCGGGGTCGTCGACTCGGTCGGGGTCGTCGACTCGGTCGTCGACTCGGTCGGGGTCGTCGACTCGGTCGGGGTCGTCGACTTGGTCGGGGTCGGGGTCGTCGACTCGGTCGGGGTCGTCGACTCGGTCAGGGTCGTCGACTCGGTCGTCGACTCGGTCGGGGTCGTCGACTCGGTCGGGGTCGTCGACTCGGTCGTCGACTCGGTCGGGGTCGTCGACTCGGTCGTCGACGGGGTCGGCGCCTCGGTCAGGGTCGTCGACTCGGTCGTCGACTCGGTCGGGGTCGTCGACTCGGTCGGGGTCGTCGACTCGGTCGTCGACTCGGTCGGGGTCGTCGACTCGGTCGGGGTCGTCGACTTGGTCGGGGTCGGGGTCGTCGACTCGGTCGGGGTCGTCGACTCGGTCGTGGTCGGGGTCGTCCACTCGGTCGGGGTCGTCGACTCGGTCGGGGTCGTCGACTCGGTCGGGGTCGTCGACTCGGTCGTCGACTCGGTCGGTGTCGTCGACTCAGTCGTCGTCGGGGTCGTCGACTCGGTCGTCGACTCGGTCGGGGTCGTCGACTCGGTCGTCGACTCGGTCGGGGTCGTCGACCGGGTCGTCGACTCGGTCGTCTACTCGGTCGGGGTCGTCGACTCGGTCGTCGACTCGGTCGTCGACTTGGTCGGGGTCGTCGACTCGGTCGTAGACTCGGTCGTCGACTCGGTCCGGGTCGTCGACTCGGTCGTCGACTCGGTCGGGGTCGTCGACTCGGTCGGGGTCGTCGACTCGGTCGGGGTCGTCGACTCGGTCGTCGACTCGGTCGGGGTCGTCGACTCGGTCGTCGACGGGGTCGTCGACTCGGTCAGGGTCGTCGACTCGGTCGTCGACTCGGTCGGGGTCGTCGACTCGGTCGGGGTCGTCGACTCGGTCGTCGACGCGGTCGGGGTCGTCGACTCGGTCGGGGTCATCGACTCGGTCGTCGACTCAGTCGGGGTCGTCGACTCGGTCGGGGTCGTCAACTCGGTCGTCGACTCAGTCGGGGTCGTCGACTCGGTCGGGGTCGGGGTCGTCGACTCGGTCGGGGTCGTCGACTCGGTCGTCGACTCGGTCGGGGTCGTCGACTCGGTCGGGGTCGTCGACTCGGTCGTCGACTCGGTCGTCGACGGGGTCGGCGACTCGGTCAGGGTCGTCGACTCGGTCGTCGACTCGGTCGGGGTCGTCGACTCGGTCGGGGTCGTCGACTCGGTCGTCGACTCGGTCGGGGTCGTCGACTCGGTCGGGGTCGTCGACTTGGTCGGGGTCGGGGTCGTCGACTCGGTCGGGGTCGTCGACTCGGTCAGGGTCGTCGACTCGGTCGTCGACTCGGTCGGGGTCGTCGACTCGGTCGTCGACTCGGTCGGGGTCGTCGACTCGGTCGTCGACGGGGTCGGCGCCTCGGTCAGGGTCGTCGACTCGGTCGTCGACTCGGTCGGGGTCGTCGACTCGGTCGGGGTCGTCGACTCGGTCGTCGACTCGGTCGGGGTCGTCGACTCGGTCGGGGTCGTCGACTTGGTCGGGGTCGGGGTCGTCGACTCGGTCGGGGTCGTCGACTCGGTCGTGGTCGGGGTCGTCCACTCGGTTGGGGTCGTCGACTCGGTCGGGGTCGTCGACTCGGTCGGGGTCGTCGACTCGGTCGTCGACTCGGTCGGGGTCGTCGACTCGGTCGTCGACTCGGTCGGGGTCGTCGACTCGGTCGGGGTCGTCGACTCGGTCGTCGACGCGGTCGGGGTCGTCGACTCGGTCGGGGTCGTGGACTCGGTCGTCGACTCGGTCGGGGTCGTCGACTCGGTCGTCGACTCAGTCGGGGTCGTCGACTCGGTCGGGGTCGGGGTCGTCGACTCGGTCGGGGTCGTCGACTCGGTCGTCGACTCGGTCGGGGTCGTCGACTCGGTCGTCGACGGGGTCGTCGACACGGTCAGGGTCGTCGACTCGGTCGTCGACTCATTTGGGGTCGTCGACTCAGTCGGGGTCGTCGACTCGGTCGTCGACTCGGTCGGGGTCGTCGACTCTGTTGTCGACGGGGTCGGCGCCTGGGTCAGGGTCATCGACTCGGTTGTCGACTCGGTCGGGGTCGTCGACTCGGTCGGGGTCGTCGACTCGGTCGTCGACTCGGTCGTGGTCGGGGTCGTCCACTCGGTCGGGGTCGTCGACTCGGTCGGGGTCGTCGACTCGGTCGTCGACTCGGTCGGGGTCGTCGACTCGGTCGTCGACTCGGTCGTCGACTCGGTCGGGGTCGTCGACTCGGTCGTCGACTCGGTCATCGACTCGGTCGTCGACTCGGTCGTCGACTTGGTCGTCGACTCGGTCGGGGTCGTCGACTCGGTCGGAGTCGTCGACTCGGTCGTCGACTCGGTCGGGGTCGTCGACTCGGTCGGGGTCGTCGACTCGGTCGTCGACTCGGTCGTCGACTCGGTCGGGGTCGTCGACTCGGTCGGGGTCGTCGACTCGGTCGTCGACTCGGTCGTCGACTCGGTCGGGGTTGTCGACTCGGTAGGGGTTGTCGACTCGGTCGTCGACTGGGTCGTCGACCGGGTCGTCGACTCGGTCGTCTACTCGGTCGGGGTCGTCGACTCGGTCGTCGACTCGGTCGTCGACTTGGTCGGGGTCGTCGACTCGGTCGTAGACTCGGTCGTCGACTCGGTCGGGGTCGTCGACTCGGTCGTCGACTCGGTCGGGGTCGTCGACTCGGTCGGGGTCGTCGACGCGGTCGGGGTCGTCGACTCAGTCGGGGTCGTCGACTCGGTCGTCGACTCGGTCGGGGTCGTCGACTCGGTCGGGGTCGTCAACTCGGTCGTCGACTCAGTCGGGGTCGTCGACTCGGTCGGGGTCGGGGTCGTCGACTCGGTCGGGGTCGTCGACTCGGTCGTCGACTCGGTCGGGGTCGTCGACTCGGTCGTCGACGGGGTCGTCGACTCGGTCAGGGTCGTCGACTCGGTCGTCGACTCGGTCGGGGTCGTCGACTCGGTCGGGGTCGTCGACTCGGTCGTCGACGGGGTCGGCGCCTCAGTCAGGGTCGTCGACTCGGTCGTCGACTCGGTCGTGGTCGTCGACTCGGTCGGGGTCGTCGACTCGGTCGTCGACTCGGTCGGGGTCGTCGACTCGGTCGGGGTCGTCGACTTGGTCGGGGTCGGGGTCGTCGACTCGGTCGGGGTCGTCGACTCGGTCGTGGTCGGGGTCGTCCACTCGGTCGGGGTCGTCGACTCGGTCGGGGTCGTCGACTCGGTCGTCGACTCGGTCGGGGTCGTCGACTCGGTCAGGGTCGTCGACTCGGTCGTCGACTCCGTCGGGGTCGTCGACTCGGTCGGGGTCGTGGACTCGGTCGTCGACGGGGTCGGCGCCTCAGTCAGGGTCGTCGACTCGGTCGTCGACTCGGTCGTGGTCGTCGACTCGGTCGGGGTCGTCGACTCGGTCGTCGACTCGGTCGGGGTCGTTGACTCGGTCGGGGTCGTCGACTTGGTCGGGGTCGGGGTCGTCGACTCGGTCGGGGTCGTCGACTCGGTCGTGGTCGGGGTCGTCCACTCGGTCGGGGTCGTCGACTCGGTCGTTGTCGGGGTCGTCGACTCGGTCGCGGTCGGGGTCGTCGACTCGGTCGTCGACGGGGTCGTCGACTCGGTCGGGGTCGTCGACTCGGTCGTCGACTCAGTCGTCGACTCGGTCGGGGTCGTCGACTCGGTCGTCGACTCGGTCGGGGTCGTCGACTCGGTCGTCGACTCGGTCGTCGACTCGGTCGGGGTCGTCGACTCGGTCGTCGACTCGGTCGTCGACTCGGTCGGGGTCGTCGACTCGGTCGTCGACTCGGTCGTCGACTCGGTCGGGGTCGTCGACTCGGTCGGGGTCGTTGACTCGGTCGTCGACTCGGTCGGGGTCGTCGACTCGGTCGTCGACTTGGTCGTCGTCGGGGTCGTCGACTCGATCGTCGACTCGGTCGTCGACTCGGTCGGTGTCGTCGACTCAGTAGTCGTCGGGGTCGTCGACTCGGTCGTCGACTCGGTCGGGGTCGTCGACTCGGTCGTCGACTCGGTCGGGGTCGTCGACTCGGTCGTCGACTCGGTCGTCGTCGGGGTCGTAGACTCAGTCGTCGACTCGGTCGTCAACTCGCTCGGGGTCATCGACTCGGTCGTCGACTCGGTCGTCGTCGTCGACTCGGTCGTCGACTCAGTCGGGGTCGTCGACTCGGTCGTCGACTCGGTCGGGGTCGTCGACTCGGTCGTCGACTCGGTCGTCGACTCGGTCGGGGTTGTCGACTCGGTCGGGGTTGTCGACTCAGTCGTCGACTGGGTCGTCGACCGGGTCGTCGACTCGGTCGTCTACTCGGTCGGGGTCGTCGACTCGGTCGTCGACTCGGTCGTCGACTTGGTCGGGGTCGTCGACTCGGTCGTAGACTCGGTCGTCGACTCGGTCGGGGTCGTCGACTCGGTCGTCGACTCGGTCGGGGTCGTCGACTCGGTCGGGGTCGTCGACTCGGTCGTCGACTCGGTCGGGGTCGTCGACTCGGTCGTCGACGGGGTCCTCGACTCGGTCAGGGTCGTCGACTCGGTCGTCGACTCGGTCGGGGTCGTCGACTCGGTCGGGGTCGTCGACTCGGTCGTCGACGCGGTCGGGGTCGTCGACTCGGTCGGGGTCATCGACTCGGTCGTCGACTCGGTCGGGGTCGTCGACTCGGTCGGGGTCGTCAACTCGGTCGTCGACTCAGTCGGGGTCGTCGACTCGGTCGGGGTCGGGGTCGTCGACTCGGTCGGGGTCGTCGACTCGGTCGTTGACTCGGTCGGGGTCGTCGACTCGGTCGGGGTCGTCGACTCGGTCGTCGACTCGGTCGGGGTCGTCGACTCGGTCGTCGACGGGGTCGGCGCCTCGGTCAGGGTCGTCGACTCGGTCGTCGACTCGGTCGGGGTCGTCGACTCGGTCGTCGACTCGGTCGGGGTCGTCGACTCGGTCGTCGACTCGGTCGTCGACTCGGTCGGGGTCATCGACTCGGTCGTCGACTCGGTCGTCGTCGTCGACTCGGTCGTCGACTCGGTCGGGGTCATCGACTCAGTCGTCGACTCGGTCGTCGACTCGGTCGGGGTCGTCGACTCGGTCGGGGTCGTCGACTCGGTCGTCGACTCGGTCGGGGTCGTCGACTCGGTCGGGGTCGTCGACTCGGTCGTCGACGCGGTCGGGGTCGTCGACTCGGTCGGGGTCATCGACTCGGTCGTCGACTCGGTCGGGGTCGTCGACTCGGTCGGGGTCGTCAACTCGGTCGTCGACTCAGTTGGGGTCGTCGACTCGGTCGGGGTCGGGGTCGTCGACTCGGTCGGGGTCGTCGACTCGGTCGTCGACTCGGTCGGGGTCGTCGACTCGGTCGGGGTCGTCGACTCGGTCGTCGACTCGGTCGGGGTCGTCGACTCGGTCGTCGACGGGGTCGGCGCCTCGGTCAGGGTCGTCGACTCGGTCGTCGACTCGGTCGGGGTCGTCGACTCGGTCGGGGTCGTCGACTCGGTCGTCGACTCGGTCGGGGTCGTCGACTCGGTCGGGGTCGTCGACTTGGTCGGGGTCGGGGTCGTCGACTCGGTCGGGGTCGTCGACTCGGTCAGGGTCGTCGACTCGGTCGTCGACTCGGTCGGGGTCGTCGACTCGGTCGGGGTCGTCGACTCGGTCGTCGACTCGGTCGGGGTCGTCGACTCGGTCGTCGACGGGGTCGGCGCCTCGGTCAGGGTCGTCGACTCGGTCGTCGACTCGGTCGGGGTCGTCGACTCGGTCGGGGTCGTCGACTCGGTCGTCGACTCGGTCGGGGTCGTCGACTCGGTCGGGGTCGTCGACTTGGTCGGGGTCGGGGTCGTCGACTCGGTCGGGGTCGTCGACTCGGTCGTTGTCGGGGTCGTCCACTCGGTCGGGGTCGTCGACTCGGTCGGGGTCGTCGACTCGGTCGGGGTCGTCGACTCGGTCGTCGACTCGGTCGGTGTCGTCGACTCAGTCGTCGTCGGGGTCGTCGACTCGGTCGTCGACTCGGTCGGGGTCGTCGACCGGGTCGTCGACTCGGTCGTCTACTCGGTCGGGGTCGTCGACTCGGTCGTCGACTCGGTCGTCGACTTGGTCGGGGTCGTCGACTCGGTCGTAGACTCGGTCGTCGACTCGGTCCGGGTCGTCGACTCGGTCGTCGACTCGGTCGGGGTCGTCGACTCGGTCGGGGTCGTCGACTCGGTCGTCGACGCGGTCGGGGTCGTCGACTCGGTCGGGGTCGTGGACTCGGTCGTCGACTCGGTCGGGGTCGTCGACTCGGTCGGGGTCGTCGACTCGGTCGTCGACTCAGTCGGGGTCGTCGACTCGGTCGGGGTCGGGGTCGTCGACTCGGTCGGGGTCGTCGACTCGGTCGTCGACTCGGTCGGGGTCGTCGACTCGGTCGTCGACGGGGTCGTCGACACGGTCAGGGTCGTCGACTCGGTCGTCGACTCAGTTGGGGTCGTCGACTCGGTCGGGGTCGTCGACTCGGTCGTCGACTCGGTCGGGGTCGTCGACTCGGTTGTCGACGGGGTCGGCGCCTGGGTCAGGGTCATCGACTCGGTTGTCGACTCGGTCGGGGTCGTCGACTCGGTCGGGGTCGTCGACTCGGTCGTCGACTCGGTCGTGGTCGGGGTCGTCCACTCGGTCGGGGTCGTCGACTCGGTCGTTGTCGGGGTCGTCGACTCGGTCGGGGTCGGGGTCGTCGACTCGGTCGTCGACGGGGTCGTCGACTCGGTCGGGGTCGTCGACTCGGTCGTCGACTCGGTCGTCGACTCGGTCGGGGTCGTCGACTCGGTCGTCGACTCGGTCATCGACTCGGTCGTCGACTCGGTCGTCGACTTGGTCGTCGACTCGGTCGGGGTCGTCGACTCGGTCGGAGTCGTCGACTCGGTCGTCGACTCGGTCGGGGTCGTCGACTCGGTCGGGGTCGTCGACTCGGTCGTCGACTCGGTCGTCGACTCGGTCGGGGTCGTCGACTCGGTCGGGGTCGTCGACTCGGTCGTCGACTCGGTCGTCGACTCGGTCGGGGTTGTCGACTCGGTAGGGTTTGTCTACTCGGTCGTCGACTGGGTCGTCGACCGGGTCGTCGACTCGGTCGTCTACTCGGTCGGGGTCGTCGACTCGGTCGTCGACTCGGTCGTCGACTTGGTCGGGGTCGTCGACTCGGTCGTAGACTCGGTCGTCGACTCGGTCGGGGTCGTCGACTCGGTCGTCGACTCGGTCGGGGTCGTCGACTCGGTCGGGGTCGTCGACGCGGTCGGGGTCGTC
>JASWHU010000064.1:357500-362500 GCA_030819815.1 Strix occidentalis
GACTCGGTCGTCGACTCGGTCGGGGTCGTCGACTCGGTCGGGGTCGTCGACTCGGTCGGGGTCGTCGACTCGGTCGTCGACTCGGTCGGGGTCGTCGACTCGGTCGTCGACGGGGTCGTCGACTCGGTCAGGGTCGTCGACTCGGTCGTCGACTCGGTCGGGGTCGTCGACTCGGTCGGGGTCGTCGACTCGGTCGGGGTCGTCGACTCGGTCGTCGACGCGGTCGGGGTCGTCGACTCGGTCGGGGTCATCGACTCGGTCGTCGACTCGGTCGGGGTCGTCGACTCGGTCGGGGTCGTCAACTCGGTCGTCGACTCAGTCGGGGTCGTCGACTCGGTCGGGGTCGGGGTCGTCGACTCGGTCGGGGTCGTCGACTCGGTCGTCGACGGGGTCGGCGCCTCGGTCAGGGTCGTCGACTCGGTCGTCGACTCGGTCGGGGTCGTCGACTCGGTCGGGGTCGTCGACTCGGTCGTCGACTCGGTCGGGGTCGTCGACTCGGTCGGGGTCGTCGACTTGGTCGGGGTCGGGGTCGTCGACTCGGTCGGGGTCGTAGACTCGGTCAGGGTCGTCGACTCGGTCGTCGACTCGGTCGGGGTCGTCGACTCGGTCGGGGTCGTCGACTCGGTCGTCGACTCAGTCGGGGTCGTCGACTCGGTCGGGGTCGGGGTCGTCGACTCGGTCGGGGTCGTCGACTCGGTCGTCGACTCGGTCGGGGTCGTCGACTCGGTCGTCGACGGGGTCGTCGACTCGGTCAGGGTCGTCGACTCGGTCGTCGACTCGGTCGGGGTCGTCGACTCGGTCGGGGTCGTCGACTCGGTCGTCGACGGGGTCGTCGACTCGGTCAGGGTCGTCGACTCGGTCGTCGACTCGGTCGGGGTCGTCGACTCGGTCGGGGTCGTCGACTCGGTCGTCGACGGGGTCGGCGCCTCAGTCAGGGTCGTCGACTCGGTCGTCGACTCGGTCGTGGTCGTCGACTCGGTCGGGGTCGTCGACTCGGTCGTCGACTCGGTCGGGGTCGTCGACTCGGTCGTCGACGGGGTCGTCGACTCGGTCGTGGTCGGGGTCGTCCACTCGGTCGGGGTCGTCGACTCGGTCGTTGTCGGGGTCGTCGACTCGGTCGGGGTCGGGGTCGTCGACTCGGTCGTCGACGGGGTCGTCGACTCGGTCGGGGTCGTCGACTCGGTCGTCGACTCGGTCGGGGTCGTCGACTCGGTCGGGGTCGTCGACTCGGTCGTCGACTCGGTCGGGGTCGTCGACTCGGTCGTCGACTCGGTCATCGAATCGGTCGGGGTCGTCGACTCGGTCGTCGACTCGGTCGGGGTCGTCGACTCGGTCGTCGACTCGGTCGTCGACTCGGTCGGGGTCGTCGACTCGGTCGGGGTCGTCGACTCGGTCGTCGACTTGGTCGTCATCGGGGTCGTCAACTCGATCGTCGACTCGGTCGTCGACTCGGTCGGTGTCGTCGACTCAGTCGTCGTCGGGGTCGTCGACTCGGTCGTCGACTCGGTCGGGGTCGTCGACTCGGTCGTCGACTCGGTCGGGGTCGTCGACCGGGTCGTCGACTCGGTCGTCTACTCGGTCGGGGTCGTCGACTCGGTCGTCGACTCGGTCGTCGACTTGGTCGGGGTCGTCGACTCGGTCGTAGACTCGGTCGTCGACTCGGTCGGGGTCGTCGACTCGGTCGTCGACTCGGTCGGGGTCGTCGACTCGGTCGGGGTCGTCGACTCGGTCGGGGTCGTCGACTCGGTCGTCGACTCGGTCGGGGTCGTCGACTCGGTCGTCGACGGGGTCGTCGACTCGGTCAGGGTCGTCGACTCGGTCGTCGACTCGGTCGGGGTCGTCGACTCGGTCGGGGTCGTCGACTCGGTCGTCGACGCGGTCGGGGTCGTCGACTCGGTCGGGGTCATCGACTCGGTCGTCGACTCGGTCGGGGTCGTCGACTCGGTCGGGGTCGTCAACTCGGTCGTCGACTCAGTCGGGGTCGTCGACTCGGTCGGGGTCGGGGTCGTCGACTCGGTCGGGGTCGTCGACTCGGTCGTCGACTCGGTCGGGGTCGTCGACTCGGTCGGGGTCGTCGACTCGGTCGTCGACTCGGTCGGGGTCGTCGACTCGGTCGTCGACGGGGTCGGCGCCTCGGTCAGGGTCGTCGACTCGGTCGTCGACTCGGTCGGGGTCGTCGACTCGGTCGGGGTCGTCGACTCGGTCGTCGACGCGGTCGGGGTCATCGACTCGGTCGTCGACTCGGTCGTCGTCGTCGACTCGGTCGTCGACTCGGTCGGGGTCATCGACTCAGTCGTCGACTCGGTCGTCGACTCGGTCGGGGTCGTCGACTCGGTCGGGGTCGTCGACTCGGTCGTCGACTCGGTCGGGGTCGTCGACTCGGTCGGGGTCGTCGACTCGGTCGTCGACGCGGTCGGGGTCGTCGACTCGGTCGGGGTCATCGACTCGGTCGTCGACTCGGTCGGGGTCGTCGACTCGGTCGGGGTCGTCAACTCGGTCGTCGACTCAGTTGGGGTCGTCGACTCGGTCGGGGTCGGGGTCGTCGACTCGGTCGGGGTCGTCGACTCGGTCGTCGACTCGGTCGGGGTCGTCGACTCGGTCGGGGTCGTCGACTCGGTCGTCGACTCGGTCGGGGTCGTCGACTCGGTCGTCGACGGGGTCGGCGCCTCGGTCAGGGTCGTCGACTCGGTCGTCGACTCGGTCGGGGTCGTCGACTCGGTCGGGGTCGTCGACTCGGTCGTCGACTCGGTCGGGGTCGTCGACTCGGTCGGGGTCGTCGACTTGGTCGGGGTCGGGGTCGTCGACTCGGTCGGGGTCGTCGACTCGGTCAGGGTCGTCGACTCGGTCGTCGACTCGGTCGGGGTCGTCGACTCGGTCGGGGTCGTCGACTCGGTCGTCGACTCGGTCGGGGTCGTCGACTCGGTCGTCGACGGGGTCGGCGCCTCGGTCAGGGTCGTCGACTCGGTCGTCGACTCGGTCGGGGTCGTCGACTCGGTCGGGGTCGTCGACTCGGTCGTCGACTCGGTCGGGGTCGTCGACTCGGTCGGGGTCGTCGACTTGGTCGGGGTCGGGGTCGTCGACTCGGTCGGGGTCGTCGACTCGGTCGTTGTCGGGGTCGTCCACTCGGTCGGGGTCGTCGACTCGGTCGGGGTCGTCGACTCGGTCGTCGACTCGGTCGGTGTCGTCGACTCAGTCGTCGTCGGGGTCGTCGACTCGGTCGTCGACTCGGTCGGGGTCGTCGACTCGGTCGTCGACTCGGTCGGGGTCGTCGACCGGGTCGTCGACTCGGTCGTCTACTCGGTCGGGGTCGTCGACTCGGTCGTCGACTCGGTCGTCGACTTGGTCGGGGTCGTCGACTCGGTCGTAGACTCGGTCGTCGACTCGGTCCGGGTCGTCGACTCGGTCGTCGACTCGGTCGGGGTCGTCGACTCGGTCGGGGTCGTCGACTCGGTCGTCGACGCGGTCGGGGTCGTCGACTCGGTCGGGGTCGTGGACTCGGTCGTCGACTCGGTCGGGGTCGTCGACTCGGTCGGGGTCGTCGACTCGGTCGTCGACTCAGTCGGGGTCGTCGACTCGGTCGGGGTCGGGGTCGTCGACTCGGTCGGGGTCGTCGACTCGGTCGTCGACTCGGTCGGGGTCGTCGACTCGGTCGTCGACGGGGTCGTCGACACGGTCAGGGTCGTCGACTCGGTCGTCGACTCAGTTGGGGTCGTCGACTCGGTCGGGGTCGTCGACTCGGTCGTCGACTCGGTCGGGGTCGTCGACTCGGTTGTCGACGGGGTCGGCGCCTGGGTCAGGGTCATCGACTCGGTTGTCGACTCGGTCGGGGTCGTCGACTCGGTCGGGGTCGTCGACTCGGTCGTCGACTCGGTCGTGGT
The DNA here is from genome assembly GCA_030819815.1 of Strix occidentalis. NCBI lineage: Eukaryota > Metazoa > Chordata > Aves > Strigiformes > Strigidae > Strix > Strix occidentalis. The sequence goes on from JASWHU010000064.1 coordinate 361,379, forward strand.
CGGGGTCGTCCACTCGGTCGGGGTCGTCGACTCGGTCGTTGTCGGGGTCGTCGACTCGGTCGGGGTCGGGGTCGTCGACTCGGTCGTCGACGGGGTCGTCGACTCGGTCGGGGTCGTCGACTCGGTCGTCGACTCGGTCGTCGACTCGGTCGGGGTCGTCGACTCGGTCGTCGACTCGGTCATCGACTCGGTCGTCGACTCGGTCGTCGACTTGGTCGTCGACTCGGTCGGGGTCGTCGACTCGGTCGGAGTCGTCGACTCGGTCGTCGACTCGGTCGGGGTCGTCGACTCGGTCGGGGTCGTCGACTCGGTCGTCGACTCGGTCGTCGACTCGGTCGGGGTCGTCGACTCGGTCGGGGTCGTCGACTCGGTCGTCGACTCGGTCGTCGACTCGGTCGGGGTTGTCGACTCGGTAGGGTTTGTCGACTCGGTCGTCGACCGGGTCGTCGACCGGGTCGTCGACTCGGTCGTCTACTCGGTCGGGGTCGTCGACTCGGTCGTCGACTCGGTCGTCGACTTGGTCGGGGTCGTCGACTCGGTCGTAGACTCGGTCGTCGACTCGGTCGGGGTCGTCGACTCGGTCGTCGACTCGGTCGGGGTCGTCGACTCGGTCGGGGTCGTCGACGCGGTCGGGGTCGTCGACTCAGTCGGGGTCGTCGACTCGGTCGTCGACTCGGTCGGGGTCGTCGACTCGGTCGGGGTCGTCAACTCGGTCGTCGACTCAGTCGGGGTCGTCGACTCGGTCGGGGTCGGGGTCGTCGACTCGGTCGGGGTCGTCGACTCGGTCGTCGACTCGGTCGGGGTCGTCGACTCGGTCGTCGACGGGGTCGTCGACTCGGTCAGGGTCGTCGACTCGGTCGTCGACTCGGTCGGGGTCGTCGACTCGGTCGGGGTCGTCGACTCGGTCGTCGACGGGGTCGGCGCCTCAGTCAGGGTCGTCGACTCGGTCGTCGACTCGGTCGTGGTCGTCGACTCGGTCGGGGTCGTCGACTCGGTCGTCGACTCGGTCGGGGTCGTCGACTCGGTCGGGGTCGTCGACTTGGTCGGGGTCGGGGTCGTCGACTCGGTCTGGGTCGTCGACTCGGTCGTGGTCGGGGTCGTCCACTCGGTCGGGGTCGTCGA
>JASWHU010000064.1:967500-1128768 GCA_030819815.1 Strix occidentalis
CTCGGTCGGGGTCGTCGACTCGGTCGTCGACTCTGTCGTCGACTCGGTCGGGGTCGTCGACGGGGTGGTCGTCGTCGACTCGGTCGGGGTCGTCGACGGGGTCGTCGTCATCGACTCGGTCGGGGTCGTCGACGGGGTCGTGGACTCGGTCAGGGTCGTCGACTCGGTCGTGGACTCGGTCAGGGTCGTCGACTCGGTCGTCGACTCGGTCGGGGTCGTCGACTCGGTCGGGGTCGTCGACTCGGTCGTCGACTCGGTCGGGGTCGTCGACTCGGTCGGGGTCGTCGACTCGGTCGGTGTCGTCGACTCGGTCGTCGACTCGGTCAGGGTCGTCGACTCGGTCGGGGTAGTCGACTCGGTCGTCGACTCGGTCGTCGACTCGGTCGGGGTCGTCGACTCGGTCGGGGTCGTCGACTCGGTCGTCGACTCGGTCGGGGTCGTCGACTCGGTCGTCGACTCGGTCGGGGTCGTCGACTCGGTCGGGGTCGTCGACTCGGTCGGGGTCGTCGACTCGGTCGTCGACGTCGACTCGGTCGTCGACTCGGTCGGGGTCGTCGACTCGGTCGTCGACTCGGTCGGGGTCGTCGACTCGGTCGGGGTCGTCGACTCGGTCGTCGACGTCGACTCGGTCGTCGACTCGGACGGGGTCGTCGACTCGGTCGTCGACTCGGTCGGGGTCGTCGACTCGGTCGTCGTCGTCGACTCGGTCGTCGACTCGGTCGTCGACTCGGTCGGGGTCGTCGACTCGGTCGTCGACTCGGTCGTCGACTCGGTCGGGGTCGTCGACTCGGTCGGGGTCGTCGACTCGGTCGTCGACTCGGTCGTCGACTCGGTCGGGGTCGTCGACTCGGTCGTCGACTCGGTCGGGGTCGTCGACTCGGTCGTCGACTCGGTCGTCGACTTGGTCGGGGTCGTCGACTCGGTCGGGGTCGTCGACTCGGTCGTCGACTAGGTCGGGGTCGTCGACTCGGTCGGGGTCGTCGACTCGGTCGTCGACTCGGTCGGGGTCGTCGACTCGGTCGTCGACTCGGTCGGGGTCGTCGACTCGGTCGTCGACTCGGTCGGGGTCGTCGACTCGGTCAGGGTCGTCGACTCTGTCGGGGTCGTCGACTCGGTCGTCGACTCGGTCGGGGTCGTCGACTCGGTCGGGGTCGTCGACTCTGTCGGGGTTGTCGACTCTGTCGGGGTTGTCGACTCGGTCGTCGACTCTGTCGGGGTCGTCGACTCGGTCGTCGACTCGGTCGGGGTCGTCGACTCGGTCGTGGACTCGGTCGGGGTCGTCGACTCGGTCGGGGTCGGGGTCGTCCACTCGGTTGGGGTCGGGGTCGTCGACTCGGTCGGGGTCGTCGACTCGGTCGGGGTCGGGGTCGTCGACTCGGTCGGGGTCGTCGACTCGGTCGGGGTCGGGGTCGTCGACTCGGTCGGGGTCGTCGACTCGGTCGGGGTCGGGGTCGTCCACTCGGTCGGGGTCGTCGACTCGGTCGGGGTCGGGGTCGTCGACTCGGTCGGGGTCGGGGTCGTCGACTCAGTCGGCGTCGGGGTCGTCGACTCGGTCGTCGACGGGGTCGTCGACTCGGTCGGGGTCGGGGTCGTCGACTCGGTCGTCGACTCGGTCGTCGACTCGGTCGGGGTCGTCGACTCGGTCGGGGTCGTCGACTCGGTGGTCGACTTGGTCGGGGTCGTCGACTCAGTCGGGGTCGTCGACTCGGTCGTCGACTCGGTCGTCGACTCGGTCGGGGTCGTCAACTCGGTCGTCGACTCGGTCGTCGACTCGGTCATCGACTCGATCGGGGTCGTCGACTCGGTCGGGGTCGTCGACTCGGTCGGGGTTGTCGACTCGGTCGTCGACTCGGTCGTCGACTCGGTCGGGGTCGTCGACGGGGTCGTCGTCGTCGACTCGGTCGGGGTCGTCGACGGGGTCGTCGTCGTCGACTCGGTCGGGGTCGTCGACGGGGTCGTCGTCGTCGACTCGGTCGTGGACTCGGTCGGGGTCGTCGACTCGGTCGTGGACTCGGTCGGGATCGTTGACTCGATCGTCGACTCGGTCGGGGTCGTCGATTCAGTCGGGGTCGTCGACTCGGTCGGGGTCGTCGACTCGGTCGTGGACTCGGTCGGGATCGTTGACTCGATCGTCGACTCGGTCGGGGTCGTCGATTCAGTCGGGGTCGTCGACTCGGTCGGGGTCGTCGACTCGGTCGTCGACTCGGTTGGGGTCGTCGACTCGGTCGGGGTCGTCGACTCTGTCGGGGTCGTCGACTCTGTCGGGGTCGTCGACTCTGTCGGGGTCGTCGACTCGATCGTCGACACGTTCGGGGTCGTCGACTCGGTCGTCGACTCGGTCGGGGTCGTCGACTCGGTCGTCGACTCGGTCGGGGTCGTCGACTCGGTCGTCGACTCGGTCGGGGTCGTCGACTCGGTCGGAGTCGTCGACTCGGTCGTCGACGTCGACTCGGTCGTCGACTCGGTCGGGGTCGTCGACTCGGTCGTCGACTCGGTCGTCGACTCCGTCGGGGTCGTCGACTCGGTCGTCGACTCGGTCGTCGACTCCGTCGGGGTCGTCGACTCGGTCGTCGACTCGGTCGTCGACTCGGTCGGGGTCGTCGACTCGGTCGGGGTCGTCGACTCGGTCGTCGACTCGGTCGTCGACTCGGTCGGGGTCGTCGACTCGGTCGTCGACTCGGTCGGGGTCGTCGACTCGGTCGTCGACTCGGTCGTCGACTCGGTCGGGGTCGTCGACTCGGTCGGGGTCGTCGACTCGGTCGTCGACTCGGTCGTCGACTCGGTCGGGGTCGTCGACTCGGTCGTCGACTCGGTCGTCGACTCGGTCGGGGTCGTCGACTCGGTCGTCGACTCGGTCGTCGACTCGGTCGGGGTCGTCGACTCGGTCGTCGACTCGGTCGTCGACTCGGTCGGGGTCGTCGACTCGGTCGTCGACTCGGTCGTCGACTCGGTCGGGGTCGTCGACTCGGTCGTCGACTCGGTCGGGGTCGTCGACTCGGTCGGGGTCATCGACTCGGTCGGGGTCATCGACTCGGTCGTCGACGGGGTCGTCGACTCGGTCGGGGTCGTCGACTCGGTCGGGTTCGTCGACTCGGTCGTCGACTCGGTCGTCGACTCGGTCGGGGTCGTCGACTCGGTCGGGGTCGTCGACTCGGTCGTCGACTCGGTCGGGGTCGTCGACTCGGTCGTCGACTCGGTCGGGGTCGTTGACTCCGTCGGGGTCGTCGACTCGGTCGTCGACTCGGTCGGGGTCGTTGACTCGGTCGGGGTCGTCGACTCGGTCGGGGTCGTCGACTCGATCGTCGACTCGGTCGGGGTCGTCGACTCGATCGTCGACTCGGTCGGGGTCGTCGATTCAGTCGGGGTCGTCGACTCGGTCGGGGTCGTCGACTCGGTCGTCGACTCGGTCGGGGTCGTCGACTCGGTCGGGGTCGTCGACTCTGTCGGGGTCGTCGACTCTGTCGGGGTCGTCGAATCTGTCGGGGTCGTCGACTCGATCGTCGACACGTTCGGGGTCGTCGACTCGGTCGTCGACTCGGTCGGGGTCGTCGCCTCGGTCGTCGACTCGGTCGTCGACTCGGTCGGGGTCGTCGACTCGGTCGTCGACTCGGTCGGGGTCGTCGACTCGGTCGGAGTCGTCGACTCGGTCGTCGACGTCGACTCGGTCGTCGACTCGGTCGGGGTCGTCGACTCGGTCGTCGACTCGGTCGTCGACTCCGTCGGGGTCGTCGACTCGGTCGTCGACTCGGTCGTCGACTCGGTCGGGGTCGTCGACTCGGTCGGGGTCGTCGACTCGGTCGTCGACTCGGTCGGGGTCGTCGACTCGGTCGTCGACTCGGTCGTCGACTCGGTCGGGGTCGTCGACTCGGTCGTCGACTCGGTCGTCGACTCGGTCGGGGTCGTCGACTCGGTCGTCGACTCGGTCGTCGACTCGGTCGGGGTCGTCGACTCGGTCGTCGACTCGGTCGGGGTCGTCGACTCGGTCGGGGTCGTCGACTCGGTCGTCGACTCGGTCGTCGACTCGGTCGGGGTCGTCGACTCGGTCGTCGACTCGGTCGGGGTCGTCGACTCGGTCGGGGTCATCGACTCGGTCGGGGTCATCGACTCGGTCGTCGACGGGGTCGTCGACTCGGTCGGGGTCGTCGACTCGGTCGGGTTCGTCGACTCGGTCGTCGACTCGGTCGTCGACTCGGTCGGGGTCGTCGACTCGGTCGGGGTCGTCGACTCGGTCGTCGACTCGGTCGGTGTCGTTGACTCCGTCGGGGTCGTCGACTCGGTCGTCGACTCGGTCGGGGTCGTCGACTTGGTCGGGGTCGTCGACTCGGTCGGGGTCGTCGACTCGGTCGTCGACTCGGTCGTCGACTCGGTCGGGGTCGTCGACGGGGTGGTCGTCGTCGACTCGGTCGGGGTCGTCGACGGGGTCGTGGACTCGGTCAGGGTCGTCGACTCGGTCGTGGACTCGGTCAGGGTCGTCGACTCGGTCGTCGACTCGGTCGGGGTCGTCGACTCGGTCGGGGTCGTCGACTCGGTCGTCGACTCGGTCGGGGTCGTCGACTCGCTCGGGGTCGTCGACTCGGTCGGGGTCGTCGACTCGGTCGGGGTAGTCGACTCGGTCGTCGACTCGGTCGTCGACTCGGTCGGGGTCGTCGACTCGGTCGTCGACTCGGTCGGGGTCGTCGACTCGGTCGTCGACTCGGTCGTCGACTCGGTCGGGGTCGTCGACTCGGTCGTCGACTCGGTCGGGGTCGTCGACTCGGTCGGGGTCGTCGACTCGGTCGTCGACTCGGTCGGGGTCGTCGACTCGGTCGGGGTCGTCGACTCGGTCGTCGACTCGGTCGGAGTCGTCGACTCTGTCGGGGTCGTCGACTCTGTCGGGGTCGTCGACTCTGTCGGGGTCGTCGACTCGGTCGTCGAGTCGGTCGGGGTCGTCGACTCGGTCGGGGTCGTCGACTCGGTCATCGACTCGGTCGGAGTCGTCGACTCTGTCGGGGTCGTCGACTCTGTCGGGGTCGTCGACTCTGTCGGGGTCGTCGACTCGGTCGTCGAGTCGGTCGGGGTCGTCGACTCGGTCGTCGACTCGGTCGGGGTCGTCGACTCGGTCGTCGACGTCGACTCGGTCGTCGACTCGGACGGGGTCGTCGACTCGGTTGTCGACTCGGTCGGGGTCGTCGACTCGGTCGTCGTCGTCGACTCGGTCGTCGACTCGGTCGTCGACTCGGTCGGGGTCGTCGACTCGGTCGGGGTCGTCGACTCGGTCGTCGACTCGGTCGTCGACTCGGTCGTCGACTCGGTCGGGGTCGTCGACTCGGTCGTCGACTCGGTCGTCGACTCGGTCGGGGTCGTCGACTCGGTCGTCGACTCGGTCGTCGACTTGGTCGGGGTCGTCGACTCGGTCGGGGTCGTCGACTCGGTCGTCGACTAGGTCGGGGTCGTCGACTCGGTCGGGGTCGTCGACTCGGTCGTCGACTCGGTCGGGGTCGTCGACTCGGTCGTCGACTCGGTCGGGGTCGTCGACTCGGTCGTCGACTCGGTCGGGGTCGTCGACTCGGTCAGGGTCGTCGACTCTGTCGGGGTCGTCGACTCGGTCGTCGACTCGGTCGGGGTCGTCGACTCGGTCGGGGTCGTCGACTTGGTCGGGGTCGTCGACTCTGTCGGGGTCGTCGACTCGGTCGTCGACTCGGTCGGGGTCGTCGACTCGGTCGGGGTTGTCGACTCTGTCGGGGTTGTCGACTCGGTCGTCGACTCGGTCGGTGTCGTCGACTCGGTCGTCGACTCGGTCGGGGTCGTCGACTCGGTCGTGGACTCGGTCGGGGTCGTCGACTCGGTCGGGGTCGGGGTCGTCGACTCGGTCGGGGTCAGGGTCGTCGACTTGGTCGGGGTCGTCGACTCGGTCGGGGTCGGGGTCGTCGACTCGGTCGGGGTCGTCGTCTCGGTCGGGGTCGGGGTCGTCAACTCGGTCGGGGTCAGGGTCGTCGACTCGGTCGGGGTCGTCGACTCGGTCGGGGTCGGGGTCGTCGACTCGGTCGGGGTCGTCGACTCGGTCGGGGTCGGGGTCGTCGACTCGGTCGCGGTCGTCGACTCGGTCGGGGTCGGGGTCGTCCACTCGGTCGGGGTCGTCGACTCGGTCGGCGTCGGGGTCGTCGACTCGGTCGGGGTCGGGGTCGTCGACTCGGTCGGGGTCGGGGTCGTCGACTCAGTCGGCGTCGGGGTCGTCGACTCGGTCGGGGTCGGGGTCGTCGACTCGGTCGTCGACTCGGTCGTCGACTCGGTCGGGGTCGTCGACTCGGTCGGGGTCGTCGACTCGGTCGTCGACTTGGTCGGGGTCGTCGACTCAGTCGGGGTCGTCGACTCGGTCGTCGACTCGGTCGTCGACTCGGTCGGGGTCGTCAACTCGGTCGTCGACTCGGTCGTCGACTCGGTCATCGACTCGATCGGGGTCGTCGACTCGGTCGGGGTCGTCGACTCGGTCGGGGTTGTCGACTCGGTCGGGGTCGTCGACTCGGTCGGGGTCGTCGACTCGGTCGGGGTCGTCGACTCGGTCGTCGACTCGGTCGTCGACTCGGTCGGGGTCGTCGACTCGGTCGTCGACTCGGTCGGGGTCGTCGACTCGGTCGGGGTCGTCGACGGGGTCGTCGACTCGGTCGTCGACTCGGTCGGGGTCGTCGACGGGGTCGTCGTCGTCGACTCGGTCGGGGTCGTCGACGGGGTCGTCGTCGTCGACTCGGTCGTGGACTCGGTCGGGGTCGTCGACTCGGTCGTCGACTCGGTCGGGATCGTTGACTCGGTCGGGGTCGTCGACTCGGTCGGGGTCGTCGACTCGGTCGGGGTCGTCGACTCGATCGTCGACTCGGTCGGGGTCGTCGATTCAGTCGGGGTCGTCGACTCGGTCGGGGTCGTCGACTCGGTCGTCGACTCGGTCGGGGTCGTCGACTCGGTCGGGGTCGTCGACTCTGTCGGGGTCATCGACTCTGTCGGGGTCGTCGAATCTGTCGGGGTCGTCGACTCGGTTGTCGACTCGGTCGGGGTCGTCGACTCGGTCGTCGACTCGGTCGGGGTCGTCGACTCGGTCGTCGACTCGGTCGGGGTCGTCGACTCGGTCGTCGACTCGGTCGGGGTCGTCGACTCGGTCGTCGACGTCGACTCGGTCGTCGACTCGGTCGGGGTCGTCGACTCGGTCGTCGACTCGGTCGTCGACTCCGTCGGGGTCGTCGACTCGGTCGTCGACTCGGTCGTCGACTCGGTCGGGGTCGTCGACTCGGTCGGGGTCGTCGACTCGGTCGTCGACTCGGTCGGGGTCGTCGACTCGGTCGTCGACTCGGTCGTCGACTCGGTCGGGGTCGTCGACTCGGTCGTCGACTCGGTCGTCGACTCGGTCGTCGACTCGGTCGTCGACTCGGTCGGTGTCGTTGACTCCGTCGGGGTCGTCGACTCGGTCGTCGACTCGGTCGGGGTCGTCGACTTGGTCGGGGTCGTCGACTCGGTCGGGGTCGTCGACTCGGTCGTCGACTCGGTCGTCGACTCGGTCGGGGTCGTCGACGGGGTGGTCGTCGTCGACTCGGTCGGGGTCGTCGACGGGGTCGTGGACTCGGTCAGGGTCGTCGACTCGGTCGTGGACTCGGTCAGGGTCGTCGACTCGGTCGTCGACTCGGTCGGGGTCGTCGACTCGGTCGGGGTCGTCGACTCGGTCGTCGACTCGGTCGGGGTCGTCGACTCGCTCGGGGTCGTCGACTCGGTCGGGGTCGTCGACTCGGTCGGGGTAGTCGACTCGGTCGTCGACTCGGTCGTCGACTCGGTCGGGGTCGTCGACTCGGTCGTCGACTCGGTCGGGGTCGTCGACTCGGTCGTCGACTCGGTCGTCGACTCGGTCGGGGTCGTCGACTCGGTCGTCGACTCGGTCGGGGTCGTCGACTCGGTCGGGGTCGTCGACTCGGTCGTCGACTCGGTCGGGGTCGTCGACTCGGTCGGGGTCGTCGACTCGGTCATCGACTCGGTCGGAGTCGTCGACTCTGTCGGGGTCGTCGACTCTGTCGGGGTCGTCGACTCTGTCGGGGTCGTCGACTCGGTCGTCGAGTCGGTCGGGGTCGTCGACTCGGTCGTCGACTCGGTCGGGGTCGTCGACTCGGTCGTCGACGTCGACTCGGTCGTCGACTCGGACGGGGTCGTCGACTCGGTTGTCGACTCGGTCGGGGTCGTCGACTCGGTCGTCGTCGTCGACTCGGTCGTCGACTCGGTCGTCGACTCGGTCGGGGTCGTCGACTCGGTCGGGGTCGTCGACTCGGTCGTCGACTCGGTCGTCGACTCGGTCGTCGACTCGGTCGGGGTCGTCGACTCGGTCGTCGACTCGGTCGTCGACTCGGTCGGGGTCGTCGACTCGGTCGTCGACTCGGTCGTCGACTTGGTCGGGGTCGTCGACTCGGTCGGGGTCGTCGACTCGGTCGTCGACTAGGTCGGGGTCGTCGACTCGGTCGGGGTCGTCGACTCGGTCGTCGACTCGGTCGGGGTCGTCGACTCGGTCGTCGACTCGGTCGGGGTCGTCGACTCGGTCGTCGACTCGGTCGGGGTCGTCGACTCGGTCAGGGTCGTCGACTCTGTCGGGGTCGTCGACTCGGTCGTCGACTCGGTCGGGGTCGTCGACTCGGTCGGGGTCGTCGACTCGGTCGGGGTCGTCGACTCTGTCGGGGTCGTCGACTCGGTCGTCGACTCGGTCGGGGTCGTCGACTCGGTCGGGGTTGTCGATTCTGTCGGGGTTGTCGACTCGGTCGTCGACTCGGTCGGTGTCGTCGACTCGGTCGTCGACTCGGTCGGGGTCGTCGACTCGGTCGTGGACTCGGTCGGGGTCGTCGACTCGGTCGGGGTCGGGGTCGTCGACTCGGTCGGGGTCAGGGTCGTCGACTTGGTCGGGGTCGTCGACTCGGTCGGGGTCGGGGTCGTCGACTCGGTCGGGGTCGTCGTCTCGGTCGGGGTCGGGGTCGTCGACTCGGTCGGGGTCGTCGTCTCGGTCGGGGTCGGGGTCGTCAACTCGGTCGGGGTCAGGGTCGTCGACTCGGTCGGGGTCGTCGACTCGGTCGGGGTCGGGGTCGTCGACTCGGTCGGGGTCGTCGACTCGGTCGGGGTCGGGGTCGTCGACTCGGTCGCGGTCGTCGACTCGGTCGGGGTCGGGGTCGTCCACTCGGTCGGGGTCGTCGACTCGGTCGGCGTCGGGGTCGTCGACTCGGTCGGGGTCGGGGTCGTCGACTCGGTCGGGGTCGGGGTCGTCGACTCAGTCGGCGTCGGGGTCGTCGACTCGGTCGGGGTCGGGGTCGTCGACTCGGTCGTCGACTCGGTCGTCGACTCGGTCGGGGTCGTCGACTCGGTCGGGGTCGTCGACTCGGTCGTCGACTTGGTCGGGGTCGTCGACTCAGTCGGGGTCGTCGACTCGGTCGTCGACTCGGTCGTCGACTCGGTCGGGGTCGTCAACTCGGTCGTCGACTCGGTCGTCGACTCGGTCATCGACTCGATCGGGGTCGTCGACTCGGTCGGGGTCGTCGACTCGGTCGGGGTTGTCGACTCGGTCGGGGTCGTCGACTCGGTCGGGGTCGTCGACTCGGTCGGGGTCGTCGACTCGGTCGTCGACTCGGTTGTCGACTCGGTCGGGGTCGTCGACTCGGTCGTCGACTCGGTCGGGGTCGTCGACTCGGTCGGGGTCGTCGACGGGGTCGTCGACTCGGTCGTCGACTCGGTCGGGGTCGTCGACGGGGTCGTCGTCGTCGACTCGGTCGGGGTCGTCGACGGGGTCGTCGTCGTCGACTCGGTCGTGGACTCGGTCGGGGTCGTCGACTCGGTCGTCGACTCGGTCGGGATCGTTGACTCGGTCGGGGTCGTCGACTCGGTCGGGGTCGTCGACTCGGTCGGGGTCGTCGACTCGATCGTCGACTCGGTCGGGGTCGTCGATTCAGTCGGGGTCGTCGACTCGGTCGGGGTCGTCGACTCGGTCGTCGACTCGGTCGGGGTCGTCGACTCGGTCGGGGTCGTCGACTCTGTCGGGGTCATCGACTCTGTCGGGGTCGTCGAATCTGTCGGGGTCGTCGACTCGGTTGTCGACTCGGTCGGGGTCGTCGACTCGGTCGTCGACTCGGTCGGGGTCGTCGACTCGGTCGTCGACTCGGTCGGGGTCGTCGACTCGGTCGTCGACTCGGTCGGGGTCGTCGACTCGGTCGTCGACGTCGACTCGGTCGTCGACTCGGTCGGGGTCGTCGACTCGGTCGTCGACTCGGTCGTCGACTCCGTCGGGGTCGTCGACTCGGTCGTCGACTCGGTCGTCGACTCGGTCGGGGTCGTCGACTCGGTCGGGGTCGTCGACTCGGTCGTCGACTCGGTCGGGGTCGTCGACTCGGTCGTCGACTCGGTCGTCGACTCGGTCGGGGTCGTCGACTCGGTCGTCGACTCGGTCGTCGACTCGGTCGGGGTCGTCGACTCGGTCGTCGACTCGGTCGTCGACTCGGTCGGGGTCGTCGACTCGGTCGGGGTCGTCGACTCGGTCGTCGACTCGGTCGTCGACTCGGTCGGGGTCGTCGACTCGGTCGTCGACTCGGTCGTCGACTCGGTCGGGGTCGTCGACTCGGTCGTCGACTCGGTCGGGGTCGTCGACTCGGTCGGGGTCATCGACTCGGTCGGGGTCATCGACTCGGTCGTCGACGGGGTCGTCGACTCGGTCGGGGTCGTCGACTCGGTCGGGGTCGTCGACTCGGTCGTCGACTCGGTCGTCGACTCGGTCGGGGTCGTCGACTCGGTCGGGGTCATCGACTCGGTCGTCGACTCGGTCGGGGTCGTCGACTCGGTCGTCGACTCGGTCGGGGTCGTTGACTCCGTCGGGGTCGTCGACTCGGTCGTCGACTCGGTCGGGGTCGTCGACTTGGTCGGGGTCGTCGACTCGGTCGGGGTCGTCGACTCGGTCGTCGACTCGGTCGTCGACTCGGTCGGGGTCGTCGACGGGGTGGTCGTCGTCGACTCGGTCGGGGTCGTCGACGGGGTGGTCGTCGTCGACTCGGTCGGGGTCGTCGACGGGGTCGTGGACTCGGTCAGGGTCGTCGACTCGGTCGTGGACTCGGTCAGGGTCGTCGACTCGGTCGTCGACTCGGTCGGGGTCGTCGACTCGGTCGGGGTCGTCGACTCGGTCGTCGACTCGGTCGGGGTCGTCGACTCGCTCGGGGTCGTCGACTCGGTCAGGGTCGTCGACTCGGTCGGGGTAGTCGACTCGGTCGTCGACTCGGTCGTCGACTCGGTCGGGGTCGTCGACTCGGTCGTCGACTCGGTCGGGATCGTTGACTCGGTCGGGGTCGTCGACTCAGTCGGGGTCGTCGACTCGGTCGGGGTCGTCGACTCGGTCGTCGACTCGGTCGGGGTCGTCGACTCGGTCGGGGTCGTCGACTCTGTCGGGGTCGTCGACTCTGTCGGGATCGTCGAATCTGTCGGGGTCGTCGACTCGATCGTCGACACGTTCGGGGTCGTCGACTCGGTCGTCGACTCGGTCGTCAACTCGGTCGGGGTCGTCGACTCGGTCGGGGTCGTCGACTCGGTCGTCGACTCGGTCGGGGTCGTCGACTCGGTCGGGGTCGTCGACTCGGTCGTCGACGTCGACTCGGTCGTCGACTCGGTCGTCGACTTGGTCGTCGACTCCGTCGGGGTCGTCGACTCGGTCGTCGACTCGGTCGGGGTCGTCGACTCGGTCGTCGAATCGGTCGTCGACTCGGTCGGGGTCGTCGACTCGGTCGTCGACTCGGTCGTCGACTCGGTCGGGGTCGTCGACTCGGTCGTCGACTCGGTCGTCGACTCGGTCGGGGTCGTCGACTCGGTCGTCGACTCGGTCGTCGACTCGGTCGGGGTCGTCGACTCGGTCGGGGTCGTCGACTCGGTCGTCGACTCGGTCGTCGACTCGGTCGGGGTCGTCGACTCGGTCGTCGACTCGGTCGTCGACTCGGTCGGGGTCGTCGACTCGGTCGTCGACTCGGTCGTCGACTCGGTCGGGGTCGTCGACTCGGTCGTCGACTCGGTCGTCGACTCGGTCGGGGTCGTCGACTCGGTCGGGGTCGTCGACTCGGTCGTCGACTCGGTCGTCGACTCGGTCGGGGTCGTCGACTCGGTCGTCGACTCGGTCGTCGACTCGGTCGGGGTCGTCGACTCGGTCGTCGACTCGGTCGTCGACTCGGTCGGGGTCGTCGACTCGGTCGTCGACTCGGTCGTCGACTCGGTCGGGGTCGTCGACTCGGTCGTCGACTCGGTCGTCGACTCGGTCGGGGTCGTCGACTCGGTCGGGGTCGTCGACTCGGTCGTCGACTCGGTCGTCGACTCGGTCGGGGTCGTCGACTCGGTCGTCGACTCGGTAGTCGATTCGGTCGCGGTCGTCGACTCGGTCGTCGACTCGGTCGGGGTCGTCGACTCGGTCGTCGACTCGGTCGTCGACTCGGTCGGGGTCGTCGACTCGGTCGAGGTCGTCGACTCGGTCGTCGACTCGGTCGGGGTCGTCGACTCGGTCGTCGACTCGGTCGTCGACTCGGTCGGGGTCGTCGACTCGGTCGAGGTCGTCGACTCGGTCGTCGACTCGGTCGTCGACTCGGTCGGGGTTGTCGACTCGGTCGGGGTAGTCGACTCGGTCGTCGACTCGGTCGTCGACTCGGTCGGGGTCGTCGACTCGGTCGGGGTCGTCGACTCGGTCGTCGACTCGGTCGGGTTCGTCGACGGGGTCGTCGTCGTCGACTCGGTCGGGGTCGTCGACTCGGTCGTCGACTCGGTCGGGGTCGTCGACGGGGTCGTCGTCGTCGACTCGGTCGGGGTCGTCGACGGGGTCGTCGTCATCGACTCGGTCGGGGTCGTCGACGGGGTCGTCGTCGTCGACTCGGTCGTGGACTCGGTCGGGGTCGTCGACTCGGTCGTCGACTCGGTCGGGGTCGTCGACTCGGTCGGGGTCGTCGACTCGGTCGTCGACTCGGTCGTCGACTCGGTCAGGGTCGTCGACTCGGTCGTCGACTCGGTCGGGGTCGTCGACTCGGTCGGGGTAGTCGACTCGGACGTCGACTCGGTCGTCGACTCGGTCGGGGTCGTCGACTCGGTCGGGGTCGTCGACTCGGTCGTCGACTCGGTCGGGGTCGTCGACTCGGTCGTCGACTCGGTCGGGGTCGTCGACTCGGTCGGGGTCGTCGACTCGGTCGTCGACTCGGTCGTCGACTCGGTCGGGGTCGTCGACTCGGTCGGGGTCGTCGACTCGGTCGTCGACTCGGTCGGGGTCATCGACTCGGTCGGGGTCGTCGACTCAGTCGGGGTCGTCGACTCGGTCGTCAACTCGGTCGTCGACTCGGTCGGGGTCGTCGACTCGGTCGTCGACTCGGTCGTCGACTCGGTCGTCGACTCGGTCGCGGTAGTCGACTTGGTCGGGGTCGTCGACTCGGTCGGGGTCGTCGACTCGGTCGTCGACTCGGTCGTCGACTCGGTCGGGGTCGTCGACGGGGTCGTCGTCGTCAACTCGGTCGGGGTCGTCGACGGGGTCGTCGTCATTGACTCGGTCGGGGTCGTTGACGGGGTCGTCGTCGTCGACTCGGTCGTGGACTCGGTCGGGGTCATCGACTCGGTCGTGGACTCGGTCGGGGTCGTCGACTCGGTCATCGAGTCGGTCGGGGTCGTCGACTCGGTCGGGGTCGTCGACTCGGTCGGGGTCGTCGACTCGGTCGTCGACTCGGTCGGGGTCGTCGACTCGGTCGGGGTAGTCGACTCGGTCGTCGACTCGTTCGTCGACTCGGTCGGGGTTGTCGACTCGGTCGGGGTCGTCGACTCGTTCGTCGACTCGGTCGGGGTCGTCGACTCGGTCGGGGTCGTCGACTCGGTCGTCGACTCGGTCGGGGTCGTCGACTCGTTCGTCGACTCGGTCGGGGTCGTCGACTCGGTCGGGGTCGTCGACTCGGTCGTCGACTCGGTCGGGGTCGTCGACTCGGTCGTCGACTCGGTCGGGGTCGTCAACTCGGTCGTCGACTCGGTCGTCGACTCGGTCGGGGTCGTCGACTCGGTCGTCGACTCGGTCGGGGTCGTCGACTCGGTCGGGGTCGTTAACTCGGTCGTCGACTCGGTCGTCGACTCGGTCGGGGTCGTCGACTCGGTCGTCGACTCGGTCGTCGACTCAGTCGTCGACTCTATCAGGGTCGTCGACTCGGTCGGGGTCGTCGACTCGGTCGTCGACTCGGTCGGGGTCGTTGACTCCGTCGGGGTCGTCGACTCGGTCGTCGACTCGGTCGGGGTCGTCGACTCGGTCGGGGTCGTCGACTCGGTCGGGGTCGTCGACTCGGTCGGTGTCGTCGACTCGGTCGTCGACTCGGTCGGGGTCGTCGACTCGGTCGGGGTCGTCGACTCGGTCGGTGTCGTCGACTCGGTCGTCGACTCGGTCGGGGTCGTCGACTCGGTCGGGGTAGTCGACTCGGTCGTCGACTCGGTCGTCGACTCGGTCGGGGTCGTCGACTCGGTCGGGGTCGTCGACTCGGTCGGGGTCGTCGACTCGGTCGTCGACTCGGTCGGGGTCGTCGACTCGGTCGGGGTCGTCGACTCGGTCGGGGTCGTCGACTCGGTCGGGGTCGTCGACTCGGTCGTCGACTCGGTCGGGGTCGTCGACTCGGTCGTCGACTCGGTCGGGGTCGTCGACTCGGTCGGGGTCGTCGACTCGGTCGTCGACGTCGACTCGGTCGTCGACTCGGACGGGGTCGTCGACTCGGTCGTCGACTCGGTCGGGGTCGTCGACTCGGTCGTCGACTCGGTCGTCGACTCCGTCGGGGTCGTCGACGTCGACTCGGTCGTCGACTCGGACGGGGTCGTCGACTCGGTCGTCGACTCGGTCGGGGTCGTCGACTCGGTCGTCGACTCGGTCGTCGACTCCGTCGGGGTCGTCGACTCGGGCGTCGTCGTCGACTCAGTCGTCGACTCGGTCGTCGACTCGGTCGGGGTCGTCGACTCGGTCGTCGACTCGGTCGGGGTCGTCGACTCGGTCGTCGACTCGGTCGGGGTCGTCGACTCGGTCGGGGTCGTCGACTCGGTCGTTGACTCGGTCGGGGTCGTCGACTCGGTCGTCGACTCGGTCGTCGACTCGGTCGGGGTCGTCGACTCGGTCGTCGACTCGGTCGTCGACTCGGTCGGGGTCGTCGACTCGGTCGGGGTCGTCGACTCGGTCGTCGACTCGGTCGTCGATTCGGTCGCGGTCGTCGACTCGGTCGTCGACTCGGTCGTCGATTCGGTCGCGGTCGTCGACTCGGTCGTCGACTCGGTCGGGGTCGTCGACTCGGTCGTCGACTCGGTCGTCGACTCGGTCGGGGTCGTCGACTCGGTCATTGACTCGGTCGTCAACTCGGTCGGTGTCGTCGACTCGGTCGGGGTCGTCGACTCGGTCGTCGACTCGGTCGTCGACTCAGTCGGTGTCGTCGACGGGGTCGTCGTCGTCGACTCGGTCGGGGTCGTCGACGGAGTCGTCGTCATTGACTCGGTCGGGGTCGTTGACGGGGTCGTCGTCGTCGACTCGGTCGTGGACTCGGTCGGGGTCATCGACTCGGTCGTGGACTCGGTCGGGGTCGTCGACTCGGTCATCGACTCGGTCGGGGTCGTCGACTCGGTCGGGGTCGTCGACTCGGTCGGGGTCGTTGACTCGGTCGGGGTCGTCGACTCGATCGTCGACTCGGTCGGGGTCGTCGACTCGGTCGGGGTCGTCGACTCGGTCGTCGACTCGGTCGTCGACTCGGTCGGTGTTGTCGACTCGGTCGGGGTCGTCGACTCGTTCGTCGACTCGGTCGGGGTCGTCGACTCGGTCGGGGTCGTCGACTCGGTCGTCGACTCGGTCGGGGTCGTCGACTCTGTCGGGGTCGTCGACTCTGTCGGGGTCGTCAACTCGGTCGGGGTCGTCGACTCGGTCGTCGACTCGGTCGGGGTCGTCGACTCGATCGTCGACTCGGTCGGGGTCGTCGACTCGGTCATCAACTCGGTCGGGGTCGTCGACTCGGTCGTCGACGTGGACTCGGTCGTCGACTCGGACGGGGTCGTCGACTCGGTCGTCGACTCGGTCGGGGTCGTCGACTCGGTCGTCGTCGTCGACTCGGTCGTCGACTCGGTCGTCGACTCGGTCGGGGTCGTCGACTCGGTCGTCGACTCGGTCGGGGTCGTAAACTCGGTCGGGGTCGTCGACTCGGTCGGGGTCGTCGACTCGGTCGTCGACTCGGTCGGGGTCGTCGACTCGGTCGTCGACTCTGTCGGGGTCGTCGACTCGCTCGTCGACTCTGTCGGGGTCGTCGACTCGGTCGTCGACTCGGTCGGGGTCGTCGACTCAGTCGGGGTCGGGGTCGTCGACTCGGTCGGGGTCGGGGTCGTCGACTCGGTCGGGGTCGTCGACTCGGTCGGGGTCGGGGTCGTCGACTCGGTCGGGGTCGGGGTCGTCGACTCGGTCGGGGTCGTCGACACGGTCGGGGTCGGGGTCATCGACTCGGTCGGGGTCGTCGACTCGGTCGGGGTGGGGGTCGTCGACTCGGTCGGGGTCGGGGTCGTCGACTCGGTCGGGGTCGTCGACTCGGTCGGGGTCGTCGACTCGGTCGGGGTCGGGGTCGTCGACTCGGTCGGGGTCGTCGACTCGGTCGTCGTCATCGACTCGGTCGGGGTCGTCGACGGGGTCGTCGTCATCGACTCGGTCGGGGTCGTCGACGGGGTCGTGGACTCGGTCAGGGTCGTCGACTCGGTCGGGGTCGTCGACTCGGTCGTCGACTCGGTCGGGGTCGTCGACTCGGTCGTCGACTCGGTCGGGGTCGTCGACTCGGTCGGGGTCGTCGACTCGGTCGGGGTCGTCGACTCGGTCGTCGACTCGGTCAGGGTCGTCGACTCGGTCGGGGTAGTCGACTCGGTCGTCGACTCGGTCGTCGACTCGGTCGGGGTCGTCGACTCGGTCGGGGTCGTCGACTCGGTCGTCGACTCGGTTGGGGTCGTCGACTCGGTCGGGGTCGTCGACTCGGTCGTCGACTCGGTCGGAGTCGTCGACTCTGTCGGGGTCGTCGACTCGGTCGGGGTCGTCGACTCGGTCGTCGACTCGGTCGGAGTCGTCGACTCTGTCGGGGTCGTCGACTCGGTCGGGGTCGTCGACTCGGTCGGGGTCGTCGACTCGGTCGTCGACTCGGTCGGGGTCGTCGACTCGGTCGGGGTCGTCGACTCGGTCGGGGTTGTCGACTCGGTCGGGGTCGTCGACTCGGTCGGGGTCGTCGACTCGGTCGTCGACTCGGTCGTCGACTCGGTCGGGGTCGTCGACGGGGTCGTCGTCGTCGACTCGGTCGGGGTCGTCGACGGGGTCGTCGTCGTCGACTCGGTCGGGGTCGTCGACGGGGTCGTCGTCGTCGACTCGGTCGTGGACTCGGTCGGGGTCGTCGACTCGGTCGTCGACTCGGTCGGGATCGTTGACTCGGTCGGGGTCGTCGACTCGGTCGGGGTCGTCGACTCGATCGTCGACTCGGTCGGGGTCGTCGACTCGGTCGGGGTCGTCGACTCTGTCGGGGTCGTCGAATCTGTCGGGGTCGTCGACTCGATCGTCGACACGTTCGGGGTCGTCGACTCGGTCGTCGACTCGGTCGGGGTCGTCGACTCGGTCGTCGACTCGGTCATCGACTCGGACGGGGTCGTCGACTCGGTCGTCGACTCGGTCGGGGTCGTCGACTCGGTCGTCGACTCGGTCGGGGTCGTCGACTCGGTCGTCGACTCGGTCGTCGACTCGGTCGGGGTCGTCGACTCGGTCGGGGTCGTCGACTCGGTCGTCGACTCGGTCGTCGACTCTGTCGGGGTCGTCGACTCGGTCGTCGACTCGGTCGGGGTCGTCGACTCGGTCGTCGACTCGGTCGTCGACTCGGTCGGGGTCGTCGACTCGGTCGTCGACTCGGTCGTCGACTCGGTCGGGGTCGTCGACTCGGTCGGGGTCGTCAACTCGGTCGTCGACTAGGTCGGGGTCGTCGACTCGGTCGTGGTCGTCGACTCGGTCGTCGACTCGGTCGGGGTCGTCGACTCGGTCGTCGACTGGGTCGGGGTCGTCGACTCGGTCGTCGACTCGGTCGGGGTCGTCGACTCGGTCGGGGTCGTCGACTCTGTCGGGGTCGTCGACTCGGTCGTCGACTCGGTCGGGGTCGTCGACTCGGTCGGGGTCGTCGACTCGGTCGTCGACTCAGTCGGGGTCGTCGACTCGGTCGTCGACTCGGTCGTCGACTCCGTCGGGGTCGTCGACTCGGGCGTCGTCGTCGACTCGGGCGTCGTCGTCGACTCAGTCGTCGACTCGGTCGTCGACTCGGTCGGGGTCGTCGACTCGGTCGTCGACTCGGTCGGGGTCGTCGACTCGGTCGGGGTCGTCGACTCGGTCGTCGAATCGGTCGGGGTCGTCGACTCGGTCGTCGACTCGGTCGTCGACTCGGTCGGGGTCGTCGACTCGGTCGTCGACTCGGTCGTCGACTCGGTCGGGGTCGTCGACTCGGTCGGGGTCGTCGACTCGGTCGTCGACTCGGTCGTCGACTCGGTCGTCGATTCGGTCGCGGTCGTCGACTCGGTCGTCGACTCGGTCGGGGTCGTCGACTCGGTCGTCGACTCGGTCGTCGACTCGGTCGGGGTCGTCGACTCGGTCGTCGACTCGGTCGTCGACTCGGTCGGTGTCGTCGACTCGGTCGGGGTCGTCGACTCGGTCGTCGACTCGGTCGCGGTCGTCGACTTGGTCGGGGTCGTCGACTCGGTCGGGGTCGTCGACTCGTTCGTCGACTCGGTCGTCGACTCAGTCGGTGTCGTCGACGGGGTCGTCGTCGTCGACTCGGTCGGGGTCGTCGACGGAGTCGTCGTCATTGACTCGGTCGGGGTCGTTGACGGGGTCGTCGTCGTCGACTCGGTCGTGGACTCGGTCGGGGTCATCGACTCGGTCGTGGACTCGGTCGGGGTCGTCGACTCGGTCATCGACTCGGTCGGGGTCGTCGACTCGGTCGGGGTCGTCGACTCGGTCGGGGTCGTTGACTCGGTCGGGGTCGTCGACTCGGTCGTCGACTCGGTCGGGGTCGTCGACTCGGTCGGGGTAGTCGACTCGGTCGTCGACTCGGTCGTCGACTCGGTCGGGGTTGTCGACTCGGTCGGGGTCGTCGACTCGTTCGTCGACTCGGTCGGGGTCGTCGACTCGGTCGGGGTCGTCGACTCGGTCGTCGACTCTGTCGGGGTCGTCGACTCTGTCGGGGTTGTCGACTCGGTCGGGGTCGTCGACTCGGTCGGGGTCGTCGACTCGGTCGTCGACTCTGTCGGGGTCGTCGACTCTGTCGGGGTTGTCGACTCGGTCGGGGTCGTCGACTCGGTCGTCGACTCGGTCGGGGTCGTCGACTCGATCGTCGACTCGGTCGGGGTCGTCGACTCGATCGTCAACTCGGTCGGGGTCGTCGACTCGGTCGTCGACGTGGACTCGGTCGTCGACTCGGACGGGGTCGTCGACTCGGTCGTCGACTCGGTCGGGGTCGTCGACTCGGTCGTCGTCGTCGACTCGGTCGTCGACTCGGTCGTCGACTCGGTCGGGGTCGTCGACTCGGTCGTCGACTCGGTCGGGGTCGTCGACTCGGTCGTCGTCGTCGACTCGGTCGTCGACTCGGTCGTCGACTCGGTCGGGGTCGTCGACTCGGTCGTCGACTCGGTCGGGGTCGTAAACTCGGTCGGGGTCGTCGACTCGGTCCAGGTCGTCGACTCGGTCGTCGACTCGGTCGGGGTCGTCGACTCGGTCGTCGACTCTGTCGGGGTCGTCGACTCGCTCGTCGACTCTGTCGGGGTCGTCGACTCGCTCGTCGACTCGGTCGGGGTCGTCGACTCAGTCGGGGTCGGGGTCGTCGACTCGGTCGTGGTCGGGGTCGTCGACTCGGTCGGGGTCGTCGACTCGGTCGGGGTCAGGGTCGTCGACTCGGTCGGGGTCGGGGTCGTCGACTCGGTCGGGGTCGTCGACACGGTCGGGGTCGTCGACACGGTCGGGGTCGGGGTCGTCGACTCGGTCGGGGTCGTCGACTCGGTCGGGGTCAGGGTCGTCGACTCGGTCGGGGTCGGGGTCGTCGACTCGGTCGGGGTCGTCGACTCGGTCGGGGTCGTCGACTCGGTCGGGGTCGGGGTCGTCGACTCAGTCGGGGTCGTCGACTCGGTCGGGGTCGTCGACTCGGTCGGGGTCGTCGACTCGGTCGTCGTCGTCGACTCGGTCGTCGACTCGGTCGTCGACTCGGTCGGGGTCGTCGACTCGGTCGGGGTCGTCGACTCGGTCGGGGTCGTCGACTCGGTCGTCGACTCGGTCGGGGTCGTCGACGGGGTCGTCGTCGTCGACTCGGTCGGGGTCGTCGACGGGGTCGTCGTCGTCGACTCGGTCGTCGACTCGGTCGGGGTCGTCGACGGGGTCGTCGTCGTCGACTCGGTCGGGGTCGTCGACGGGGTCGTCGTCGTCGACTCGGTCGGGGTCGTCGACGGGGTCGTCGTCGTCGACTCGGTCGTGGACTCGGTCGGGGTCGTCGACTCGGTCGTCGACTCGGTCGGGGTCGTCGACTCGGTCGGGGTCGTCGACTCGGTTGTCGACTCGGTCGGGGTCGTCGACTCGGTCGTCGACTCGGTCGGGGTCGTCGACTCGGTCGTCGACTCGGTCGGGGTCGTCGACTCGGTCGGGGTCGTCGACTCGGTCGTCGACTCGGTCAGGGTCGTCGACTCGGTCGGGGTAGTCGACTCGGACGTCGACTCGGTCGTCGACTCGGTCGGGGTCGTCGACTCGGTCGGGGTCGTCGACTCGGTCGTCGACTCGGTCGGGGTCGTCGACTCTGTCGGGGTCGTCGACTCTGTCGGGGTCGTCGACTCGGTCGGGGTCGTCGACTCGGTCGTCGACTCGGTCGGGGTCGTCGACTCGGTCGTCGACTCGGTCGGGGTCGTCGACTCGGTCGGGGTCGTCGACTCGGTCGTCGACGTCGACTCGGTCGTCGACTCGGACGGGGTCGTCGACTCGGTCGGGGTCGTCGACTCGGTCATCGTCGTCGACTCGGTCGTCGACTCGGTCGGGGTCGTCGACTCGGTCGTCGACTCGGTCGTCGACTCGGTCGGGGTCGTCGACTCGGTCGTCGACTCGGTCGTCGACTCGGTCGGGGTCGTCGACTCGGTCGTCGACTCGGTAGTCGACTCGGTCGGGGTCGTCGACTCGGTCGTCGACTCGGTCGTCGACTAGGTCGGGGTCGTCGACTAGGTCGGGGTCGTCGACTCGGTCGTGGTCGTCGACTCGGTCGTCGACTCGGTCGGGGTCGTCGACTCGGTCGTCGACTCGGTCGGGGTCGTCGACTCGGTCGTCGACTCGGTCGGGGTCGTCGACTCGGTCGGGGTCGTCGACTCGGTCGGGGTCGTTGACTCGGTCGTCGACTCGGTCGGGGTCGTCGACTCGGTCGTCGACTCGGTCGGGGTCGTCGACTCGGTCGGGGTCGTCGACTCTGTCGGGGTCGTTGACTCGGTCGTCGACTCGGTCGGGGTCGTCGACTCGGTCGGGGTCGTCGACTCGGTCGTCGACGTCGACTCGGTCGTCGACTCGGTCGGGGTCGTCGACTCGGTCGTCGACTCCGTCGGGGTCGTCGACTCGGGCGTCGTCGTCGACTCAGTGGTCGACTCGGTCGTCGACTCGGTCGGGGTCGTCGACTCGGTCGGGGTCGTCGACTCGGTCGTCGACTCGGTCGTCGACTCGGTCGGGGTCGTCGACTCGGTCGTCGACTCGGTCGTCGACTCGGTCGGGGTCGTCGACTCGGTCGGGGTCGTCGTCTAGGTCGTCGACTCGGTCATCGACTCGGTCGGGGTCGTCGACTCGGTCGTCGACTCGGTCGTCGATTCGGTCGTGGTCGTCGACTCGGTCGTCGACTCGGTCGGGGTCGTCGACTCGGTCGTCGACTCGGTCGTCGACTCGGTCGGGGTCGTCGACTCGGTCGTCGACTCGGTCGTCGACTCGGTCGGTGTCGTCGACTCGGTCGGGGTCGTCGACTCGGTCGTCGACTCGGTCGTCGACTCAGTCGGTGTTGTCGACGGGGTCGTCGTCGTCGACTCGGTCGGGGTCGTCGACGGAGTCGTCGTCATTGACTCGGTCGGGGTCGTTGACGGGGTCGTCGTCGTCGACTCGGTCGTGGACTCGGTCGGGGTCATCGACTCGGTCGTGGACTCGGTCGGGGTCGTCGACTCGGTCATCGACTCGGTCGGGGTCGTCGACTCGGTCGGGGTCGTCGACTCGGTCGGGGTCGTTGACTCGGTCGGGGTCGTCGACTCGGTCGTCGACTCGGTCGGGGTCGTCGACTCGGTCGTCGACTCGGTCGGGGTCGTCGACTCGCTCGTCGACTCTGTCGGGGTCGTCGACTCGGTCGTCGACTCGGTCGGGGTCGTCGACTCAGTCGGGGTCGGGGTCGTCGACTCGGTCGTGGTCGGGGTCGTCGACTCGGTGGGGGTCGTCGACTCGGTCGGGGTCAGGGTCGTCGACTCGGTCGGGGTCGGGGTCGTCGACTCGGTCGGGGTCGTCGACACGGTCGGGGTCGGGGTCGTCGACTCGGTCGGGGTCGTCGACTCGGTCGGGGTCAGGGTCGTCGACTCGGTCGGGGTCGGGGTCGTCGACTCGGTCGGGGTCGTCGACTCGGTCGGGGTCGTCGACTCGGTCGGGGTCGGGGTCGTCGACTCAGTCGGGGTCGTCGACTCGGTCGGGGTCGTCGACTCCGTCGGAGTCGTCGACTCGGTCGTCGACTTGGTCGTCGACTCGGTCGGGGTCGTCGACTCGGTCGTCGTCGTCGACTCGGTCGTCGACTTGGTCGTCGACTCGGTCGGGGTCGTCGACTCGGTCGGGGTCGTCGACTCGGTCGGGGTCGTCGACTCGGTCGTCGACTCGGTCGGGGTCGTCGACGGGGTCGTCGTCGTCGACTCGGTCGGGGTCGTCGACGGGGTCGTCGTCATCGACTCGGTCGGGGTCGTCGACGGGGTCGTCGTCGTCGACTCGGTCGTGGACTCGGTCGGGGTCGTCGACTCGGTCGTCGACTCGGTCGGGGTCGTCGACTCGGTCGGGGTCGTCGACTCGGTCGTCGACTCGGTCGGGGTCGTCGACTCGGTCGTCGACTCGGTCAGGGTCGTCGACTCGGTCGGGGTAGTCGACTCGGACGTCGACTCGGTCTTCGACTCGGTCGGGGTCGTCGACTCGGTCGGGGTCGTCGACTCGGTCGGGGTCGTCGACTCGGTCGTCGACTCGGTCGGGGTCGTCGACTCTGTCGGGGTCGTCGACTCTGTCGGGGTCGTCGACTCGGTCGGGGTCGTCGACTCGGTCGTCGACTCGGTCGGGGTCGTCGACTCGGTCGGGGTCGTCGACTCGGTCGGGGTCGTCGACTCGGTCGTCGACTCGGTCGTCGACTCGGTCGGGGTCGTCGACTCGTTCGTCGACTCGGTAGTCGACTCGGTCGGGGTCGTCGACTCGGTCGTCGACTCGGTCGTCGACTCGGTCGGGGTCGTCGACTAGGTCGGGGTCGTCGACTCGGTCGTGGTCGTCGACTCGGTCGTCGACTCGGTCGGGGTCGTCGACTCGGTCGTCGACTCGGTCGGGGTCGTCGACTCGGTCGTCGACTCGGTCGGGGTCGTCGACTCGGTCGGGGTCGTCGACTCTGTCGGGGTCGTTGACTCGGTCGTCGACTCGGTCGGGGTCGTCGACTCGGTCGGGGTCGTCGACTCGGTCGGGGTCGTCGACTCGGTCGTCGACGTCGACTCGGTCGTCGACTCGGTCGTCGACTCCGTCTGGGTCCTCGACTCGGGCGTCGTCGTCGACTCAGTCGTCGACTCGGTCGTCGACTCGGTCGGGGTCGTCGACTCGGTCGTCGACTCGGTCGGGGTCGTCGACTCGGTCGGGGTCGTCGACTCGGTCGTCGACTCGGTCGTCGACTCGGTCGGGGTCGTCGACTCGGTCGTCGACTCGGTCGTCGACTCGGTCGGGGTCGTCGACTCGGTCGGGGTCGTCGTCTAGGTCGTCGACTCGGTCATCGACTCGGTCGGGGTCGTCGACTCGGTCGTCGACTCGGTCGTCGATTCGGTCGCGGTCGTCGACTCGGTCGTCGACTCGGTCGGGGTCGTCGACTCGGTCGTCGACTCGGTCGTCGACTCGGTCGGGGTCGTCGACTCGGTCGTCGACTCGGTCGTCGACTCGGTCGGTGTCGTCGACTCGGTCGTCGACTCGGTCGTCGACTCGGTCGGTGTCGTCGACTCGGTCGGGGTCGTCGACTCGGTCGTCGACTCGGTCGTCGACTCGGTCGCGGTCGTCGACTTGGTCGGGGTCGTCGACTCGGTCGGGGTCGTCGACTCGTTCGTCGACTCGGTCGTCGACTCAGTCGGTGTCGTCGACGGGGTCGTCGTCGTCGACTCGGTCGGGGTCGTCGACGGAGTCGTCGTCATTGACTCGGTCGGGGTCGTTGACGGGGTCGTCGTCGTCGACTCGGTCGTGGACTCGGTCGGGGTCATCGACTCGGTCGTGGACTCGGTCGGGGTCGTCGACTCGGTCGTCGACTCGGTCGGGGTCGTCGACTCGGTCGGGGTCGTCGACTCGGTCGGGGTCGTTGACTCGGTCGGGGTCGTCGACTCGGTCGTCGACTCGGTCGGGGTCGTCGACTCGGTCGTCGACTCGGTCGTCGACTCGGTCGGGGTTGTCGACTCGGTCGGGGTCGTCGACTCGTTCGTCGACTCGGTCGGGGTCGTCGACTCGGTCGGGGTCGTCGACTCGGTCGTCGACTCGGTCGGTGTCGTCGACTCTGTCGGGGTCGTCGACTCTGTCGGGGTCGTCAACTCGGTCGGGGTCGTCGACTCGGTCGTCGACTCGGTCGGGGTCGTCGACTCGGTCGTCGACTGGGTCGGGGTCGTCGACTCGGTCGTCAACTCGGTCGGGGTCGTCGACTCGGTCGTCGACGTGGACTCGGTCGTCGACTCGGACGGGGTCGTCGACTCGGTCGTCGACTCGGTCGGGGTCGTCGACTCGGTCGTCGTCGTCGACTCGGTCGTCGACTCGGTCGTCGACTCGGTCGGGGTCGTCGACTCGGTCGTCGTCGTCGACTCGGTCGTCGACTCGGTCGTCGACTCGGTCGGGGTCGTCGACTCGGTCGTCGACTCGGTCGGGGTCGTAAACTCGGTCGGGGTCGTCGACTCGGTCGGGGTCGTCGACTCGGTCGTCGACTCGGTCGGGGTCGTCGACTCGGTCGTCGACTCTGTCGGGGTCGTCGACTCGCTCGTCGACTCTGTCGGGGTCGTCGACTCGGTCGTCGACTCGGTCGGGGTCGTCGACTCGGTCGGGGTCGGGGTCGTCGACTCGGTCGGGGTCGGGGTCGTCGACTCGGTCGGGGTCGTCGACTCGGTCGGGGTCAGGGTCGTCGACTCGGTCGGGGTCGGGGTCGTCGACTCGGTCGTCGACTCGGTCGGGGTCGTCGACTCGGTCAGGGTCGTCGACTCTGTCGGGGTCGTCGACTCGGTCGTCGACTCGGTCGGGGTCGTCGACTCGGTCGGGGTCGTCGACTCGGTCGGGGTCGTCGACTCGGTCAGGGTCGTCGACTCTGTCGGGGTCGTCGACTCGGTCGTCGACTCGGTCGGGGTCGTCGACTCGGTCGGGGTCGTCGAATCGGTCGTGGACTCGGTCGGGGTCGTTGACTCGGTCGGGGTCGGGGTCGTCGACTCGGTCGGGGTCAGGGTCGTCGACTCGGTCGGGGTCGTCGACTCGGTCGGGGTCGGGGTCGTCGACTCGGTCGGGGTCGTCGACTCGGTCGGGGTCGGGGTCGTCAACTCGGTCGGGGTCAGGGTCGTCGACTCGGTCGGGGTCGTCGACTCGGTCGGGGTCGGGGTCGTCGACTCGGTCGGGGTCGTCGACTCGGTCGGGTTCGGGGTCGTCGACTCGGTCGGGGTCGTCGACTCGGTCGGGGTCGGGGTCGTCCACTCGGTCGGGGTCGTCGACTCGGTCGGGGTCGGGGTCGTCGACTCGGTCGGGGTCGGGGTCGTCGACTCAGTCGGCGTCGGGGTCGTCGACTCGGTCGGGGTCGTCGACTCGGTCGTCGACTTGGTCGGGGTCGTCGACTCAGTCGGGGTCGTCGACTCGGTCGTCGACTCGGTCGTCGACTCGGTCGGGGTCGTCAACTCGGTCGTCGACTCGGTCGTCGACTCGGTCATCGACTCGATCGGGGTCGTCGACTCGGTCGGGGTCGTCGACTCGGTCGGGGTCGTCGACTCGGTCGGGGTCGTCGACTCGGTCGTCGACTCGGTCGTCGACTCGGTCGGGGTCGTCGACTCGGTCGGGGTCGTCGACTCGGTCGTCGACTCGGTCGGGGTCGTCGACTCGGTCGGGGTCGTCGACTCGGTCGTCGACTCGGTCGGGGTCGTCGACTCGGTCGGGGTCGTCGACGGGGTCGTCGACTCGGTCGTCGACTCGGTCGGGGTCGTCGACGGGGTCGTCGTCGTCGACTCGGTCGGGGTCGTCGACGGGGTCGTCGTCGTCGACTCGGTCGTGGACTCGGTCGCGGTCGTCGACTCGGTCGTCGACTCGGTCGGGATCGTTGACTCGGTCGGGGTCGTCGACTCGGTCGGGGTCGTCGACTCGGTCGGGGTCGTCGACTCGATCGTCGACTCGGTCGGGGTCGTCGATTCAGTCGGGGTCGTCGACTCGGTCGGGGTCGTCGACTCGGTCGTCGACTCGGTCGGGGTCGTCGACTCGGTCGGGGTCGTCGACTCTGTCGGGGTCGTCGACTCTGTCGGGGTCGTCGAATCTGTCGGGGTCGTCGACTCGATCGTCGACACGTTCGGGGTCGTCGACTCGGTCGTCGACTCGGTCGGGGTCGTCGACTCGATCGTCGACACGTTCGGGGTCGTCGACTCGGTCGTCGACTCGGTCGGGGTCGTCGACTCGGTCGTCGACTCGGTCGTCGACTCGGTCGGGGTCGTCGACTCGGTCGTCGACTCGGTCGGGGTCGTCGACTCGGTCGGAGTCGTCGACTCGGTCGTCGACGTCGACTCGGTCGTCGACTCGGTCGGGGTCGTCGACTCGGTCGTCGACTCGGTCGTCGACTCCGTCGGGGTCGTCGACTCGGTCGTCGACTCGGTCGTCGACTCGGTCGGGGTCGTCGACTCGGTCGGGGTCGTCGACTCGGTCGTCGACTCGGTCGTCGACTCGGTCGGGGTCGTCGACTCGGTCGGGGTCGTCGACTCGGTCGTCGACTCGGTCGGGGTCGTCGACTCGGTCGTCGACTCGGTCGTCGACTCGGTCGGGGTCGTCGACTCGGTCGTCGACTCGGTCGTCGACTCGGTCGTCGACTCGGTCGTCGACTCGGTCGGGGTCGTCGACTCGGTCGTCGACTCGGTCGTCGACTCGGTCGGGGTCGTCGACTCGGTCGTCGACTCGGTCGTCGACTCGGTCGGGGTCGTCGACTCGGTCGGGGTCGTCGACTCGGTCGTCGACTCGGTCGGGGTCGTCGACTCGGTCGTCGACTCGGTCGGGGTCGTCGACTCGGTCGGGGTCGTCGACTCGGTCGGGGTCATCGACTCGGTCGTCGACTCGGTCGGGGTCGTCGACTCGGTCGGGGTCGTCGACTCGGTCGGGGTCATCGACTCGGTCGTCGACGGGGTCGTCGACTCGGTCGGGGTCGTCGACTCGGTCGGGTTCGTCGACTCGGTCGTCGACTCGGTCGTCGACTCGGTCGGGGTCGTCGACTCAGTCGGGGTCGTCGACTCGGTCGTCGACTCGGTCGGGGTCGTCGACTCGGTCGTCGACTCGGTCGGGGTCGTTGACTCCGTCGGGGTCGTCGACTCGGTCGTCGACTCGGTCGGGGTCGTCGACTTGCTCGGGGTCGTCGACTCGGTCGGGGTCGTCGACTCGGTCGTCGACTCGGTCGTCGACTCGGTCGGGGTCGTCGACGGGGTGGTCGTCGTCGACTCGGTCGGGGTCGTCGACGGGGTCGTCGTCATTGACTCGGTCGGGGTCGTCGACGGGGTCGTGGACTCGGTCAGGGTCGTCGACTCGGTCGTGGACTCGGTCAGGGTCGTCGACTCGGTCGTCGACTCGGTCGGGGTCGTCGACTCGGTCGGGGTCGTCGACTCGGTCGTCGACTCGCTCGGGGTCGTCGACTCGGTCGGGGTCGTCGACTCGGTCGGGGTCGTCGACTCGGTCGGGGTCGTCGACTCGGTCGGGGTCGTCGACTCGGTCGTCGACTCGGTCGGGGTCGTCGACTCGGTCGGGGTCGTCGACTCGGTCGTCGACTCTGTCGGGGTCGTCGACTCTGTCGGGGTCGTCGACTCGGTCGGGGTCGTCGACTCGGTCGGGGTCGTCGACTCGGTCGTCGACTCGGTCGGGGTCGTCGACTCGGTCAGGGTCGTCGACTCGGTCGGGGTCGTCGACTCGGTCGTCGACTCGGTCGTCGACTTGGTCGGGGTCGTCGACTCGGTCGGGGTCGTCGACTCGGTCGTCGACTAGGTCGGGGTCGTCGACTCGGTCGGGGTCGTCGACTCGGTCGTCGACTCGGTCGGGGTCGTCGACTCGGTCGTCGACTCGGTCGGGGTCGTCGACTCGTTCAGGGTCGTCGACTCTGTCGGGGTCGTCGACTCGGTCGTCGACTCGGTCGGGGTCGTCGACTCGGTCGGGGTCGTCGACTCGGTCAGGGTCGTCGACTCTGTCGGGGTCGTCGACTCGGTCGTCGACTCGGTCGGGGTCGTCGACTCGGTCGGGGTCGTCGACTCTGTCGGGGTCGTCGACTCTGTCGGGGTCGTCGACTCTGTCGGGGTCGTCGACTCTGTCGGGGTCGTCGACTCTGTCGGGGTCGTCGACTCGGTCGTGGACTCGGTCGGGGTCGTCGACTCGGTCGGGGTCGGGGTCGTCGACTCGGTCGGGGTCGTCGACTCGGTCGGGGTCGGGGTCGTCGACTCGGTCGGGGTCGTCGACTCGGTCGGGATAGGGGTCGTCGACTCGGTCGGGGTCGTCGACTCGGTCGGGGTCGGGGTCGTCCACTCGGTCGGGGTCGTCGACTCGGTCGGGGTCGGGGTCGTCGACTCGGTCGTCGACGGGGTCGTCGACTCGGTCAGGGTCGGGGTCGTCGACTCGGTCGTCGACTCGGTCGTCGACTCGGTCGGGGTCGTCGACTCGGTCGGGGTCGTCGACTCGGTCGTGGACTTGGTCGGGGTCGTCGACTCAGTCGGGGTCGTCGACTCGGTCGGGGTCGTCGACTCGGTCGGGGTCGTCGACTCGGTCGGGGTCGTCGACTCGGTCGTCGACTCGGTCGGGGTCGTCGACTCAGTCGGGGTCGTCGACTCGGTCGTCGACTCGGTCATCGACTCGGTCGGGGTTGTCGACTCGGTCGTCGACTCGGTCGTCGACTCGGTCGGGGTCGTCGACTCGGTCGGGGTCGTCGACTCAGTCGTCGACTCGGTCGTCGACTCGGTCGTCGACTCGGTCGGGGTCGTCGACGGGGTCGTCGTCGTCGACTCGGTCGGGGTCGTCGACGGGGTCGTCGTCGTCGACTCGGTCGGGGTCGTCGACGGGGTCGTCGTCGTCGACTCGGTCGTGGACTCGGTCGGGGTCGTCGACTCTGTCGTCGACTCGGTCGGGATCGTCGACTCGGTCGGGGTCGTCGACGGGGTCGTCGTCGTCGACTCGGTCGGGGTCGTCGACTCGGTCGGGGTCGTCGACTCGGTCGGGGTCGTCGACTCGGTCGTCGACTCGGTCGGGGTCGTCGACTCGGTCGTCGACTCGGTCGGGGTCGTCGACTCGGTCGGGGTCGTCGACTCGGTCGGGGTCGTCGACTCGGTCGGGGTCGTCGACTCGGTCGTCGACTCGGTCGGGGTCGTCGACTCGGTCGGGGTCGTCGACTCGGTCGGGGTCGTCGACTCTGTCGGGGTCGTCGAATCTGTCGGGGTCGTCGACTCGATCGTCGACACGTTCGGGGTCGTCGACTCGGTCGTCGACTCGGTCGGGGTCGTCGACTCGGTCGTCGACTCGGTCGTCAACTCGGTCGGGGTCGTCGACTCGGTCGTCGACTCGGTCGGGGTCGTCGACTCGGTCGTCGACTCGGTCGGGGTCGTCGACTCGGTCGGGGTCGTCGACTCGGTCGTCGACGTCGACTCGGTCGTCGACTCGGTCGTCGACTCGGTCGTCGACTCCGTCGGGGTCGTCGACTCGGTCGTCGACTCGGTCGTCGACTCGCTCGGGGTCGTCGACTCGGTCGTCGACTCGGTCGTCGACTCGCTCGGGGTCGTCGACTCGGTCGGGGTCGTCGACTCGGTCGGGGTCGTCGACTCGCTCGGGGTCGTCGACTCGGTCGGGGTCGTCGACTCGGTCGGGGTCGTCGACTCGGTCGTCGACTCGGTCGTCGACTCGGTCGGGGTCGTCGACTCGGTCGTCGACTCGGTCGGGGTCGTCGACTCGGTCGTCGACTCGGTCGTCGACTCGGTCGGGGTCGTCGACTCGGTCGTCGACTCGGTCGTCGACTCGGTCGGGGTCGTCGACTCGGTCGGGGTCGTCGACTCGGTCGTCGACTCGGTCGGGGTCGTCGACTCGGTCGTCGACTCGGTCGTCGACTCGGTCGGGGTCGTCGACTCGGTCGTCGTCGTCGACTCGGTCGTCGACTCGGTCGTCGACTCGGTCGGGGTCGTCGACTCGGTCGTCGACTCGGTCGGGGTCGTAAACTCGGTCGGGGTCGTCGACTCGGTCCAGGTCGTCGACTCGGTCGTCGACTCGGTCGTCGACTCTGTCGGGGTCGTCGACTCGCTCGTCGACTCTGTCGGGGTCGTCGACTCGGTCGTCGACTCGGTCGGGGTCGTCGACTCAGTCGGGGTCGGGGTCGTCGACTCGGTCGTGGTCGGGGTCGTCGACTCGGTCGGGGTCGTCGACTCGGTCGGGGTCAGGGTCGTCGACTCGGTCGGGGTCGGGGTCGTCGACTCGGTCGGGGTCGTCGACACGGTCGGGGTCGTCGACACGGTCGGGGTCGGGGTCGTCGACTCGGTCGGGGTCGTCGACTCGGTCGGGGTCAGGGTCGTCGACTCGGTCGGGGTCGGGGTCGTCGACTCGGTCGGGGTCGTCGACTCGGTCGGGGTCGTCGACTCGGTCGGGGTCGGGGTCGTCGACTCAGTCGGGGTCGTCGACTCGGTCGGGGTCGTCGACTCCGTCGGAGTCGTCGACTCGGTCGTCGACTCGGTCGTCGACTCGGTCGGGGTCGTCGACTCGGTCGGGGTAGTCGACTCGGTCGTCGACTCGGTCGTCGACTCGGTCGGGGTCGTCGACTCGGTCGTCGTCGTCGACTCGGTCGTCGACTCGGTCGTCGACTCGGTCGGGGTCGTCGACTCGGTCGGGGTCGTCGACTCGGTCGGGGTCGTCGACTCGGTCGTCGACTCGGTCGGGGTCGTCGACGGGGTCGTCGTCGTCGACTCGGTCGGGGTCGTCGACGGGGTCGTCGTCGTCGACTCGGTCGGGGTCGTCGACGGGGTCGTCGTCGTCGACTCGGTCGTGGACTCGGTCGGGGTCGTCGACTCGGTCGTCGACTCGGTCGGGGTCGTCGACTCGGTCGGGGTCGTCGACTCGGTCGTCGACTCGGTCGGGGTCGTCGACTCGGTCGGGGTCGTCGACTCGGTCGTCGACTCGGTCGGGGTCGTCGACTCGGTCGGGGTCGTCGACTCGGTCGTCGACTCGGTCAGGGTCGTCGACTCGGTCGGGGTAGTCGACTCGGACGTCGACTCGGTCGTCGACTCGGTCGGGGTCGTCGACTCGGTCGGGGTCGTCGACTCGGTCGTCGACTCGGTCGGGGTCGTCGACTCTGTCGGGGTCGTCGACTCTGTCGGGGTCGTCGACTCGGTCGGGGTCGTCGACTCGGTCGTCGACTCGGTCGGGGTCGTCGACTCGGTCGTCGACTCGGTCGGGGTCGTCGACTCGGTCGGGGTCGTCGACTCGGTCGGGGTCGTCGACTCGGTCGTCGACGTCGACTCGGTCGTCGACTCGGACGGGGTCGTCGACTCGGTCGGGGTCGTCGACTCGGTCATCGTCGTCGACTCGGTCGTCGACTCGGTCGGGGTCGTCGACTCGGTCGTCGACTCGGTCGTCGACTCGGTCGGGGTCGTCGACTCGGTCGTCGACTCGGTCGTCGACTCGGTCGGGGTCGTCGACTCGGTCGTCGACTCGGTAGTCGACTCGGTCGGGGTCGTCGACTCGGTCGTCGACTCGGTCGTCGACTAGGTCGGGGTCGTCGACTAGGTCGGGGTCGTCGACTCGGTCGTGGTCGTCGACTCGGTCGTCGACTCGGTCGGGGTCGTCGACTCGGTCGTCGACTCGGTCGGGGTCGTCGACTCGGTCGTCGACTCGGTCGGGGTCGTCGACTCGGTCGGGGTCGTCGACTCTGTCGGGGTCGTTGACTCGGTCGTCGACTCGGTCGGGGTCGTCGACTCGGTCGTCGACTCGGTCGGGGTCGTCGACTCGGTCGGGGTCGTCGACTCTGTCGGGGTCGTTGACTCGGTCGTCGACTCGGTCGGGGTCGTCGACTCGGTCGGGGTCGTCGACTCGGTCGTCGACGTCGACTCGGTCGTCGACTCGGTCGGGGTCGTCGACTCGGTCGTCGACTCCGTCGGGGTCGTCGACTCGGGCGTCGTCGTCGACTCAGTGGTCGACTCGGTCGTCGACTCGGTCGGGGTCGTCGACTCGGTCGGGGTCGTCGACTCGGTCGTCGACTCGGTCGTCGACTCGGTCGGGGTCGTCGACTCGGTCGTCGACTCGGTCGTCGACTCGGTCGGGGTCGTCGACTCGGTCGGGGTCGTCGTCTAGGTCGTCGACTCGGTCATCGACTCGGTCGGGGTCGTCGACTCGGTCGTCGACTCGGTCGTCGATTCGGTCGTGGTCGTCGACTCGGTCGTCGACTCGGTCGGGGTCGTCGACTCGGTCGTCGACTCGGTCGTCGACTCGGTCGGGGTCGTCGACTCGGTCGTCGACTCGGTCGTCGACTCGGTCGGTGTCGTCGACTCGGTCGGGGTCGTCGACTCGGTCGTCGACTCGGTCGTCGACTCAGTCGGTGTTGTCGACGGGGTCGTCGTCGTCGACTCGGTCGGGGTCGTCGACGGAGTCGTCGTCATTGACTCGGTCGGGGTCGTTGACGGGGTCGTCGTCGTCGACTCGGTCGTGGACTCGGTCGGGGTCATCGACTCGGTCGTGGACTCGGTCGGGGTCGTCGACTCGGTCATCGACTCGGTCGGGGTCGTCGACTCGGTCGGGGTCGTCGACTCGGTCGGGGTCGTTGACTCGGTCGGGGTCGTCGACTCGGTCGTCGACTCGGTCGGGGTCGTCGACTCGGTCGTCGACTCGGTCGGGGTCGTCGACTCGCTCGTCGACTCTGTCGGGGTCATCGACTCGGTCGTCGACTCGGTCGGGGTCGTCGACTCAGTCGGGGTCGGGGTCGTCGACTCGGTCGTGGTCGGGGTCGTCGACTCGGTGGGGGTCGTCGACTCGGTCGGGGTCAGGGTCGTCGACTCGGTCGGGGTCGGGGTCGTCGACTCGGTCGGGGTCGTCGACACGGTCGGGGTCGGGGTCGTCGACTCGGTCGGGGTCGTCGACTCGGTCGGGGTCGGGGTCGTCGACTCGGTCGGGGTCGGGGTCGTCGACTCGGTCGGGGTCGTCGACTCGGTCGGGGTCGTCGACTCGGTCGGGGTCGGGGTCGTCGACTCAGTCGGGGTCGTCGACTCGGTCGGGGTCGTCGACTCCGTCGGAGTCGTCGACTCGGTCGTCGACTTGGTCGTCGACTCGGTCGGGGTCGTCGACTCGGTCGTCGTCGTCGACTCGGTCGTCGACTTGGTCGTCGACTCGGTCGGGGTCGTCGACTCGGTCGGGGTCGTCGACTCGGTCGGGGTCGTCGACTCGGTCGTCGACTCGGTCGGGGTCGTCGACTCGGTCGGGGTCGTCGACTCGGTCGTCGACTCGGTCGGGGTCGTCGACGGGGTCGTCGTCGTCGACTCGGTCGGGGTCGTCGACGGGGTCGTCGTCATCGACTCGGTCGGGGTCGTCGACGGGGTCGTCGTCGTCGACTCGGTCGTGGACTCGGTCGGGGTCGTCGACTCGGTCGTCGACTCGGTCGGGGTCGTCGACTCGGTCGGGGTCGTCGACTCGGTCGTCGACTCGGTCGGGGTCGTCGACTCGGTCGTCGACTCGGTCAGGGTCGTCGACTCGGTCAGGGTAGTCGACTCGGACGTCGACTCGGTCTTCGACTCGGTCGGGGTCGTCGACTCGGTCGGGGTCGTCGACTCGGTCGGGGTCGTCGACTCGGTCGTCGACTCGGTCGGGGTCGTCGACTCTGTCGGGGTCGTCGACTCTGTCGGGGTCGTCGACTCGGTCGGGGTCGTCGACTCGGTCGTCGACTCGGTCGGGGTCGTCGACTCGGTCGGGGTCGTCGACTCGGTCGTCGACGTCGACTCGGTCGTCGACTGGGACGGGGTCGTCGACTCGGTCGTCGACTCGGTCTGGGTCGTCGACTCGGTCATCGTCGTCGACTCGGTCGTCGACTCGGTCGGGGTCGTCGACTCGGTCGTCGACTCGGTCGTCGACTCGGTCGTCGACTCGGTCGGGGTCGTCGACTCGGTCGGGGTCGTCGACTCGGTCGGGGTCGTCGACTCGGTCGTCGACTCGGTCGTCGACTCGGTCGGGGTCGTCGACTCGGTCGTCGACTCGGTAGTCGACTCGGTCGGGGTCGTCGACTCGGTCGTCGACTCGGTCGTCGACTCGGTCGGGGTCGTCGACTAGGTCGGGGTCGTCGACTCGGTCGTGGTCGTCGACTCGGTCGTCGACTCGGTCGGGGTCGTCGACTCGGTCGTCGACTCGGTCGGGGTCGTCGACTCGGTCGTCGACTCGGTCGGGGTCGTCGACTCGGTCGGGGTCGTCGACTCTGTCGGGGTCGTCGACTCGGTCGTCGACTCGGTCGGGGTCGTCGACTCGGTCGGGGTCGTCGACTCGGTCGTCGACGTCGACTCGGTCGTCGACTCGGTCGTCGACTCCGTCTGGGTCCTCGACTCGGGCGTCGTCGTCGACTCAGTCGTCGACTCGGTCGTCGACTCGGTCGGGGTCGTCGACTCGGTCGTCGACTCGGTCGGGGTCGTCGACTCGGTCGGGGTCGTCGACTCGGTCGTCGACTCGGTCGTCGACTCGGTCGGGGTCGTCGACTCGGTCGTCGACTCGGTCGTCGACTCGGTCGGGGTCGTCGACTCGGTCGGGGTCGTCGTCTAGGTCGTCGACTCGGTCATCGACTCGGTCGGGGTCGTCGACTCGGTCGTCGACTCGGTCGTCGATTCGGTCGCGGTCGTCGACTCGGTCGTCGACTCGGTCGGGGTCGTCGACTCGGTCGTCGACTCGGTCGTCGACTCGGTCGGGGTCGTCGACTCGGTCGTCGACTCGGTCGTCGACTCGGTCGGTGTCGTCGACTCGGTCGTCGACTCGGTCGTCGACTCGGTCGGTGTCGTCGACTCGGTCGGGGTCGTCGACTCGGTCGTCGACTCGGTCGTCGACTCGGTCGCGGTCGTCGACTTGGTCGGGGTCGTCGACTCGGTCGGGGTCGTCGACTCGTTCGTCGACTCGGTCGTCGACTCAGTCGGTGTCGTCGACGGGGTCGTCGTCGTCGACTCGGTCGGGGTCGTCGACGGAGTCGTCGTCATTGACTCGGTCGGGGTCGTTGACGGGGTCGTCGTCGTCGACTCGGTCGTGGACTCGGTCGGGGTCATCGACTCGGTCGTGGACTCGGTCGGGGTCGTCGACTCGGTCATCGACTCGGTCGGGGTCGTCGACTCGGTCGGGGTCGTCGACTCGGTCGGGGTCGTTGACTCGGTCGGGGTCGTCGACTCGGTCGTCGACTCGGTCGGGGTCGTCGACTCGGTCGTCGACTCGGTCGTCGACTCGGTCGGGGTTGTCGACTCGGTCGGGGTCGTCGACTCGTTCGTCGACTCGGTCGGGGTCGTCGACTCGGTCGGGGTCGTCGACTCGGTCGTCGACTCGGTCGGTGTCGTCGACTCTGTCGGGGTCGTCGACTCTGTCGGGGTCGTCAACTCGGTCGGGGTCGTCGACTCGGTCGTCGACTCGGTCGGGGTCGTCGACTCGGTCGTCGACTGGGTCGGGGTCGTCGACTCGGTCGTCAACTCGGTCGGGGTCGTCGACTCGGTCGTCGACGTGGACTCGGTCGTCGACTCGGACGGGGTCGTCGACTCGGTCGTCGACTCGGTCGGGGTCGTCGACTCGGTCGTCGTCGTCGACTCGGTCGTCGACTCGGTCGTCGACTCGGTCGGGGTCGTCGACTCGGTCGTCGTCGTCGACTCGGTCGTCGACTCGGTCGTCGACTCGGTCGGGGTCGTCGACTCGGTCGTCGACTCGGTCGGGGTCGTAAACTCGGTCGGGGTCGTCGACTCGGTCGGGGTCGTCGACTCGGTCGTCGACTCGGTCGGGGTCGTCGACTCGGTCGTCGACTCTGTCGGGGTCGTCGACTCGCTCGTCGACTCTGTCGGGGTCGTCGACTCGGTCGTCGACTCGGTCGGGGTCGTCGACTCGGTCGGGGTCGGGGTCGTCGACTCGGTCGGGGTCGGGGTCGTCGACTCGGTCGGGGTCGTCGACTCGGTCGGGGTCAGGGTCGTCGACTCGGTCGGGGTCGGGGTCGTCGACTCGGTCGTCGACTCGGTCGGGGTCGTCGACTCGGTCAGGGTCGTCGACTCTGTCGGGGTCGTCGACTCGGTCGTCGACTCGGTCGGGGTCGTCGACTCGGTCGGGGTCGTCGACTCGGTCGGGGTCGTCGACTCGGTCGGGGTCGTCGACTCGGTCAGGGTCGTCGACTCTGTCGGGGTCGTCGACTCGGTCGTCGACTCGGTCGGGGTCGTCGACTCGGTCGGGGTCGTCGAATCGGTCGTGGACTCGGTCGGGGTCGTTGACTCGGTCGGGGTCGGGGTCGTCGACTCGGTCGGGGTCAGGGTCGTCGACTCGGTCGGGGTCGTCGACTCGGTCGGGGTCGGGGTCGTCGACTCGGTCGGGGTCGTCGACTCGGTCGGGGTCGGGGTCGTCAACTCGGTCGGGGTCAGGGTCGTCGACTCGGTCGGGGTCGTCGACTCGGTCGGGGTCGGGGTCGTCGACTCGGTCGGGGTCGTCGACTCGGTCGGGGTCGGGGTCGTCGACTCGGTCGGGGTCGTCGACTCGGTCGGGGTCGGGGTCGTCCACTCGGTCGGGGTCGTCGACTCGGTCGGGGTCGGGGTCGTCGACTCGGTCGGGGTCGGGGTCGTCGACTCAGTCGGCGTCGGGGTCGTCGACTCGGTCGGGGTCGTCGACTCGGTCGTCGACTTGGTCGGGGTCGTCGACTCAGTCGGGGTCGTCGACTCGGTCGTCGACTCGGTCGTCGACTCGGTCGGGGTCGTCAACTCGGTCGTCGACTCGGTCGTCGACTCGGTCATCGACTCGATCGGGGTCGTCGACTCGGTCGGGGTCGTCGACTCGGTCGGGGTCGTCGACTCGGTCGGGGTCGTCGACTCGGTCGTCGACTCGGTCGTCGACTCGGTCGGGGTCGTCGACTCGGTCGGGGTCGTCGACTCGGTCGTCGACTCGGTCGGGGTCGTCGACTCGGTCGGGGTCGTCGACTCGGTCGTCGACTCGGTCGGGGTCGTCGACTCGGTCGGGGTCGTCGACGGGGTCGTCGACTCGGTCGTCGACTCGGTCGGGGTCGTCGACGGGGTCGTCGTCGTCGACTCGGTCGGGGTCGTCGACGGGGTCGTCGTCGTCGACTCGGTCGTGGACTCGGTCGGGGTCGTCGACTCGGTCGTCGACTCGGTCGGGATCGTTGACTCGGTCGGGGTCGTCGACTCGGTCGGGGTCGTCGACTCGGTCGGGGTCGTCGACTCGGTCGTCGACTCGGTCGGGGTCGTCGACTCGGTCGGGGTCGTCGACTCTGTCGGGGTCATCGACTCTGTCGGGGTCGTCGAATCTGTCGGGGTCGTCGACTCGATCGTCGACACGTTCGGGGTCGTCGACTCGGTCGTCGACTCGGTCGGGGTCGTCGACTCGATCGTCGACACGTTCGGGGTCGTCGACTCGGTCGTCGACTCGGTCGGGGTCGTCGACTCGGTCGTCGACTCGGTCGTCGACTCGGTCGGGGTCGTCGACTCGGTCGTCGACTCGGTCGGGGTCGTCGACTCGGTCGGAGTCGTCGACTCGGTCGTCGACGTCGACTCGGTCGTCGACTCGGTCGGGGTCGTCGACTCGGTCGGAGTCGTCGACTCGGTCGTCGACGTCGACTCGGTCGTCGACTCGGTCGGGGTCGTCGACTCGGTCGTCGACTCGGTCGTCGACTCCGTCGGGGTCGTCGACTCGGTCGTCGACTCGGTCGTCGACTCGGTCGGGGTCGTCGACTCGGTCGGGGTCGTCGACTCGGTCGTCGACTCGGTCGTCGACTCGGTCGGGGTCGTCGACTCGGTCGTCGACTCGGTCGTCGACTCGGTCGGGGTCGTCGACTCGGTCGTCGACTCGGTCGTCGACTCGGTCGTCGACTCGGTCGGGGTCGTCGACTCGGTCGTCGACTCGGTCGTCGACTCGGTCGGGGTCGTCGACTCGGTCGGGGTCGTCGACTCGGTCGTCGACTCGGTCGGGGTCGTCGACTCGGTCGGGGTCGTCGACTCGGTCGGGGTCATCGACTCGGTCGTCGACTCGGTCGGGGTCGTCGACTCGGTCGGGGTCGTCGACTCGGTCGGGGTCATCGACTCGGTCGTCGACGGGGTCGTCGACTCGGTCGGGGTCGTCGACTCGGTCGGGTTCGTCGACTCGGTCGTCGACTCGGTCGTCGACTCGGTCGGGGTCGTCGACTCAGTCGGGGTCGTCGACTCGGTCGTCGACTCGGTCGGGGTCGTCGACTCGGTCGTCGACTCGGTCGGGGTCGTTGACTCCGTCGGGGTCGTCGACTCGGTCGTCGACTCGGTCGGGGTCGTCGACTTGCTCGGGGTCGTCGACTCGGTCGGGGTCGTCGACTCGGTCGTCGACTCGGTCGTCGACTCGGTCGGGGTCGTCGACGGGGTGGTCGTCGTCGACTCGGTCGGGGTCGTCGACGGGGTCGTCGTCATTGACTCGGTCGGGGTCGTCGACGGGGTCGTGGACTCGGTCAGGGTCGTCGACTCGGTCGTGGACTCGGTCAGGGTCGTCGACTCGGTCGTCGACTCGGTCGGGGTCGTCGACTCGGTCGGGGTCGTCGACTCGGTCGTCGACTCGCTCGGGGTCGTCGACTCGGTCGGGGTCGTCGACTCGGTCGGGGTCGTCGACTCGGTCGGGGTCGTCGACTCGGTCGGGGTCGTCGACTCGGTCGTCGACTCGGTCGGGGTCGTCGACTCGGTCGGGGTCGTCGACTCGGTCGTCGACTCTGTCGGGGTCGTCGACTCTGTCGGGGTCGTCGACTCGGTCAGGGTCGTCGACTCGGTCGGGGTCGTCGACTCGGTCGTCGACTCGGTCGGGGTCGTCGACTCGGTCAGGGTCGTC
Source organism: Strix occidentalis (assembly GCA_030819815.1). Lineage (NCBI taxonomy): Eukaryota > Metazoa > Chordata > Aves > Strigiformes > Strigidae > Strix > Strix occidentalis. Next base: position 1,007,015 of record JASWHU010000064.1, read on the forward strand.
GACTCGGTCGGGGTCGTCGACTCGGTCGTCGACTCGGTCGTCGACTTGGTCGGGGTCGTCGACTCGGTCGGGGTCGTCGACTCGGTCGTCGACTAGGTCGGGGTCGTCGACTCGGTCGGGGTCGTCGACTCGGTCGTCGACTCGGTCGGGGTCGTCGACTCGGTCGTCGACTCGGTCGGGGTCGTCGACTCGGTCGGGGTCGTCGACTCGGTCGGGGTCGTCGACTCGGTCGTCGACTCGGTCGGGGTCGTCGACTCGGTCGGGGTCGTCGACTCGGTCGTCGACTCGGTCGGGGTCGTCGACTCGGTCGGGGTCGTCGACTCGGTCGGGGTCGTCGACTCGGTCGGGGTCGTCGACTCGGTCGTCGACTCGGTCGGGGTCGTCGACTCGGTCAGGGTCGTCGACTCGGTCGGGGTCGTCGACTCGGTCGTCGACTCGGTCGTCGACTTGGTCGGGGTCGTCGACTCGGTCGGGGTCGTCGACTCGGTCGTCGACTAGGTCGGGGTCGTCGACTCGGTCGGGGTCGTCGACTCGGTCGTCGACTCGGTCGGGGTCGTCGACTCGGTCGTCGACTCGGTCGGGGTCGTCGACTCGTTCAGGGTCGTCGACTCTGTCGGGGTCGTCGACTCGGTCGTCGACTCGGTCGGGGTCGTCGACTCGGTCGGGGTCGTCGACTCGGTCAGGGTCGTCGACTCTGTCGGGGTCGTCGACTCGGTCGTCGACTCGGTCGGGGTCGTCGACTCTGTCGGGGTCGTCGACTCTGTCGGGGTCGTCGACTCTGTCGGGGTCGTCGACTCTGTCGGGGTCGTCGACTCTGTCGGGGTCGTCGACTCGGTCGTGGACTCGGTCGGGGTCGTCGACTCGGTCGGGGTCGGGGTCGTCGACTCGGTCGGGGTCGTCGACTCGGTCGGGGTCGGGGTCGTCGACTCGGTCGGGGTCGTCGACTCGGTCGGGGTCGGGGTCGTCGACTCGGTCGGGGTCGTCGACTCGGTCGGGGTCGGGGTCGTCCACTCGGTCGGGGTCGTCGACTCGGTCGGGGTCGGGGTCGTCGACTCGGTCGTCGACGGGGTCGTCGACTCGGTCAGGGTCGGGGTCGTCGACTCGGTCGTCGACTCGGTCGTCGACTCGGTCGGGGTCGTCGACTCGGTCGGGGTCGTCGACTCGGTCGTGGACTTGGTCGGGGTCGTCGACTCAGTCGGGGTCGTCGACTCGGTCGGGGTCGTCGACTCGGTCGGGGTCGTCGACTCGGTCGGGGTCGTCGACTCGGTCGGGGTCGTCGACTCGGTCGGGGTCGTCGACTCGGTCGTCGACTCGGTCGGGGTCGTCGACTCAGTCGGGGTCGTCGACTCGGTCGTCGACTCGGTCATCGACTCGGTCGGGGTTGTCGACTCGGTCGTCGACTCGGTCGTCGACTCGGTCGGGGTCGTCGACTCGGTCGGGGTCGTCGACTCAGTCGTCGACTCGGTCGTCGACTCGGTCGTCGACTCGGTCGTCGACTCGGTCGTCGACTCGGTCGGGGTCGTCGACGGGGTCGTCGTCGTCGACTCGGTCGGGGTCGTCGACGGGGTCGTCGTCGTCGACTCGGTCGGGGTCGTCGACGGGGTCGTCGTCGTCGACTCGGTCGTGGACTCGGTCGGGGTCGTCGACTCTGTCGTCGACTCGGTCGGGATCGTCGACTCGGTCGGGGTCGTCGACGGGGTCGTCGTCGTCGACTCGGTCGGGGTCGTCGACTCGGTCGGGGTCGTCGACTCGGTCGGGGTCGTCGACTCGGTCGTCGACTCGGTCGGGGTCGTCGACTCGGTCGTCGACTCGGTCGGGGTCGTCGACTCGGTCGGGGTCGTCGACTCGGTCGGGGTCGTCGACTCGGTCGTCGACTCGGTCGGGGTCGTCGACTCGGTCGGGGTCGTCGACTCGGTCGGGGTCGTCGACTCGGTCGGGGTCGTCGACTCGGTCGTCGACTCGGTCGGGGTCGTCGACTCGGTCGTCGACTCGGTCGGGGTCGTCGACTCGGTCGGGGTCGTCGACTCGGTCGGGGTCGTCGACTCGGTCGTCGACTCGGTCGGGGTCGTCGACTCGGTCGGGGTCGTCGACTCGGTCGGGGTCGTCGACTCTGTCGGGGTCGTCGAATCTGTCGGGGTCGTCGACTCGATCGTCGACACGTTCGGGGTCGTCGACTCGGTCGTCGACTCGGTCGGGGTCGTCGACTCGGTCGTCGACTCGGTCGTCAACTCGGTCGGGGTCGTCGACTCGGTCGTCGACTCGGTCGGGGTCGTCGACTCGGTCGTCGACTCGGTCGGGGTCGTCGACTCGGTCGGGGTCGTCGACTCGGTCGTCGACGTCGACTCGGTCGTCGACTCGGTCGTCGACTCGGTCGTCGACTCCGTCGGGGTCGTCGACTCGGTCGGGGTCGTCGACTCGGTCGTCGACGTCGACTCGGTCGTCGACTCGGTCGTCGACTCGGTCGTCGACTCCGTCGGGGTCGTCGACTCGGTCGTCGACTCGGTCGTCGACTCGCTCGGGGTCGTCGACTCGGTCGTCGACTCGGTCGTCGACTCGCTCGGGGTCGTCGACTCGGTCGGGGTCGTCGACTCGGTCGGGGTCGTCGACTCGCTCGGGGTCGTCGACTCGGTCGGGGTCGTCGACTCGGTCGGGGTCGTCGACTCGGTCGTCGACTCGGTCGTCGACTCGGTCGGGGTCGTCGACTCGGTCGTCGACTCGGTCGGGGTCGTCGACTCGGTCGTCGACTCGGTCGTCGACTCGGTCGGGGTCGTCGACTCGGTCGTCGACTCGGTCGTCGACTCGGTCGGGGTCGTCGACTCGGTCGGGGTCGTCGACTCGGTCGTCGACTCGGTCGGGGTCGTCGACTCGGTCGGGGTCATCGACTCGGTCGTCGACTCGGTCGGGGTCGTCGACTCGGTCGGGGTCGTCGACTCGGTCGTCGACTCGGTCGGGGTCGTCGACTCGGTCGGGGTCGTCGACTCGGTCGTCGACTCGGTCGTCGACTCGGTCGGGGTCGTCGACTCGGTCGTCGACTCGGTCGGGGTCGTCGACTCGGTCGTCGACTCGGTCGGGGTCGTCGACTCGGTCGTCGACTCGGTCGGGGTCGTCGACTCGGTCGTCGACTCGGTCGGGGTCGTCGACTCGGTCGGGGTCGTCGACTCGGTCGTCGACTCGGTCGGGGTCGTCGACTCGGTCGTCGACTCGGTCGTCGACTCGGTCGGGGTCGTCGACTCGGTCGTCGACTCGGTCGTCGACTCGGTCGGGGTCGTCGACTCGGTCGGGGTCGTCGACTCGGTCGTCGACTCGGTCGTCGACTCGGTCGGGGTCGTCGACTCGGTCGGGGTCGTCGACTCGGTCGTCGACTCGGTCGTCGACTCGGTCGGGGTCGTCGACTCGGTCGTCGACTCGGTCGGGGTCGTCGACTCGGTCGTCGACTCGGTCGTCGACTCGGTCGGGGTCGTCGACTCGGTCGGGGTCGTCGACTCGGTCGTCGACTCGGTCGTCGACTCGGTCGGGGTCGTCGACTCGGTCGTCGACTCGGTAGTCGATTCGGTCGCGGTCGTCGACTCGGTCGTCGACTCGGTCGGGGTCGTCGACTCGGTCGTCGACTCGGTCGTCGACTCGGTCGGGGTCGTCGACTCGGTCGGGGTCGTCGACTCGGTCGTCGACTCGGTCGTCGACTCGGTCGAGGTCGTCGACTCGGTCGGGGTCGTCGACTCGGTCGTCGACTCGGTCGGGGTCGTCGACTCGGTCGGGGTTGTCGACTCGGTCGGGGTTGTCGACTCTGTCGGGGTCGTCGACTCGGTCGTCGACTCGGTCGGGGTCGTCGACTCGGTCGTGGACTCGGTCGGGGTCGTCGACTCGGTCGTGGACTCGGTCGGGGTCGTCGACTCGGTCGGGGTCGGGGTCGTCGACTCGGTCGGGGTCGGGGTCGTCGACTCGGTCGGGGTCGGGGTCGTCGACTCGGTCGGGGTCGGGGTCGTCGACTCGGTCGGTGTCGTCGACTCGGTCGGGGTCGGGGTCGTCGACTCGGTCGGGGTCGTCGACTCGGTCGGGGTCGGGGTCGTCGACTCGGTCGGGGTCGGGGTCGTCGACTCGGTCGGGGTCGTCGACTCGGTCGGGGTCGGGGTCGTCGACTCGGTCGGGGTCGGGGTCGTCGACTCGGTCGGGGTCGTCGACTCGGTCGGGGTCGGGGTCGTCCACTCGGTCGGGGTCGTCGACTCGGTCGGGGTCGTCGACTCGGTCGTCGACTCGGTCGAGGTCGTCGACGGGGTCGTCGTCGTCGACTCGGTCGGGGTCGTCGACTCGGTCGTCGACTCGGTCGTCGACTCGGTCGGGGTCGTCGACTCGGTCGTCGACTCGGTCGTCGACTCGGTCCGGGTCGTCGACTCGGTCGGGCTCGTTAACTCGGTCGTCGACTCGGTCGTCGACTCGGTCGGGGTTGTCGACTCGGTCGTCGACTCGGTCGTCGACTCGGTCGTCGACTCGGTCGGGGTCGTCGACTCGGTCGGGGTCGTCGACTCGGTCGTCGACTCGGTCGGGGTCGTCGACTCGGTCGGGGTCGTCGACTCGGTCGGGGTCGTCGACTCGGTCGGTGTCGTCGACTCGGTCGTCGACTCGGTCGGGGTCGTCGACTCGGTCGGGGTCGTCGACTCGGTCGGGGTAGTCGACTCGGTCGTCGACTCGGTCGGGGTAGTCGACTCGGTCGGGGTCGTCGACTCGGTCGGGGTAGTCGACTCGGTCGGGGTAGTCGACTCGGTCGGGGTCGTCGACTCGGTCGGGGTCGTCGACTCGGTCGTCGACTCGGTCGTCGACTCGGTCGGGGTCGTCGACTCGGTCGGGGTCGTCGACTCGGTCGTCGACTCGGTCGGGGTCGTCGACTCGGTCGGGGTCGTCGACTCGGTCGTCGACTCGGTCGGGGTCGTCGACTCGGTCGGGGTCGTCGACTCGGTCGGGGTCGTCGACTCGGTCGTCGACTCGGTCGTCGACTCGGTCGGGGTCGTCGACTCGGTCGGGGTCGTCGACTCGGTCGTCGACTCGGTCGGGGTCGTCGACTCGGTCGGGGTCGTCGACTCGGTCGTCGACTCGGTCGGGGTCGTCGACTCTGTCGGGGTCGTCGACTCTGTCGGGGTCGTCGACTCGGTCGGGGTCGTCGACTCGGTCGGGGTCGTCGACTCTGTCGGGGTTGTCGACTCGGTCCTCGACTCTGTCGGGGTCGTCGACTCGGTCGTCGACTCGGTCGGGGTCGTCGACTCGGTCGTCGACTCGGTCGGGGTCGGGGTCGTCGACTCGGTCGGGGTCGTCGACTCGGTCGTCGACTCGGTCGGGGTCGTCGACTCGGTCGGGGTCGTCGACTCGGTCGTCGACTCGGTCGGGGTCGTCGACTCGGTCGGGGTCGTCGACTCGGTCGTCGACTCGGTCGTCGACTCGGTCATCGTCGTCGACTCGGTCATCGTCGTCGACTCGGTCATCGTCGTCGACTCGGTCGTCGACTCGGTCGGGGTCGTCGACTCGGTCGTCGACTCGGTCGTCGACTCGGTCGGGGTCGTCGACTCGGTCGGGGTCGTCGACTCGGTCGTCGACTCGGTCGTCGACTCGGTCGGGGTCGTCGACTCGGTCGTCGACTCGGTCGGGGTCGTCGACTCGGTCGTCGACTCGGTCGTCGACTTGGTCGGGGTCGTCGACTCGGTCGGGGTCGTCAACTCGGTCGTCGACTAGGTCGGGGTCGTCGACTCGGTCGTGGTCGTCGACTCGGTCGTCGACTCGGTCGGGGTCGTCGACTCGGTCGTCGATTGGGTCGGGGTCGTCGACTCGGTCGTCGACTCGGTCGGGGTCGTCGACTCGGTCGGGGTCGTCGACTCTGTCGGGGTCGTCGACTCGGTCGGGTTCGTCGACTCGGTCGGGGTCATCGACTCGGTCGTCGACTCGGTCGGGGTCGTCGACTCGGTCGTCGACTCGGTCGTCGACTCCGTCGGGGTCGTCGACTCGGTCGTCGACTCGGTCGTCGACTCGGTCGGGGTCGTCGACTCGGTCGTCGACTCGGTCGTCGACTCGGTCGTCGACTCGGTCGGGGTCGTCGACTCGGTCGGGGTCGTCGACTCGGTCGGGGTCGTCGAATCGGTCGGGGTCGTCGACTCGGTCGTCGACTCGGTCGTCGACTCGCTCGGGGTCGTCGACTCGGTCGTCGACTCGGTCGTGGACTCGGTCGGGGTCGTCGACTCGGTCGGGGTCGTCGACTCGGTCGTCGACTCGGTCGTCGACTCGGTCGGGGTCGTCGACTCGGTCGTCGACTCGGTCGTCGACTCGGTCGGGGTCGTCGACTCGGTCGTCGACTCGGTCGGTGTCGTCGACTCGGTCGGGGTCGTCGACTCGGTCGTCGACTCGGTCGTCGACTCGGTCGGGGTCGTCGACTCGGTCGGGGTCGTCGACTCGGTCGGGGTCGTCGACTCGCTCGTCGACTCGGTCGGGGTCGTCGACTCCGTCGGGGTCGTCGACTCGGTCGTCGACTCGGTCGGGGTCGTCGACTCGGTCGTCGACTCGGTCGTCGACTCCGTCGGGGTCGTCGACTCGGGCGTCGTCGTCGACTCAGTCGTCGACTCGGTCGTCGACTCGGTCGGGGTCGTCGACTCGGTCGTCGACTCGGTCGGGGTCGTCGACTCGGTCGTCGACTCGGTCGGGGTCGTCGACTCGGTCGGGGTCGTCGACTCGGTCGTCGACTCGCTCGGGGTCGTCGACTCGGTCGTCGACTCGGTCGTCGACTCGCTCGGGGTCGTCGACTCGGTCGTCGACTCGCTCGGGGTCGTCGACTCGGTCGTCGACTCGGTCGTCGACTCGGTCGGGGTCGTCGACTCGGTCCAGGTCGTCGACTCGGTCGTCGACTCGGTCGTCGACTCGGTCGTCGACTCGGTCGTCGACTCGGTCGTCGATTCGGTCGCGGTCGTCGACTCGGTCGTCGACTCGGTCGCGGTCGTCGACTCGGTCGTCGACTCGGTCGGGGTCGTCGACTCGGTCGTCGACTCGGTCGTCGACTCGGTCGGGGTCGTCGACTCGGTCGTCGACTCGGTCGTCGACTCGGTCGGTGTCGTCGACTCGGTCGGGGTCGTCGACTCGGTCGTCGACTCGGTCGCGGTCGTCGACTCGGTCGGGGTCGTCGACTCGGTCGGGGTCGTCGACTCGTTCGTCGACTCGGTCGTCGACTCAGTCGGTGTCGTCGACGGGGTCGTCGTCGTCGACTCGGTCGGGGTCGTCGACGGAGTCGTCGTCATTGACTCGGTCGGGGTCGTTGACGGGGTCGTCGTCGTCGACTCGGTCGTGGACTCGGTCGGGGTCATCGACTCGGTCGTGGACTCGGTCGGGGTCGTCGACTCGGTCATCGACTCGGTCGGGGTCGTCGACTCGGTCGGGGTCGTCGACTCGGTCGGGGTCGTCGACTCGGTCGGGGTCGTCGACTCGGTCGTCGACTCGGTCGGGGTCGTCGACTCGGTCGGGGTAGTCGACTCGGTCGTCGACTCGGTCGTCGACTCGGTCGGGGTCGTCGACTCGGTCGGGGTCGTCGACTCGTTCGTCGACTCGGTCGGGGTCGTCGACTCGGTCGGGGTCGTCGACTCGGTCGTCGACTCTGTCGGGGTCGTCGACTCTGTCGGGGTCGTCGACTCGGTCGGGGTCGTCGACTCGGTCGTCGACTCGGTCGGGGTCGTCGACTCTGTCGGGGTCGTCGACTCGGTCGGGGTCGTCGACTCGGTCGTCGACTCGGTCGGGGTCGTCGACTCGATCGTCGACTCGGTCGGGGTCGTCGACTCGGTCGTCAACTCGGTCGGGGTCGTCGACTCGGTCGTCGACGTGGACTCGGTCGTCGACTCGGTCGTCGACTCGGTCGGGGTCGTCGACTCGATCGTCGACTCGGTCGGGGTCGTCGACTCGGTCGTCAACTCGGTCGGGGTCGTCGACTCGGTCGTCGACGTGGACTCGGTCGTCGACTCGGTCGTCGACTCGGTCGGGGTCGTCGACTCGGTCGGGGTCGTCGACTCGGTCGGGGTCGTCGACTCGGTCGTCGACTCGGTCGGGGTCGTCGACTCGGTCGTCGACTCGGTCGGGGTCGTCGACTCGGTCGTCGACTCGGTCGGGGTCGTAAACTCGGTCGGGGTCGTCGACTCGGTCGGGGTCGTCGACTCGGTCGTCGACTCGGTCGGGGTCGTAAACTCGGTCGGGGTCGTCGACTCGGTCGGGGTCGTCGACTCGGTCGTCGACTCTGTCGGGGTCGTCGACTCGCTCGTCGACTCTGTCGGGGTCGTCGACTCGCTCGTCGACTCTCTCGTCGACTCTGTCGGGGTCGTCGACTCGGTCGTCGACTCGGTCGGGGTCGTCGACTCAGTCGGGGTCGGGGTCGTCGACTCGGTCGTGGTCGGGGTCGTCGACTCGGTCGTGGTCGGGGTCGTCGACTCGGTCGGGGTCGTCGACTCGGTCGGGGTCAGGGTCGTCGACTCGGTCGGGGTCGTCGACACGGTCGGGGTCAGGGTCGTCGACTCGGTCGGGGTCGTCGACTCGGTCGGGGTCAGGGTCGTCGACTCGGTCGGGGTCGGGGTCGTCGACTCGGTCGGGGTCGTCGACTCGGTCGGGGTCGTCGACTCGGTCGGGGTCGGGGTCGTCGACTCGGTCGGGGTCGTCGACTCGGTCGGGGTCGTCGACTCGGTCGGGGTCGTCGACTCCGTCGGAGTCGTCGACTCGGTCGTCGACTCGGTCGTCGACTCGGTCGGGGTCGTCGACTCGGTCGGGGTAGTCGACTCGGTCGTCGACTCGGTCGTCGACTCGGTCGGGGTCGTCGACTCGGTCGTCGTCGTCGACTCGGTCGTCGACTCGGTCGTCGACTCGGTCGGGGTCGTCGACTCGGTCGGGGTCGTCGACTCGGTCGGGGTCGTCGACTCGGTCGTCGACTCGGTCGGGGTCGTCGACGGGGTCGTCGTCGTCGACTCGGTCGGGGTCGTCGACGGGGTCGTCGTCATGGACTCGGTCGGGGTCGTCGACGGGGTCGTCGTCGTCGACTCGGTCGTGGACTCGGTCGGGGTCGTCGACTCGGTCGTCGACTCGGTCGGGGTCGTCGACTCGGTCGGGGTCGTCGACTCGGTCGTCGACTCGGTCGGGGTCGTCGACTCGGTCGGGGTCGTCGACTCGGTCGGGGTCGTCGACTCGGTCGTCGACTCGGTCGGGGTCGTCGACTCGGTCGTCGACTCTGTCGGGGTCGTCGACTAGCTCGTCGACTCTGTCGGGGTCGTCGACTCGGTCGTCGACTCGGTCGGGGTCGTCGACTCAGTCGGGGTCGGGGTCGTCAACTCGGTCGGGGTCGGGGTCGTCGACTCGGTCGGGGTCGTCGACTCGGTCGGGGTCGTCGACTCGGTCGTCGACTCCGTCGGGGTCGTCGACTCGGGCGTCGTCGTCGACTCAGTCGTCGACGTCGACTCGGTCGTCGACTCCGTCGGGGTCGTCGACTCGGTCGTCGACTCCGTCGGGGTCGTCGACTCGGTCGTCGACTCCGTCGGGGTCGTCGACTCGGGCGTCGTCGTCGACTCAGTCGTCGACTCGGTCGTCGACTCGGTCGGGGTCGTCGACTCGGTCGTCGACTCGGTCGGGGTCGTCGACTCGGTCGGGGTCGTCGACTCGGTCGTCGACTCGGTCGGGGTCGTCGACTCGGTCGTCGACTCGGTCGTCGACTCGGTCGTCGACTCGGTCGTCGACTCGGTCGTCGACTCGGTCGTCGACTCGGTCGGGGTCGTCGACTCGGTCGGGGTCGTCGACTAGGTCGTCGACTCGGTCGTCGACTCGGTCGGGGTCGTCGACTCGGTCGTCGACTCGGTCGTCGATTCGGTCGTCGACTCGGTCGTCGACTCGGTCGGGGTCGTCGACTCGGTCGGGGTCGTCGACTCGGTCGGGGTCGTCGACTCGGTCGGGGTCGTCGTCTAGGTCGTCGACTCGGTCATCGACTCGGTCGGGGTCGTCGACTCGGTCGTCGACTCGGTCGTCGATTCGGTCGCGGTCGTCGACTCGGTCGTCGACTCGGTCGGGGTCGTCGACTCGGTCGTCGACTCGGTCGTCGACTCGGTCGGGGTCGTCGACTGGGTCGTCGACTGGGTCGTCGACTCGGTCGTCGACTCGGTCGGTGTCGTCGACTCGGTCGGGGTCGTCGACTCGGTCGTCGACTCCGTCGGGGTCGTCGACTCGGTCGTCGACTCCGTCGGGGTCGTCGACTCGGGCGTCGTCGTCGACTCAGTCGTCGACTCGGTCGTCGACTCGGTCGGGGTCGTCGACTCGGTCGTCGACTCGGTCGGGGTCGTCGACTCGGTCGGGGTCGTCGACTCGGTCGTCGACTCGGTCGGGGTCGTCGACTCGGTCGTCGACTCGGTCGTCGACTCGGTCGTCGACTCGGTCGTCGACTCGGTCGTCGACTCGGTCGTCGACTCGGTCGGGGTCGTCGACTCGGTCGGGGTCGTCGACTAGGTCGTCGACTCGGTCGTCGACTCGGTCGGGGTCGTCGACTCGGTCGTCGACTCGGTCGTCGATTCGGTCGTCGACTCGGTCGTCGACTCGGTCGGGGTCGTCGACTCGGTCGGGGTCGTCGACTCGGTCGGGGTCGTCGTCTAGGTCGTCGACTCGGTCATCGACTCGGTCGGGGTCGTCGACTCGGTCGTCGACTCGGTCGTCGATTCGGTCGCGGTCGTCGACTCGGTCGTCGACTCGGTCGGGGTCGTCGACTCGGTCGTCGACTCGGTCGTCGACTCGGTCGGGGTCGTCGACTGGGTCGTCGACTGGGTCGTCGACTCGGTCGTCGACTCGGTCGGTGTCGTCGACTCGGTCGGGGTCGTCGACTCGGTCGTCGACTCGGTCGTCGACTCGGTCGCGGTCGTCGACTTGGTCGGGGTCGTCGACTCGGTCGGGGTCGTCGACTCGTTCGTCGACTCGGTCGTCGACTCGGTCGGTGTCGTCGACGGGGTCGTCGTCGTCGACTCGGTCGGGGTCGTCGACTCGTTCGTCGACTCGGTCGTCGACTCGGTCGGTGTCGTCGACGGGGTCGTCGTCGTCGACTCGGTCGGGGTCGTCGACTCGTTCGTCGACTCGGTCGTCGACTCGGTCGGTGTCGTCGACGGGGTCGTCGTCGTCGACTCGGTCGGGGTCGTCGACGGAGTCGTCGTCATTGACTCGGTCGGGGTCGTTGACGGGGTCGTCGTCGTCGACTCGGTCGTGGACTCGGTCGGGGTCATCGACTCGGTCGTGGACTCGGTCGGGGTCGTCGACTCGGTCATCGACTCGGTCGGGGTCGTCGACTCGGTCATCGACTCGGTCGGGGTCGTCGACTCGGTCATCGACTCGGTCGGGGTCGTCGACTCGGTCATCGACTCGGTCGGGGTCGTCGACTCGGTCGGGGTCGTCGACTCGGTCGGGGTCGTTGACTCGGTCGGGGTCGTCGACTCGGTCGTCGACTCGGTCGGGGTAGTCGACTCGGTCGTCGACTCGGTCGTCGACTCGGTCGGGGTCGTCGACTCGGTCGGGGTCGTCGACTCGTTCGTCGACTCGGTCGGGGTCGTCGACTCGGTCGGGGTCGTCGACTCGGTCGTCGACTCGGTCGGGGTCGTCGACTCGGTCGGGGTCGTCGACTCGGTCGTCGACTCGGTCGTCGACTCTGTCGGGGTCGTCGACTCTGTCGGGGTCGTCGACTCTGTCGGGGTCGTCGACTCGGTCGGGGTCGTCGACTCGGTCGTCGACTCGGTCGGGGTCGTCGACTCGATCGTCGACTCGGTCGGGGTCGTCGACTCGGTCGTCAACTCGGTCGGGGTCGTCGACTCGATCGTCGACGTGGACTCGGTCGTCGACTCGGACGGGGTCGTCGACTCGGTCGTCGACTCGGTCGGGGTCGTCGACTCGGTCGTCGTCGTCGACTCGGTCGTCGACTCGGTCGTCGACTCGGTCGGGGTCGTCGACTCGGTCGTCGACTCGGTCGGGGTCGTCGACTCGGTCGTCGACTCTGTCGGGGTCGTCGACTCGCTCGTCGACTCTGTCGGGGTCGTCGACTCGGTCGTCGACTCGGTCGGGGTCGTCGACTCGGTCGGGGTCGGGGTCGTCGACTCGGTCGGGGTCGGGGTCGTCGACTCGGTCGGGGTCGTCGACTCAGTCGGGGTCGGGGTCGTCGACTCGGTCGGGGTCGGGGTCGTCGACTCGGTCGGGGTCGTCGACTCGGTCGGGTTCAGGGTCGTCGACTCGGTCGGGGTCGGGGTCGTCGACTCGGTCGGGGTGGTCGACACGGTCGGGGTCGGGGTCGTCGACTCGGTCGTCGACTCGGTCGTCGACTCGGTCGGGGTCGTCGACTCGGTCGGGGTAGTCGACTCGGTCGTCGACTCGGTCGTCGACTCGGTCGGGGTCGTCGACTCGGTCGTCGTCGTCGACTCGGTCGTCGACTCGGTCGTCGACTCGGTCGGGGTCGTCGACTCGGTCGGGGTCGTCGACTCGGTCGGGGTCGTCGACTCGGTCGGGGTCGTCGACTCGGTCGTCGACTCGGTCGGGGTCGTCGACGGGGTCGTCGACTCGGTCGTCGACTCGGTCGGGGTCGTCGACGGGGTCGTCGTCATGGACTCGGTCGGGGTCGTCGACGGGGTCGTCGTCGTCGACTCGGTCGTGGACTCGGTCGGGGTCGTCGACTCGGTCGTCGACTCGGTCGGGGTCGTCGACTCGGTCGGGGTCGTCGACTCGGTCGTCGACTCGGTCGGGGTCGTCGACTCGGTCGGGGTCGTCGACTCGGTCGGGGTCGTCGACTCGGTCGTCGACTCGGTCGGGGTCGTCGACTCGGTCGTCGACTCGGTCGGGGTCGTCGACTCGGTCGGGGTCGTCGACTCGGTCGGGGTCGTCGACTCGGTCGTCGACTCGGTCGGGGTCGTCGACTCGGTCGGGGTCGTCGACTCGGTCGTCGACTCGGTCGTCGACTCGGTCGGGGTCGTCGACTCGGTCGGGGTCGTCGACTCGGTCGGGGTCGTCGACTCGGTCGTCGACTCTGTCGGGGTCGTCGACTCGGTCGGGGTCGTCGACTCTGTCGGGGTCGTCGACTCGGTCGGGGTCGTCGACTCGGTCGTCGACTCGGTCGTCGACTCCGTCGGGGTCGTCGACTCGGGCGTCGTCGACTCGGTCGTCGACTCAGTCGTCGACTCCGTCGGGGTCGTCGACTCGGTCGGGGTCGTCGACTCGGTCGTCGACTCGGTCGGGGTCGTCGACTCGGTCGGGGTCGTCGACTCGGTCGTCGACTCGGTCGGGGTCGTCGACTCGGTCGGGGTCGTCGACTCGGTCGTCGACTCGGTCGGGGTCGTCGACTCGGTCGTCGACTCGGTCGGGGTCGTCGACTCGGTCGTCGACTCGGTCGGGGTCGTCGACTCGGTCGTCGACTCGGTCGGGGTCGTCGACTCGGTCGGGGTCGTCGACTCGGTCGTCGACTCGGTCGGGGTCGTCGACTCGGTCGTCGACTCGGTCGGGGTCGTCGACTCGGTCGGGGTCGTCGACTCGGTCGGGGTCGTCGACTCGGTCGGGGTCGTCGACTCGGTCGTCGACTCGGTCGGGGTCGTCGACTCGGTCGTCGACTCCGTCGGGGTCGTCGACTCGGGCGTCGTCGTCGACTCGGTCGTCGACGTCGACTCGGTCGTCGACTCGGTCGGGGTCGTCGACTCGGTCGGGGTCGTCGACTCGGTCGGGGTCGTCGACTCGGTCGTCGACTCGGTCGGGGTCGTCGACTCGGTCGTCGACTCGGTCGGGGTCGTCGACTCGGTCGTCGACTCCGTCGGGGTCGTCGACTCGGGCGTCGTCGTCGACTCGGTCGTCGACGTCGACTCGGTCGTCGACTCGGTCGGGGTCGTCGACTCGGTCGTCGACTCCGTCGGGGTCGTCGACTCGGGCGTCGTCGTCGACTCAGTCGTCGACTCCGTCGGGGTCGTCGACTCGGTCGTCGACTCGGTCGGGGTCGTCGACTCGGTCGTCGACTCGGTCGTCGACTCGGTCGGGGTCGTCGACTCGGTCGTCGACTCGGTCGGGGTCGTCGACTCGGTCGGGGTCGTCGACTCGGTCGTCGACTCGGTCGGGGTCGTCGACTCGGTCGTCGACTCGGTCGGGGTCGTCGACTCGGTCGTCGACTCGGTCGGGGTCGTCGACTCGGTCGTCGACTCGGTCGTCGACTCGGTCGTCGACTCGGTCGGGGTCGTCGACTCGGTCGTCGACTCGGTCGTCGACTCGGTCGGGGTCGTCGACTCGGTCGGGGTCGTCGTCTAGGTCGTCGACTCGGTCGTCGACTCGGTCGGGGTCGTCGACTCGGTCGTCGACTCGGTCGTCGATTCGGTCGTCGACTCGGTCGTCGACTCGGTCGTCGACTCGGTCGGGGTCGTCGACTCGGTCGGGGTCGTCGTCTAGGTCGTCGACTCGGTCGTCGACTCGGTCGGGGTCGTCGACTCGGTCGTCGACTCGGTCGTCGATTCGGTCGCGGTCGTCGACTCGGTCGTCGATTCGGTCGCGGTCGTCGACTCGGTCGTCGACTCGGTCGGGGTCGTCGACTCGGTCGTCGACTCGGTCGTCGACTCGGTCGGGGTCGTCGACTGGGTCGTCGACTCGGTCGTCGACTCGGTCGGTGTCGTCGACTCGGTCGGGGTCGTCGACTCGGTCGTCGACTCGGTCGTCGACTCGGTCGCGGTCGTCGACTTGGTCGGGGTCGTCGACTCGGTCGGTGTCGTCGACGGGGTCGTCGACTCGGTCGTCGACTCGGTCGGTGTCGTCGACGGGGTCGTCGTCGTCGACTCGGTCGGGGTCGTCGACGGAGTCGTCGTCATTGACTCGGTCGGGGTCGTTGACGGGGTCGTCGTCGTCGACTCGGTCGTGGACTCGGTCGGGGTCATCGACTCGGTCGTGGACTCGGTCGGGGTCGTCGACTCGGTCATCGACTCGGTCGGGGTCGTCGACTCGGTCGGGGTCGTCGACTCGGTCATCGACTCGGTCGGGGTCGTCGACTCGGTCGGGGTCGTCGACTCGGTCGGGGTCGTTGACTCGGTCGTCGACTCGGTCGGGGTAGTCGACTCGGTCGTCGACTCGGTCGTCGACTCGGTCGGGGTCGTCGACTCGGTCGGGGTCGTCGACTCGTTCGTCGACTCGGTCGGGGTCGTCGACTCGGTCGGGGTCGTCGACTCGGTCGTCGACTCGGTCGTCGACTCGGTCGGGGTCGTCGACTCGGTCGTCGTCGTCGACTCGGTCGTCGACTCGGTCGGGGTCGTCGACTCAGTCGTCGACTCGGTCGGGGTCGTCGACTCGGTCGTCGACTCGGTCGGGGTCGTCGACTCGGTCGTCGACTCGGTCGTCGACTCGGTCGTCGACTCGGTCGTCGACTGGGTCGTCGACTCGGTCGGGGTCGTCGACTGGGTCCTCGACTCGGTCGTCGACTGGGTCCTCGACTCGGTCGTCGACTCGGTCCTCGACTCGGTCGTCGACTCGATCCTCGACTCGGTCGGGGTCGTCGACTCGGTCGTCGTCGTCGACTCGGTCGTCGACTCGGTCGGGGTCGTCGACTCGGTCGTCGACTCGTTCGTCGACTCGGTCGTCGTCGTCGACTCGGTCGTCGACTCGATCGGGGTCGTCGACTCGGTCGTCGACTCGGTCGTTGACTCGGTCGTCGACTCGGTCGCGGTCGTCGACTCGGTCGGGGTTGTCGACGGGGTCGTCGTCTAGGTCGTCGACTCAGTCGGGGTCGTCGACTCGGTCGGGGTCGTCGACTCGGTCGCGGTCGTCGACTCGGTCGGGGTCGTCGACTCGGTCGGGGTCGTCGACTCGGTCGCGGTCGTCGACTCGGTCGGGGTCGTCGACTCGGTCGCGGTCGTCGACTCGGTCGGGGTCGTCGACTCGGTCGGGGTCGTCGACTCGGTCGCGGTCGTCGACTCGGTTGTCGACGGGGTCGTCGTCTAGGTCGTCGACTCGGTCGGGGTCGTCGACTCGGTCGGGGTCGTCGACTCGGTCGGGGTCGTCGACTCGGTCGTCGACTCGGTCGGGGTCGTCGACTCGGTCGGGGTCGTCGACTCGGTCGGGGTCGTCGACTCGGTCCGGGTCGTCGACTCGGTCGTCGACTCGGTCGGGGTCGTCGACTCGGTCGGGGTCGTCGACTCGGTCGGGGTCGTCGACTCGGTCGTCGACTCGGTCGTCGACTCGGTCGGGGTCGTCGACTCGGTCGTCGACTCGGTCGGGGTCGTCGACTCGGTCGTCGACTCGGTCGTCGACTCGGTCGGGGTCGTCGACTCGGTCGGGGTCGTCGACTCGGTCGGGTTCGTCGACTCGGTCGTCGACTCGGTCGGGGTCGTCGACTCGGTCGGGTTCGTCGACTCGGTCGGGGTCGTCGACTCGGTCGGGGTCGTCGACTCGGTCGGGGTCGTCGACTCGGTCGGGGTCGTCGACTCGGTCGGGGTCGTCGACTCGGTCGGGGTCGTCGACTCGGTCGTCGACTCGGTCGGGGTCGTCGACTCGGTCGGGGTCGTCGACTCGGTCGGGGTCGTCGACTCGGTCGGGGTCGTCGACTCGGTCGTCGACTCGGTCGGGGTCGTCGACTCGGTCGGGGTCGTCGACTCGGTCGGGGTCGTCGACTCGGTCGGGGTCGTCGACTCGGTCGGGGTCGTCGACTCGGTCGGGGTCGTCGACTCGGTCGTTGACTCGGTCGGGGTCGTCGACTCGGTCGGGGTCGTCGACTCGGTCGTTGACTCGGTCGGGGTCGTCGACTCGGTCGTTGACTCGGTCGGGGTCGTCGACTCGGTCGGGGTAGTCGACTCGGTCGTCGACTCGGCCGTCGACTCGGTCGTCGACTCGGTCGGGGTCGTCGACTCGGTCGGGGTAGTCGACTCGGTCGGGGTAGTCGACTCGGTCGTCGACTCGGTCGTCGACTCGGTCGGGGTCGTCGACTCGGTCGGGGTCGTCGACTCGGTCGTCGACTCGGTCGGGGTCGTCGACTCGGTCGGGGTCGTCGACTCGGTCGTCGACTCGGTCGGGGTCGTCGACTCGGTCGTCGACTCGGTCGGGGTCGTCGACTCGGTCGTCGACTCGGTCGGGGTCGTCGACTCGGTCGTCGACTCGGTCGGGGTCGTCGACTCGGTCGGGGTCGTCGACTCGGTCGGGGTAGTCGACTCGGTCGTCGACTCGGTCGTCGACTCGGTCGGGGTCATCGACTCGGTCGGGGTCGTCGACTCGGTCGTCGACTCGGTCGGGGTCGTCGACTCGGTCGGGGTCGTCGACTCGGTCGTCGACTCGGTCGGGGTCGTCGACTCGGTCGGGGTCGTCGACTCGGTCGGGGTCGTCGACTCGGTCGGGGTCGTCGACTCGGTCGGGGTCGTCGACTCGGTCGTCGACTCGGTCGGGGTCGTCGACTCGGTCGGGGTCGTCCACTCGGTCGGGTTCGTCGACTCGGTCGGGGTCGTCGACTCGATCGTCGACTCGGTCGGGGTCGTCGACTCGGTCGGGGTCGTCGACTCGGTCGTCGACTCGGTCGGGGTCGTCGACTCGATCGTCGACTCGGTCGGGGTCGTCGACTCGGTCGGGGTCGTCGACTCGGTCGGGGTCGTCGACTCGGTCGGGGTCGTCGACTCGGTCGTCGACTCGGTCGGGGTCGTCGACTCGGTCGTCGACTCGGTCGGGGTCGTCGACTCGGTCGGGGTCGTCGACTCGGTCGTCGACTCGGTCGGGGTCGTCGACTCGGTCGGGGTCGTCGACTCGGTCGGGGACGTCGACTCGGTCGGGGTCGTCGACTCTGTCGGTGTCGTCGACTCGGTCGTTTACTCGGTCGGGGTCGTCGACTCGGTCGGGGTCGTCGACTCTGTCGGGGTCGTCGACTCTGTCGGGGTCGTCGACTCTGTCGGGGTCGTCGACTCTGTCGGGGTCGTCGACTCTGTCGGGGTCGTCGAATCTGTCGGGGTCGTCGAATCTGTCGGGGTCGTCGACTCGGTCGTAAACTCGGTCGGGGTCGTCGACTCGGTCGGGGTCGTCGACTCGGTCGTCGTCGTCGACTCGGTCGTCGACTCGGTCGTCGACTCGGTCGGGGTCGTCGACTCGGTCGTCGTCGTCGACTCGGTCGTCGACTCGGTCGTCGACTCGGTCGTCGTCGTCGACTCGGTCGTCGACTCGGTCGTCGACTCGGTCGGGGTCGTCGACTCGGTCGTCGACTCGGTCGGGGTCGTCGACTCGGTCGTCGACTCGGTCGGGGTCGTCGACTCGGTCGGGGTCGTCGACTCGGTCGGGGTCGTCGACTCGGTCGGGGTCGTCGACTCGGTCGGGGTCGTCGACTCGGTCGGGGTCGTCGACTCGGTCGTCGACTCGGTCGGGGTCGTCGACTCGGTCGTCGACTCGGTCGGGGTCGTCGACTCGGTCGTCGACTCGGTCGGGGTCGTCGACTCGGTCGTCGACTCGGTCGGGGTCGTCGACTCGGTCGTCGACTCGGTCGGGGTCGTCGACTCGGTCGTCGACTCGGTCGGGGTCGTCGACTCGGTCGTCGACTCTGTCGGGGTCGTCGACTCGGTCGGGGTCGTTGACTCCGTCGGGGTCGTCGACTCGGTCGGGGTCGTCGACTCGGTCGGGGTCGTCGACTCGGTCGGGGTCGTCGACTCGGTCGTCGACTCGGTCGTCGACTCGGTCGGGGTCGTCGACTCGGTCGTCGACTCGGTCGTCGACTCGGTCGGGGTCGTCGACTCGGTCGGGGTCGTCGACTCGGTCGGGGTCGTCGACTCGGTCGGGGTCGTCGACTCGGTCGGGGTCGTCGACTCGGTCGGGGTCGTCGACTCGGTCGTCGACTCGGTCGGGGTCGTCGACTCGGTCGGGGTCGTCGACTCGGTCGTCGACTCGGTCGGGGTCGTCGACTCGGTCGGGGTCGTCGACTCGGTCGGGGTCGTCGACTCGGTCGGGGTGGTCGACTCGGTCGGGGTGGTCGACTCGGTCGGGGTCGTCGACTCGGTCGGGGTGGTCGACTCGGTCGGGGTCGTCGACTCGGTCGGGGTCGTCGACTCGGTCGGGGTCGTCGACTCGGTCGTCGACTCGGTCGTCGACTCGGTCGGGGTCGTCGACTCGGTCGTCGACTCGGTCGGGGTCGTCGACTCGGTCGTCGACTCGGTCGGGGTCGTCGACTCGGTCGTCGACTCGGTCGGGTCGTCGACTCGGTCGTCGACGTCGACTCGGTCGTCGACGTCGACTCGGTCGTCGACGTCGACTCGGTCGTCGACGTCGACTCGGTCGTCGACGTCGACTCGGTCGTCGACGTCGACTCGGTCGTCGACTCGGACGGGGTCGTCGACTCGGTCGTCGACTCGGTCGGGGTCGTCGACTCGGTCATCGTCGTCGACTCGGTCGTCGACTCGGTCGGGGTCGTCGACTCGGTCGTCGACTCGGTCGTCGACTCGGTCGGGGTCGTCGACTCGGTCGGGGTCGTCGACTCGGTCGTCGACTCGGTCGTCGACTCGGTCGGGGTCGTCGACTCGGTCGTCGACTCGGTCGTCGACTCGGTCGTCGACTCGGTCGGGGTCGTCGACTCGGTCGTCGACTCGGTCGTCGACTGGGTCGGGGTCGTCGTCGACTGGGTCGGGGTCGGGGTCGTCGTCGACTGGGTCGGGGTCGGGGTCGTGGTCGACTGGGTCGTCGACGTGGTCGGGGTCGTGGTCGACTGGGTCGTCGACGTGGTCGACTGGGTCGTCGACGTGGTCGACTGGGTCGTCGACGTGGTCGACTGGGTCGTCGACTGGGTCGTCGACGTGGTCGGGGTCGTGGTCGACTGGGTCGTCGACGTGGTCGACTGGGTCGTCGACTGGGTCGTCGACGTGGTCGGGGTCGTGGTCGACTGGGTCGTCGACGTGGTCGACTGGGTCGTCGACTGGGTCGTCGACGTGGTCGGGGTCGTGGTCGACTGGGTCGGGGTCGTGGTCGACTGGGTCGTCGACGTGGTCGACTGGGTCGTCGACGTGGTCGACTGGGTCGTCGACGTGGTCGACTGGGTCGTCGACGTGGTCGACTGGGTCGTGGTCGACTGGGTCGTCGACTGGGTCGTCGACTGGGTCGTCGACTGGGTCGGGGTCGTCGTCGACTGGGTGGTCGACTGGGTGGTCGACTGGGTCGGGGTCGTCTGGGTCGTCGTCGTCTGGGTCGTCGTCGTCTGGGTCGTCGTCGTCTGGGTCGTCGTCCTCTGGGTCGTCGTCCTCTGGGTCGTCGTCCTCTGGGTCGTCGTCCTCTGGGTCGTCGTCCTCTGGGTCGTCGTCGTCTGGGTCGTCGTCGTCTGGGTCGTCGTCGTCTGGGTCGTCGTCGTCGTCGACGGGGTCGTCGTCGACGGGGTCGTCGTCGACGGGGTCGTCGTCGACGGGGTCGTCGTCGACGGGGTCGTCGTCGACGGGGTCGGGCTCGGGGTCGTCGTCGACTGCGTCGGGGTCGACTGGGTCGGGGTCGTCGTCGACTGCGTCGGGGTCGACTGGGTCGGGGTCGTCGTCGACTGGGTCGGGGTCGTCGTCGACTGGGTCGTCGTCGACTGGGTCGTCGTCGACTGGGTCGTCGTCGACTGGGTCGTCGTCGACTGGGTCGTCGTCGACTGGGTCGTCGTCGTCGTCGTCTTGGTCGTCTTGGTCGTGGTCGTCGTCGTCGACTGGGTCGGGGTCGACTGGGTCGTCGACTGGGTCGGGGTCGGGGTCGACTGGGTCGTCGACTGGGTCGGGGTCGGGGTCGACTGGGTCGTCGACTGGGTCGGGGTCGGGGTCGACTGGGTCGTCGACTGGGTCGGGGTCGGGGTCGACTGGGTCGTCGACTGGGTCGGGGTCGGGGTCGACGACTGGGTCGGGGTCGTCGTCGTCGACTGGGTCGGGGTCGTCGTCGACGACTGGGTCGGGGTCGTCGTCGACGACTGGGTCGGGGTCGACGGGGTCGGGGTCGTCGTCGACGACTGGGTCGGGGTCGACGGGGTCGGGGTCGACGGGGTCGGGGTCGACGTCGACGACTGGGTCGTCGACTGGGTCATCGTCGTCGACTGGGTCGTCGACTGGGTCGTCGTTGTCGTCAGCGGTAGAAAAAGTGACATGTGGCGAGGTGCAAACAAGAAAACGGTCCTAACGCTTACCCTAACCCAACTCCGAAACCTAACACTATGCCCCTACCCCTAACCCTAGATCTAACCCCTAACACTATGCCCCTACCCCTAACCCTAGATCTAACCCCTAACACTATGCCCCTACCCCTAACCCTAGATCTAACCCCTAACACTATGCCCCTACCCCTAACCCTAGATCTAACCCCTAACACTATGCCCCTACCCCTAACCCTAGATCTAACCCCTAACACTATGCCCCTACCCCTAACCCTAGATCTAACCCCTAACACTATGCCCCTACCCCTAACCCTAGATCTAACCCCTAACACTATGCCCCTAACCCTAGATCTAACCCCTAACACTATGCCCCTAACCCTAGATCTAACCCCTAACACTATGCCCCTACCCCTAACCCTAGATCTAACCCCTAACACTATGCCCCTACCCCTAACCCTAGATCTAACCCCTAACACTATGCCCCTACCCCTAACCCTAGATCTAACCCCTAACACTATGCCCCTACCCCTAACCCTAGATCTAACCCCTAACACTATGCCCCTACCCCTAACCCTAGATCTAACCCCTAACACCAAACCCCTACCCCTAACCCTAGATCCAAACCTTAAAACCAAACCATAACCCTATGCCGCTAACCCTATGCCCCCTTTAACCCTATGCCCCCTTTAACCCTATGCCCCCTTTAACCCTATGCCCCCTTTAACCCTATGCCCCCTTTAACCCTATGCCCCCTTTAACCCTATGCCCCCTTTAACCCTATGCCCCCTTTAACCCTATGCCCCCTTTAACCCTATGCCCCCTTTAACCCTATGCCCCCTTTAACCCTAAACCCTAACCCTAGATCTAAACATTAAAACCAAACCAGAACCCTAAACCTAACCCTATGCCCATAACCATAACCCCACCCCTAAATCCTAGCCCTAAACGCTAACCCTAACTCCCAACGCTAACCCTAGCTCCTAACCCTAAACCTAACCCTAAGCCCCCATTAACCCTAAGCCCTAACACTAACCCTAGATCTAAACCTTAAAACCAAACCCTAAACCTAACCCTATGCCCCGAACCGTAACCCTAACCCTAAACCCTAACCCTAAATGCTAACCCTAACTCCCCCTTCACCCTAACCCTAAACCCTAACCCTAGATCTAAACCTTAAAACCAAGCCCTAACCCTATGCCCCTAACCCCAAGCCCTAACTGTCCCAATCCAATATCGGGGCGGGTTCTTAAATGATCCCAAGAGCGTGATTAAGACACAAACGAGGTCAGATGCTGTACAATCTTGTGAATTTTATTTTCTATAACAACTGATAACAGCGATAGGACAGAGAGGAAAAGAAAGAGAAAGTCAGAATCCCTAAGCCAGAAAAACGGTAAAGATGCAACTAGTTACCGCCACCACCAGGGATCCAGCGTTGTTCCACAGGCTCAGCCGCAATGCAGGTGAAGGGGCTCCAACCTTCGCCGGCGTCTCAGGTCCAAGTAACAGGTGCCGAAGACCAGGGTGTTCTGGAGAGGAGTACGCAACCCTTTTATAGCCCCAGTTCTTGTTGCTTCCACGAAAGGTCCACCCGTTTTCACAGAACTCATTATAATAAGTGCCACCCCGTGGTCTTGCCCAGGTGTCCATGGTGGTCGTGCTGGGGGGGGGGGGGGGGGGGGGGGGGGCGTCGAGTCCTCCTCGTCTCGCACCCAGCTTGTTACAGTGCAGCAGGCACGGCCAAGGCTGCTGTTGTTCTCGCTTGGGGTGGATGTCATGGTTTTTATCAGGGCTCTGTGTCTCCTCCGAAGCGTACTCCTCTAGAACAACAGGATGTCAAGGCGGGAAGTGGTGGTCTCGGAGCAGCAATGTAGAGACAAACAATGTCTAACACAGTTCCTTACATAACCCTAAGCCCTAACCCTAGATCTAAGCCCTAAGCCCTAGATCTAAGCCCTAAGCCCTAGATCTAAGCCCTAAGCCCTAGATCTAAGCCCTAAGCCCTAGATCTAAGCCCTAAGCCCTAGATCTAAGCCCTAAGCCCTAGATCTAAGCCCTAAGCCCTAGATCTAAGCCCTAAGCCCTAGATCTAAGCCCTAAGCCCTAGATCTAAGCCCTAAGCCCTAGATCTAAGCCCTAAGCCCTAGATCTAAGCCCTAAGCCCTAGATCTAAGCCCTAAGCCCTAGATCTAAGCCCTAAGCCCTAGATCTAAGCCCTAAGCCTAAGCCCTAACCCTAGATCTACACCTTAAAACCAAACCATAACCCTAAACCTAACCCTATGCCCCGAACCGTAACCCTAACCCTAAAACCTAACCACTAACCCTAACTCCTAACGCTAACCCTAAGCCCCCCTTCACCCTAAGCCCTAACCCTAGATCTAAACATTAAAACCAAACCAGAACCCTAAACCTAACCCTATGCTCCTAACCCTAGATCTACACCTTAAAACCAAACCATAACCCTAAACCTAACCCTATGCCCCGAACCGTAACCCTAACCCTAAAACCTAACCACTAACCCTAACTCCTAACGCTAACCCTAAGCCCCCCTTCACCCTAAGCCCTAACCCTAACCCTAGATCTAAACATTAAAACCAAACCAGAACCCTAAACCTAACCCTATGCCCCTAACCATAACCCTAACCCTAAACCTAACCCTAAACGCTAACCCTAACCGTAACTCCTAACCCTAACCCTAAGCCCCCCTTAACCCTAAGCCCTAACCCTAGATCTAAACATTAAAACCAAACCATAACCCTAAACCTAACCCTATGCCCCGAACCGTAACCCTAACTCCTAACCCCAACCCTAACTCCAAGCCCCCCTTAACCCTAAGTCCTAAGCCTAGATCTAAACATTAAAACCAAACAATAACTCTAAACCTAACCCTATGCCCCTAACCGTAACCCTAAGCCCTAACCGCTAACCCTAACTCCTAACGGTAACCCTAACTCCTAACGGTAACCCCCCCTTAACCCTAAGCCCTAACCCTAACCCTAGATCTAAACCTTAAAACCAAATCAGAATCCTAAACCTAACCCTATGCCCCTAACCCTATGCCCCCCTTAACCCTAACCCTAATCCTAGATCTAAACCTTAAAACCAAACCATAACCCAAAGCCCTAAGCCTAGATCTAAACCTTAAAACCAAACCATAACCCCCCCTTAACCCTAACCCCCCCTTAACCCTAACCCTAGATCTAAACCTTAAAACCAAACCATAACCCTAACCCCTAACCCTATGCCCCTAACCGTAACCCTAACCCTAAACCCTAACCCCCTTGACCCTAACCCCTAAGCCTAACCCTAGATCTACACCTTAAAACCAAACTCTAAACATAACCCTATGCCCCTAACCATAACCCTAAACCCTAACATGCCACATTTTGGCCTCCAATTTCTTCTGGCGTCTACTCTCACCGGCCTCCCACCCCTTTTTGTTCTCCACTTTTTTCCTGGCCTCTACTTCCCTCTGGCTTCCCACCATGATTCGGCCTCCATTTTTTTCTGGCCTCTACTCCTCTCTGGCCACCCACCCCTTTTTGGCCTCCCACCCCATTTCAGCCTCCATTTTTTTCTGGCCTCACACTCCTTTATGGCCTCCCACCCCATTTTGCGCTCCACTTTTTCTGGCCTCTACTTCCCTCCAGCCTCCCACCCTGTTTGGGCCTCCCACCCCATTTTGGCCTCCAATTTTTTTGGTCTCTATTACTCTCAGACCTCCCACTCCTTTTTGGCCTCCCACCCCATTTGTGACTCTACTTTTTCTTGCCTCTACTTTCTTCCATTCTCCCACCACTTTTTGGCCTCCACTTTTTTCCTGACATCTACTTCCCTCTGGCCTCCCACACCTTTTTAGCCTCCCAGCTATTTTGGGCCTCCAATTTTTTCCTGGCCTCTACTATTCTCCGGCCTCCCACTCCTTTTTGGTCTCCCAACCCATTCTGGACTCTCTTTTTTTGTCCTCTACTTCCCTCTGGGCTCCCACCCCTAATGGGCCTCCCACCCCATTTTGGCCTCCAATTTTTCTGCCCTCTACTACTCTCTGACCTCCCACTCCTTTTTGTCCTCCCACCCCATTATGGACACCACTTTCTCTGGCCTCTACTTCCCTCTGGGCTCCAACCCCTTTTTAGCCTCCCACCCCTTTTTGGCCTCCCACCCCTTTTTGGCCTCCCACCCCTTTTTGGCCTCCCACCCCTTTTTGGCCTCCCACCCCTTTTTGGCCTCCCACCCCTTTTTGGCCTCCACTTTTTTCCTGGGCTCTACTTCCCTTTGGCCTCCCACTATGTTAAGGCCTCCCACCATGATTCAGCCTTCAATTTTTTCTGGCCTCTACTTCCCTTGACCTCCCACCCTATTTCAGGATCCAATTTTTTCTGGCCTCTACTACTCTCCAGCCTCCCACTCCTTTTTAGCCTCCCACCCCATTTTGGACTCCACTTTTTCTGGCCTCTACTTCCCTCCAGCCTCCGATCCAGTTTGGTCCTCCTACCCTATTTTGGCCTCCAATTTTTCTGGCCTCTACTACTCTGACTTCCCACTCCTTTTTGGCCTCCCACCCCAATTTCGAGTCCACTTTTTCTGGCCTCTACTTTCTTCCAGCCTCCCACCCCTTTTTGGCCTCCTACCCCATTTTGGACTCCAATTTTTTCCTGACCTCTACTTCTCTCCAGCCTCCCACCTCTTTTTGGCCTCCAATTCTGGCCTCTAATTCCCTCCCACCACCCACCCGTTACTGCTCTCCCACCATGATTCAACCTCCAATTTTTTCTGGCCTCTACTTTCCTCCGGTGTCCCACCCCATTTCAGCCTTCCACTATGATTTGTCCTCCAATTTTTTCTGGCCTCTACTTCCCTCCAGCCTCCCACCCCTTTTTGGCCTCCCACCTGATTTCAGCCTCCACACTTTCTGGCCTCTACTTTCCTCTGGCCTCCCACCACAGTTCAACATCCACTATTTTCTAGCCTCTACTTCCCTTCAGCCTCCCACCCTGTTTAGGCCTCCACTTTTTCTGGCCTCTACTTTCCTCCAGCCTCCCACCCCATTTCAGCCTTCACTTTTTTCTGGCCTCTATTTCCCTGTGGCTTCCCATCCTGTTTCAACCTCCACTTTTTCTGACCTCTTCTTCCCCCCAGCCTCCCACCCCCTTTGGGCCTCCCCTTTTTTCTAACCTCTATTTCCCTGCAGCCTCCCACCAGGATTTGGCCTCCACTTTGTTCTGGCCTCTACTTCTTTCCAGCCTCCCACCATGATTTGGCCTCAACTTTTTTCTGGCCTCTACTTCTCTGGCTTCCCACCAGGATTCAGGCTTCATTTTTTCTGGTCTCTTCTTCCCTCCAGACTCCCACCCTGTTTCAGCCTCCCACGACAATTTGGCCTCCAATTTTTTCTGCCCTCTACTTCTCTCCAGCCCCCCACTCTGTTATGGCCTCCCACCCCATTTCAGCCGCCACTTTTTGTGGCCTCCACTTCCCTCCAGCCTCCCACCCTGTTATCACTGCTGTGCCCCCAGGCAGAGCAGCTCCAACCCAGACACAAACAGGCACAGACCAACACTGCACACATACAAGACAAATGCTGTGACAGAGACATTAAAACAAGCTCTCTAAGAATGACCCCTCAGCCAGAAACAGTGCCAGATGAGAAGACCAAGGGGGCTGAGAGGAAGAATCCATAGCAGGCTGAGAAGAGACAAATGCTGTGGCCTGAGACAAAAACAGATGGGAGCAACTAGGATGAGGCAGGTGCAAGACACCTTACTTCAAGACCTAAGCATGTAAGGATGCAGGGTAGAACTCCCAGGAAAGGTCTTTACAAAAATGGACTGCTTGAGACCAGAGATGTTAACACAGCCTGGAACAATGCCACAAAAGCAGACCGACCTGAAACTTCCAAGACCTATCCATGCTTTAAGCTTGTAACGCAATAAAAAAAAAAGCACCCGACCGGCACTGTGCCGATGACTACAGGCATTCAAGACCCGAGGGATGGTGTCTGAAGCACACACTGTGCTACTTCAGCACAAAGAGCAACGAGCATGTCG
Source organism: Strix occidentalis (assembly GCA_030819815.1). Taxonomy (NCBI): domain Eukaryota; kingdom Metazoa; phylum Chordata; class Aves; order Strigiformes; family Strigidae; genus Strix; species Strix occidentalis. The sequence continues at coordinate 1,034,149 of JASWHU010000064.1, forward strand.
TGACCCGAGGAAGCTCTAGGACACATAAAACAGAAAACATAAAACACAACAACACAGCCATAGGCTGTAACTGCCCTGCCCGGCACATGGCAGTCTTGTGCAGAAAGGTCACCTGCTCCTTTTCCCTGCCCAAAGGGCACCATTCCTGGACAGTCCTCTCCCCTACGCCAACTTGAAAACTCCTTCCTGCAATTCCCAACCTTGGGCTCACCCCAGAGACCTCTCCCAAACACCAGTCCCTCAACTTATCTGGGAGTCTGAAGCCATTTTCCACAACAACCACATCAGCTAACCTGGATATTCCTATGGATGCCAGGTTCCTCTTCATCATCTGCACAAAAACAGCACCAGGACTCAGCACCGTGTTGGCTGACACAGCCCTCTTCTGCAACACGCTCCTCCTCAAAAGCATCAGACTTTCTGCTCACCTGCTCCATGCCAGTTTCGGTGTTGGACGCTACGGTGATCATCACTTGTGGCACCTATGACATCAAAAGACAAAACATCATAGTTGTGCTTGTGTGAAAACACTGGGGCCGTGCTCCTTCTCTCTACTACCCCAGCTCACTTCAAATGCTCATCCTGTTCCAAAGGCTGCCTACACAGCACCTGCAAAACAACACCATGCTCTGTGGGCAATTAGGAAAGGCAATGAACCATCCCATACCCTGAAAGACCCTGTGCCTTACATCCTTGCCCCTTTTTTGAGAAATGCTAAAATTCCATATACAGATGCACACAAGATGCTCATTCTAACCCTTGCTACATTAGCTCATCTTTGGTCCTATTTAGACAGATGATATCAACAACTTACAATGGGTACAGCAAAACTAGGGAAAAAAAACAAGCTCCCATCTTCAATAAAGTTAGAAAAGCCAGGAAAATACAACAGATATGCTATTAAGCCATCTTAAACACACTCACCCACCACTTAATACAAAATTACTTACCTGAAAATAAACCACTACATGCCACTGCACCTCCTCTTATATATGCTGCTGAATCTTGACTGACCCTGAAACTCTTACCTTGGGTAGCTCTATTTCTGCTATTATCAAAACACACCTGCCCAAAGAGCTTCAACAGCTCAAAAGCTGCTATTTACACAAGGACCACTAGAGCACTGACCTCAGAGAGGCCCCAGAGTAGAATAATGGCCCTGAGGGGAGGCTGTGGCTTATATACCCCAGGCCCCACCCACCACCCTGACCACAATCACCTGGGAAAGGGGAGGGGTGAACAACCAGAAGGCATAAAAGCAGCCAGGGGAGAATAAGCACATTTTCTCACCTGTTTTAAGTTTACTGCATGGGAAGTGCTGTTTGAAGAAAGCGACCCTTACTGGAAATGACAATATCTGCTCTTTCGCTATATCTATTGCATCAGCGATGTGACCGGTTAGGGAATTAAAATTAGATTTTCTGAGGTGGTATAGATACAAAAAGACAGATATTGTACTAAGCTATCAGCTAAATAACCAGTACTAACTGTACTGACCTGTACTAACCAATCAGCTAAATGCAATAATAATATCGTTATCCAAAAGGATGTGCTTTAGGTTCCTATGAAAAAAAATGAAATGCTATGGGGTTATGCTTCTTTTCTAGCAAGACCACGCACGCTACCTAACTTCTAACAGAACCATGTTCTGGATAGGAGTGAAGAACAAAGCACAGGGAGATGGAGATATCACTATAAAAGGGATGAGGAGTCCTGCTGGGGCATGGTGGAAGAAAAACAGGGTCAGCAAGAGAGAGGGAAATAGAGAGAAAATGATGAGTGGGGAGCAAAAAGGACAGAAAGAGAGAGAAATTAAATGAGGGGAATAAGGAAGGTGGGAGGAGAGAAGAGAAGTAGATGGAGAAGAAACCAGAAGGGTTGATAGAGTAAGAGAGAGACAGACAGATCAGGGCAAAGAGAGGGACAACAAGAAAACTGTGGTACGCTGCAGGATGAGGAAAAAGGGGCAGAGAGAAAGACAGAAGGGAATAATGGGACAGGGAGCTTGACAGGGGGATATAGTGAGAGTTAATGGGACAAGCCATGATATGGAGATACACATTCAAATGGTTAGGGAGAGGATGGAGGAGCTAAGACAAAGAAGAAAGGGGGTGAGGCAGAGATGGAGAAAGAAACAGAGAAATGGATAGAGTGACTGGACAGAGTCAGAGAGATAGAAAAACAAAGGACAGTGCAAGATAGGAAACTAGAGAATCAGGAAGAGAGAGAAGGGACAGGGAGCCAGAGAGCAGGAGACGACTGCGGAAGAGAGAGGGACACAGAGCAGGATGCTGGATTAGAGAGCAAAGAGCCACAGAGAATGACAGAGGGGTGGAGTACAACAAAGAACAGAGACAGAGAACAGGACAGAGAGATGAAGCAATAAATAATTGAGACAGGGAGCAGCACAAAGGGTCAGAGAAAGGATGAGATAAACAGGGAGGAAAAGAGGGACAGCAAGATATAGAATAAGGGGGGTGGGCATCAATGACCAAGGTAAAGGGATACAGAATGCCAGGGGAGGAGGGAGAGAGAGCAACTCAGAGACATGGAGCGGCACAGACAGGCACGGAGAGGAAAAGAACACCAGGGAACAGGCCAGAGAAGTTGTGGGCAAAAACAGACCGATGCCGATCAGGACCGAGAACTGGAAAAGGAAAAAACCAGCACTTGGCTACAGGAGAGAGATGGAGGATGAAAAAAAGGAAGGAGAGGGAGAGGAACAAAGGCATCTAGAGAAAAAGGGAGAGCTAGAAGAAGACACAACAAGAGGGAGTGGGAGCAGGAGAGAAGAAGGAGAGCAGAGATAAAGGGAAGCAAAAACATCACAGCAGCGTGGGATAGAGAGGGGGCCAGGGGAGAGCCCAAAACACACAGGAGGGGCGACAGGGCCCTGAGGGTCTGCAACTCACCCCAGCCGTCGCTCTCAGCGCTGCCAGGAAAATTTGCCAGTTCAGAGCCTTCTTTCTCCTGCTCTCCTCCCTTCCTCTTTTGTAGCTCCAGTCGCTTGGCTGTTCTCCCCCTAAAAGAATACCTGGGTGTCTCTCAGTTCTGACGAGACACGGCTTCCTGTTCATGCAGCCTCACTCGCTCACGCACTACGCGGCCGTACCGCGCTTGGGGTGACGCACACAGACCCTATGGTGCACGTTGGCGGTCTGGCTTGCTGTAGACTATGAAGAGGGCTCCTTCCTCATCCAGAGAGGCAGGTTCTCTCTTCCTGCAGTGGGAGGTGGGTGCTGCCCAGATGGCCTTGATTTTCTTCTTTGTTCCCTTTCTCCAGCCTCTCCAGCTTCAGCCGTGGCAGCTCCTGTCCATATCCAGAAAACATCCCAGGGGCCTGTCCCTTTTCACCTCTATGCTGAGAGGAGCACAAGCCCAGGCAGAGGCACCCCACACAGTTCTGAGGTGGGTCCAGTCAGCAGCATCCCCAGGGAAGGAACAGGCAAGCACAGCCTCAGTGCGGCCTCTGGGAGAAGGAAAGATGAGGCGACTACCATTACTACCATAGATCACCCCTGGCCGGACCCTCCTTCCACAGGGGCTTCTGCAGATGCACCAAGGGCCAGCTTGCTGCCATCCCCACAGGGCTTGGGGGTGACCTGGGGCTATGGGACAGGCTTCAGGGGAGGTGCGAGAGCTGGGGCCAGCTGCACGGTGCGGGTGAGGCCAGTACCAGCTCAAGGGGAGCTCTGGCAAGCTGGGGAGGCACCCAGCACCAACCCTTGGCGGGGACACCCATCTTCTTCCCCTCTTCCTTTCTACCAGCTCTCAGGTCACTCTCTGGGGCTCCGCTGGCCCAGATCACCTCCAGCAGAGTGGAGGCATGACACAGCAGGCAGTGTGAAGCTTCCTGTCCCACCACTGCCATGTGGCCAGCAGGCAGGAGGTGCCCCCACACCTGCCAAAGGGGCTTGCTGGCCTCACCAGTGGCCTTGGCCCTCGCCCACCACCAGGAATCGCGCCCAGCAAGCCATCATACTGCGGCAGCAGGAAAGCCGGCTCTGGCAGTGCTGCACACCCGTGAAGTGCTGGCACTGCAGTCCTGCACTTTGCACGCCGAGCGCCCGCCGACAGCGTGCACGTGGGGTGGCGGCAGCATTTCCGTACCAGGAGGCAGCACCGAGCGCGGCCGCGCCACCCCGCAGGCATTGGAGCATCACGTTGATGTTAGTGGTGGGTGGCAGTGTGGGGCATGGGGGTACCTCTGCGTCGTCCACCTGCAGCACCATGTTGCGTTTGCCAGACAGCAGCAGTGAGCACGGGCGAGCGCCACACCCCACACGAGCAGCGGCCGAGCGGCAGCACGTGGGGATTCTAAAGGATTTCCTGCTAGGAAATCGGCATGTGAGCAATCCTGCATGTGAGCAAGGATGTGACGAGGGACTGACCCTGGAAGAATGAGGAAGAACCCAGGAAGGTAAACAGCTTCAGGGTGTTGGCCTGGGCAGAGAAGAAGTTTGTACAATGTCGATGTGGCAGTTCTCATCCCATCAGAAGAGAGCCTAAGGAGCATGTGCAAAGCTAACTGTCCAATCAGAAAGAACTGTACTGTGTGATTGTATCTTGTGATTCTCACCTGCATGATAAAAGGCTTGTCCACCATATTAAAGTAGGCATTGCTTAATCACTGTGTGATCAGTTGCACACGTTTATCTCCCGCACCAATCTCCGGCAGCAGCACTGCTCGTCGGATGCCGGGCAGTGCGCCACCGCGCACGCGCTCTCGAGGTACGGGCACAACGCTTTTTGGGGAGCAGCCGGAAGCCCGCAGGGAACCACATGAAAGCAGTAACAAAACTATCCCTCGTGCTGCGTTGCAGGGGCCGTAGTGGTAGCAAGGACTATGCTGTGCTGCGTGCGCCCGTGAGCAACGCAGCTGCCTGGCAGCCAAGTCTGCAAAACCCACAGCTCCTGGCACGCGCTGGCAAACACGGCATGACCGCCTGCAAGCCAAGTGCTGGAAGACCACATGTCCCAGCACGCCCCAGGGAACCAACGTGGGTGACCAGAAACCCCATACCCCAGGACTACAGCTCCTGCTATGTTGTGAGAGGCAGCTTTCTCTACTTTCTGATGCTGCAGGGACACCATTGTTCACCCCTCCCAACGCACCCAGAAACCCCACCAGGCGCAGCCCTGGACAGCCTGCCCCACAGTGTCCCCTTGCTGCTCTGTGCCACCCCATTGCCACCCTGCAGACACCACTATCCTGCCCACGAGCTCCTTCCCCAGGAGCTCCCAGCTGATTGCACAGCTCCACTCACCTTCTCCCTCAGTGCAGCCACAGCCCAGAAATGCTCAGCGACTGCTCTGCTCCTCCCTTGGTTTACACCGACCCCTCTGAGGGCTTCCCTGCTTTCAACAGCAGCACCCACCCCTCCACCTGGAGCAACCCCTTTACAGGGAGGGGCCATCAGCCTCATTGCCCACACCTGGGGCCCCTCCAGCTCCAGCCCACAGCTGGAGGCCATCCCCCCACCCCCACAGGACATCATCACCCCTCCCCCCGGGAAAAGAAAGCACAAAAGGCAGCCAGCAGACAGCAAGTGTTTATTCAGTCACACACATAACAAGTCCCAGAAGGGAGTCTGCTCCGGGGCTCAGGGCCCCTAATGCTCCCCCTGCCCCTGGCACACCCGGGCGCTTGTTCCCAGAGCCACGCTCCTCAGGCCAGCAGGGAACAGTCAGTCAGTCAGTCGGCTCCTGGAGCAACGGGCTGCTGGGCACAGCTGGAGACTGCCAAAAATGAGAAGCAGGGTGCAGGGCACTAGAAGACAGGAGAAAAGGGGCAGCCGGCTGGCCAGTATGGGGGTAGTGAGAAAACAAGAGGCAAGGAACGGGGCGGTGAGAAGATGGGGACAGGGAGCCCAACACGGATATGGAGAAAGAAGCAACAGGGAGAGAAGAAAAGAGGCAGCAGAAAGAGGAAGAGGGAGCAGGACAGAGACCAACAAAGAAGGATGAGGAGCAGGACAGAGATGCAGAAAAAACCTGGGATGGGCAGTACAACAGACACGGAGGAAAAAAGAATAGGGGCAGGGAGCGAGACTAAGAGAGATGGTGAAAGACAAAAAAGCTACAAAGAACAGGGCACAGAGGGAGGAAAAAGCAACAGGGATGGGGAGTCAGGACAGCAAACGATGGAGGGAAAGGGCAGGGGAGGAACACAAATCAAACAACAGAGCTACATGTTACAGGGCAGAGAAGGAAGAATTAGGAAACAGGGACAGAGAGACAGTACAAAAGAGACCTGGAGACAAAAACTAACACCAATGCATACAGAAAGAAAAGGGGGGGAATTCTAAAACAGGGGAAACAGAGACAGTGAGATGGAGAAAGGACAAAAGCAACAGACTACAAGGTGTCAAGAGAGGAATTACTGAATAGTAACAGAGCGCCAGCCAGAAACAGACCACAAAAGAGAAAAGACCACACGGGGTATGGGGCACAGAGGAAGGAATCCAAAAACCAGGGCCAAGGAGCCAGAGAGAGGGGCAAAAATTAAATGGGGAAAAGAGACAGACCGCAAGGCAGAGAGGGAGGAATTGATAAATAGGGACAGGGCACCAGACAGAGCATGAGGGACAATGGGAAAAAAAATAGCAGCAAGCTACAGGGAAGAGGGAGGAATTAAAGAACAGTGACTGGAAGACAGACAGAGAGACATGAGAGAGAAGACAAAAGAGCGATGGGCAACAAGATGGACAGAGAGGAAATAAAAAATAGCAGAAGGGAGCTGGCCAGAGAGAAAGACACCGAGGAAAAAGCCCAGACAGGCTATGAGGGAGGGAGGTAGGAATGAAAAACTGGGGACAGGGAGTCGGACAGAGAGAGATGGAGATCGCAGGGAATAGCAGTGGGTGCAGGAAGAAGAGGGAGGAATTAATCAATAGGGACAGGGACCTGGACAGAGAGGGATGGAGAAAGGCAACAATAGTGGCAGGGTACAGGGCAGAGAGAGGGATGACCTACAAGATGGGGACAGGGAGCTGCTCCAAGCAAGATGGAGAAGGAAGATACAGGTGAGCAAAAAAAGCTGAGCAGCATCAGAAAGAGAGGAGTCTAGAAGAAAGACAGGGAGGGACCAGGACACACAAGACGGATGAGAGGGCCCCGAGCGCTCGGGACTTACCGCAGCTCTCAGTGCTGCTGGGAGAATTTGACAGGTCAGACTCTTCCTTCTCTTTGTCTTCTCCCTTCCTCTTCTGTAGCTCCAGTTGCCTGGCTGTCCTCCACTTCAGAGAATATGTAGGCATCTCCCAGCTCTTACGAGATGAGGCCTGCTAGACACAGAACCTCACTCGATCACACACTACGTGCAGGAGTAGGACAGAGGAAAGAGAGAGAAACTGATAAGCGAGGAGCAGAACAGATGGATCGAGAGAGAAATGGACTGAGAAGAGGAGCGAGAGCGATACCAAAGGTACAGAACAAGGTGGAGTGGTTGAGGAAATAAGAGAGAGAAAAACCTGCACAGATCAGGACAAGTAGAGGGAGAGATTAAAACCATGGCTGGGCTGCAGGATTTGAAAAAAGCCAGGGAGCACAACACAAGAAATAACGGGACACTGAGCTGGGCAGGGGAATATAGCAAGAAACAATGGGACGGGCAGTGGTATGGAGCTCTACAGGCACAATGTTCAGGAGAGGATGGAGGACAGAGAGAAGAAGAGAAAAGGGACAGGCAGCGAGGTAGTGATGGAGAAAGAAACAATAGCCACTGAGAGAGGAGGAGAGGGACAGGACCGAGGCAGAGAGGTGGAGAAAGAATGCCAAGCCAGCGATGGGTAGCAGGCCAGAGGGATCAGAAAACAGAGGAGGCAGGACAGAGGCATCTAGAAGAGAGGTGAGGGACAGGGAGCCAGAGAGCAGGAGACGACTGCGGAAGGGAGAGGGACACAGAGCAGGATGCTGGTCTGGAATCAACAAGAGCAACAGAGACAATGACAGAGAGGTGGAGCATGAGAGAAGACAGGGACACATGAAGCAATCAATAGCTGAGGCAGGGAGCAGCACAAAGGGTCCGAGAGAGGGCGAGGTGAAGAGGGTGGAGGACAGGGAGATACAGAATTAGGGGGGTGGGCGTCAGTGAGCAAGACAAAGAGATAGAGGTGGAGAAGGGGGGAGGGCAACAGGCAGTCAGGGACACATGGTGGCACGTGCAGGCACAGAGAGAAAAAGAATTAGTGGGAACAGGCCAGAGAAGTTGTGGGAGAAAAGGGATCGATGCCAATCAGGATGAAGAACAGGAAAAGGAAAACACCAGCGCTAGGTTACAGGAGCGAGACAGAGAATGAAAAAAAAAAGAAGGGGAGGAAGCAGGACAAAAAGAAAAAGGCAGAGCTAGAAGAAGAGAGTGAAAGAGGGAGAGGGAGCAGGACAGAAGAGAGGAGAGCAGAGGTAAAGGGAAGCAAAACAAGAAAAAAATCACATCAGTGTGGGATAGAGAAAGCAACAGGGGAGGGCCCACATGCACTCGAGGGGCAAGAGAACCCCGTGGTCCCAGGACTCACCACAGCTCTCGCAGCGCTGCCAGGGAAATTTACCACTTCACACCCTTCTTTCTCCTTCTCTCCTCCCTTCTTCTTCTGTAGCTCCAGCCCTTCCCCTAAAAGAATACGCGGGTGTCTCTCAGCTCTTACAAGCCCGGCCGAACGCAGCCCCGCGCGCCACAGCGCGGCTCCGGGCAGCGCCGACGCCGCCCGACCCCGACCCGGAGCGGCTTCTGCCGCCGGTCCCGCCGCCCCGCGCCGCCCCCCCGTCGCGGCTTTCCCCGGCAGCCGCCAGGCGACCGCCCGCGCGGCCCCGCTCCCCTTCTCTCTGCTGCTCCCCCGGCTGCACCGGCTCCTTCTCCAGCACCGCCTCGGACAAGGAGGAGCCGCTGCCCGCGGTAACTGTAACGACCAAGACCGTTATTAAACGCCTAAAGTGCCCCTCAGTCCTCCGAACCCGCCCTCTATGAGCTGCCAGTCCTCCAGTCCCGGAGACGCATGCACAGCTGGGGGGGGGGTAAGAGAGAGCCAGGAGACCCAGGACGCATGCGCCCTGGAGGTGGGGCGGAGTCAGCGCGGGCGGGGGGCGGACCCAGGAGCCACGCACGCGCGCTGGGCGGGTGGGCGGGCCGCGAGTCGCGCATGCGCGCTGGTCGGGAGTGGAGGCGGACCCAGGAGCCGCGCATGTGCGCTGGTCGGGGGCGGAGCCAGCGCGGGGGAGGGGGGGCGGAGCCAGGAGCCACGCATGCGCACTGGGCAGGGGCGGAGCCACCGCGGGCAGGGGGAGCCAGGAGCCGCGCATGCGCGCTGGGCGGGTGGGCGGAGCCGGGAGTCGCGCATGTGTGCTGGTCGGGGGGGCGGAGCCACCGTGGGCGGGGAGCGGAGCCAGGAGCCACGCATGCGCGCTGGGCGAGGGCGGAGCCAGCGCCGGCGGGGGGGGGCGGAGCCAGGAGCCGCGCATGTGCACTGGAGGTGGGGTGGAGTCAGCGCGGGTGGGGGGCGGAGCCAGGAGCCGCGCATGCGCGCTGGGCGGGGGGGCACGCGAAGATAATTCCGGGCTGCAGTGCCTGCTTTTGGCCACACGGTGGCAGCAACGAGCAGGAATGCGGCCATGCGCGATCGCCGGGCTGCAATAAGCGATTTTTAACCACTCACCTGGGACAGCCCCAACAGATGATCCACTCTGGAAAACTGACCCGTACCGGATAATCCTCACCAGAGAACACCCAGCAATGCCCCTCCACCAGCCGGCGTCTCACCCCAGATTTTCCCCAAATTGGGCATGGGTTTTTTTTATTTCTGTAACACAAAAACTGGGGGTTTTGTGCTTTTCTGAAATACTCCACTTCGTTTTTTTCAGCACTTCTGTTATAAATTAAGACCACAACGGATCACAATCCAATTAAAGTTTTATTAATTATAGCAAGTAGAATATGAGCAAATGCAGCGCTGGACGCACGGGGGATCGCTCCACCATAGGCGTGCGTACCCCCCGCAGCTTTTGTCTTGCTTATATGTTACAAAGTACTGTATATTCATAGGACACCTATACATATTCATAGTCTATTCCTGCCTCCCCTCGCTTCTTATGGTAATCAAGTTTCCTTCTCTTGCATCTGCGCATTGAGTTCCTCAGGTCCTGGGCAGTGGTCGTAAATTCCTGGGCAGGGGTCGTATAGATGAAGTATCTCCTCTTCCTCACCAATGAACTTTTTACCTCGCCGTCCTGCACAGCCTCAGTTGTTCTCTACTCCTTATTCAAACTCCCAGGTCAGTTTATACCGGAATTTGGGAGATTTATCACTGACACATTCCCCTTCAAATGCCTCCTCAAGGACAAGAGGAAGTCTCTGCTCGGACCCAAAAGATAGTAACCTAGCAACATCATCAGCACCTGGTGCTTCTCACTGTGGAGCCCCCTCTTCTTTGCTCAAACTTTTCTCTCCTATGTTCCCTGACTATAATGGTTTATATTCCCCCTATCATAACCTTTACATTGAGCTTAATATACATCTTAATAAACAATTCTCTAATCCATAGTTTCTCACACTTCTCCACATCAAAATTGGTGATTTTTGGTTTTGTGCATGAAAATGGGTTTTCTACTCTCCAGCTGCACCAATCCAGGCAGGTTTGGCTTTCCCAGTAGCCCCAAATTGAAGGTTTTTTCCCCAAAAAAAAAAGGGTTTTTTTCCTTCCATTGCAGACCCAGAATCAGGGCACTTGGGGTATTTTTGTGCCCTGGCAGCGACACAGGGCTGGCCCAGCTGTCAGGGGGTTAACAGCCACCAGGCAAACCTGGCCCGGGGGGACCCATTGAGCATGAGGAGATGCTTACAGCACACCTGAAAAACAAAAACCCCAAATCCTCTTCCGGCATCTTGAAAAAATTACACAGAAAAAAGTTCCGTCAGAGTAAGGGACAGGGTATCAGTGGAGCTCGGGGAGCACGCTGTGGGAAGAGGTCAGCTCCACATACAACACACCCTGGCAAGGCCGGAGCGATTCCAACTCCTCAAATCACCAGCAAGGCCGATCGATACGATCCAGAGCACATCCTGCCCATAAAAGCAAACGCTCTTGCTGGTGTCGGAATGTCTCATCCCGTCCGTACAGCAGGGCTGCAGGGAGGGAACCCTGCGAGGCTGGACGAGGTCGTACCGTCATCACCACCTACGGCCGACGGATCTGCCGCGACCGCCGCGGCCCTTGCGCTGCTGCTGCACATCCTGCTTGCTGGGTCAATAAAATCAGAAGTGAAGTGTAAAACTTTAAAAGAGTAAAACAAAGAATAAAGCTCAGTCCTTCACTCTTTAGTGTCAAGGTGGGCATATGCTTATAGAAGCGTTTTTATTAGATGTGTAAGTATTTGATTTTCCTTTTGCATTCCCTGAACTCGCCCAGCTGTGAGCTGATACCATTAGACTGTCTATCTCCAAAATACACACCTACAACTTGACAAGGGGGGGGTTTGGTGTGTTCCATAATTAGCAGGGACATCTGGCCAGCTGCACCGCCCAAGAGTACTACTGCCAAATACATCATCTCTGAAGATCCACTCTGATGGAGAGTTCATAAAATGAAACTTCCTTGAGAAAGGTTTCCATTTTGTAAAGTCTCTTTCTAACTGAAGTCAAGATTAGACACCGTAGGGCAGCGGTCCCTGATCCCTCAACTCAGCTGTCAGAGGGCCGGGGGTCTGAATCCATCCTCAACAAAAACCACATCAGCTAACCGGGACATTCCTGCAGCTGCCAGGTTCCTCTTCATCATCTGCAAAAAAATCCCAGTGCCAGCAGTCAGCATCACGTCAGCTGACACACCTCTGCCACAACACCCTCCACCTCAACAGCCACGGGGCTTTCCGCTCAGCTGCTCTGCGCAGAGTCCACTGTCGGATGCTGCGGCCAGCGTGGCCCGTGGCACCTACGATACCAAAAGACAGAGAGCCACCACTGTGCTGTTTTGCTGATCAGGGATATCAGTTAAACTCAGACACCAGAGTGAAAAGAGCAGGCGTATTTTACTAGAAATAACTAAATAATATAACAGAATAATACAGAAAACATACAGTAAGAAAAGACAGAACAGTGCACTTAAACAAATAGGAAAATACAGGGTAATGCATCAAATCATTACTACTTGAGAGAGAGAGAGAATAGTGATTAAGAAAGACCCATCACCACCTGCATACGTTCCCATCATCCAGACCCGCAGTGGCTGGGCAGCCCCGGTTACAGCGAGGATTTGGAGAGCCTTTCCCTGCAAGTGGGAAATCCTACGCGGTGCGTCCACCCGTAGGTGAGGCTTCCAAAGTCGCTGTGAGTGGGCCCAGCCTTATATACCTAAAAATCAGTAAGCCAGAATAGCTGGCACCTTTGTTTTAAGCGGAAATATCTGGTTTTCATCTCACGTTAGGTTCCCCCCAGAGCCTGGCCAGGGCTTAAGGGAGAAGCTAAGGGAGTTTCCCTGCTGGTCTAGTTAATTTATGAGCAAGGTCACAAGGCCAGACAACTGTTTCTGTGTCCTTGTTATCTTGCTCACACATAAAGAAATATAAGGATACATTCAAGATAGACATGTTTTATGATGTTTAAGCTACATCTTCTATGCATATTTCACTAATGACTACATACGGAGTTAGCAGTTTCAGTTCAGGGCCTGTTGCTCAGGCTTCAGTATTCCCACCTTTTACATCAGAATAGTTGGTTTGTTATAACTTAGTATAATACCTATTAGCACAATGGTTATCAGTTATAAAATGTACAGGATTCATCTATAGGTCAACTCTGGCTTGGGCTTATTGTCCAAGCCTTAGCACTTCATGTGCTTGCGAGAAATCACCAGCCCCATGCTCCTCCTCTCTACTACCCAGCTCACCTCAAATGCTCATCCGATTCCAAAGGCAGCCTGCCCGGCACCTGCAAAACCAAAGAGAAATGCTTCATCGAGCTGCCACGTGATTCTCTGCACGAAAACCCTGACCCAGCCGACAACGGCCTCGCTGTCCTGGACTGCTCAGCGGCACGCGGCTTCGCCCCTCCCAGCCTACATGTGGCACCTGCAAAAACCAAAGCGAGAGGCACAAGCTGAACCTGCAGCCTGCCCACACCGACTGCCATCTCCTGCCCCGTTACCTTGGCCGCTCACCCACCCTGCCTCTGACATTTACAGGTCGCCACATCGAGGCCTGGGTACCACCTGTGAGACACAGACAACAGGAGATGCTTCTAGCTTCACCAACAGTACGACACCTGAAAAATAACTGCTACTTCAGCCCACTCGTCTCACCTTGCCCGAGTCACCTCCGGTGCCGATATCCTGCTTTGCTCATTGCTTTGCACCTTCAAAATAAAAAAAAAAACCAAACTGATAAGCTAGTCATGTAGCAACCAGTCACATCTTCTCCTCTGACACCACACACTGACCCACCTTCTTACAGTGCCCTGCTCGCTGCCTCTGTCACTCTTTGGTGCATATATTGTCCCTCTGGATCTGAAAAAAAATTTTTAAACAAGTCACCTGGATGCTGAGTGACAGCTTAACAATTCCAGAGTTCTTGACTCCATGTAGGAACACCGTCTAGGGTCTCATTACAGCCTGCTATTAAAAAAAACATAAAAACAAAACAGCATTAAGCCCTACACACACGAGCCTTAACACCTTTGAGATCCCATCTGTTCAGCTACCACTCCCGCAGCCTCTCCCAGACAGCTCCAGTCATCCCCGTGACATCCTTGCCTGCTGCTGAGGGCTGCTTGCTCCGAGGGGGCTGTACGGGCTGTACCTAAACAGTCCAGGCAAATCAACATTAACTACAGACTCTTAGTGCTATTCTTCCCCTGACTGACATCGCTGTGCCCCCAGGCAGGGCAGTTCCAACCCAGATACGTGTGCAGGCTGACACGACAGAGAGTAAGAGAAGAGTGCTCTGAAGAGCACCAAAAACCAAAATCCAAAGGGAGCTAAAGTGCCACAAGAGTGTGGTAGAGTACACAAGAGGACTCGGAAGACATTGTTATAGAGAGTAGAGGAGTTAGGAGGGGGCAGGATAAGAAAAGAAGCCTTGCAGACACAGCGAGGGCCCTGGAGTCTCAGGAGGGCATCTGGGCAAACTACAGATGACTGAGAGAACAACCAAATGGAGACACCCTCGATGGCAGAGAGAAAGAAAAAGGAGCGCTGCACAGCAAAGAAAGGAGGGAGGCTCTGACAGAACGAGAGAGAGAGAAAAGGAGATCGAGTGCCTCAAGGGGCTGTGGAGATCGAGGGAGGTCTCAGCAGGCACTGCGGCTGTGAGGAGAGGGATCGTGGGGGCGGGGCTGATGAATAAACGAAGGTGAGGGACAACCAGGAGGAACTCGGGTGATCACCTGAGCAGAGTACAGATGGTCTTGGGTGGCTGGGAACTAAACACGGGAATCCTGGCTAGCACAGAGGAACAAATGAGTTCGTTTGTGGCTCAAAGATGGCCCCAGCTACAGTGCTACAGGATGGAACTGGACCACAAGGAAGGTCTTGGGAGGCATCGTGACTGGGAGGAGAACGGTCCCGAGGGAGCCAGAGAGACAGAAAAAGGATTGGGGACATGACGATTAAATCCCGAGGGGATCTGAACCAAGCAAACACGTCATCAGAGGGCCAGGGAACGAACAGAGGCACGGCTAGAGGGAAGGGAGGACAGACTGACTGTGCTGGGTCACAGATAGCAGGAACACTCAGGAAACCCTCTGAGGGAATGAGATGGCTGCGAGGTCTGCTACAAAGCTAGAAGTCTGCTAGGGGCATCCTTGAAAGCATCGATAGGCATCATGACACCCTTAGAGGTGTCCTGATTGGGCCAAAGGTACCAAAGAAGGCTCAGGGACATGAGGAGGAAGTCTGGAGGGGATTTGAACAATACAAATGTCGTCGGGAGGCTGGGACCAAATGGAGACACCCTAGATGGCAGAGGGGATGATTAAGAGTGCTCTGAGGTACAAACACACCTGAGGATGGGTTTCTGAGGGCATGAGAGAGAATCCAAGTCCGCTACAGAGCTAAAACAGGGCTGTGGTACACAGAGAAGGTCTCAGGAGGCATCCTAGGTGGCATAAAGAAGAAAAAGAATGCTCCTTTTTGGGAACAGAGATCTTAGGAGAGGTGCTATTGCGACAGAACAAGTCCAGAGGAGACTTACAGGGCTAAAAGCGTGCTGCAAGGATCATACAAGACCTTGGGAGGCATCGTGAGAGCAGCAGAGGAGGACAGCCAAAAGAATGCTCGAGGACATGATGAGGTCATCCAGAGGGGATTTGAAGAATATACAGGTGTCCTCAGGGGACCAGGTAGGTATCCCAGCTAGCACAGAGGACAACATGAGCGTTCTGGAGATGGAAGGTGGCATCAGGAAAGGGTCTTGGGGAGGAAGGAGGGTGCAGAGTGCGCCACGGTGCCAAAAGAGGGCTGCGGGGCACGAGGTTGGCCTCAGTAGGCGTGATGACAGCCGGAGCAGGGTGCTGAGACTGAAAGAGAGACAGAAGGCAGCTCTGGGACACGGTGCAAAAGTCAAGGCGTTCCAGCAACGTACAGATGTCCTCAGGGGATGAGCGACTGAATGGAGACATCCAAGACAGCCGTGAAGACTGTGAGAGAGCTCCGGGGCACAGAGAAAGCCTGAGGAAGGGTTCTGTCTAAGTAAGAGAGACACCAAATCCCCCCCGGGCTTTTTTTTAAATACAATTTTAAAAAAACATTTACTATCTCAACATTAAATACAAGGTTAGACACATTCAGGAACTGACGCTCACTCAACAGCCACTCGATCCACCCCTCACTCCAAACATCCGTTCCACTGCCCACCTGACACAGTGGCAGATCACCCCCATTCTAAACCCACCCCTGGAAGTGCCTCACCGTGCGCCTCGGCAGCGTCACTGCTCCACACGCCCCATGGTGTCAGCCTTCCTAACCGGGAGCCAAGGAAGATGTTTCGCAACGGGCCCCGCTCCCGCTCCTCCTTCGCTTGCGTTTGTACGCTCCGGCAAACCTCGCTCCAGGATTGGCTCTGGGGATCCAGATGGCCCCGTGTCACCTACAGAACACAAAGCCCTGCAAAGCAAGGCGTAGTCAACACCGACAGCGAGTGCTGCAGTGCAATACACAACCAGAGCAACCGACGTGGGAGGAGCCGGGCTTTAAGGCCGAGGCCCACAAGGACACGGGGGTGAAGTGCTGTAGGGGAGGGACCTCTATGGAAACAGAACTCTGAAGAGCAGAGCTGTCATTCAGGCCCAGATCTCCTCTGCAAAGGCAACCCTCCACAAACATCTGTGATGCAAAACACGCTTTAAGCTCCACTCACGAGACGGGGAGTGCTCCACGGGCTCTTTTCCAAAGCAGCAAGGCATCCGAGACCCTATGGACACCTACCAAGGTGCATGCCCCGTGCAGAGAGCCCACGGGGCACCACAGAGACGTGGGGAAGGCACCGCATACAAGACAGAACACAGACACCACAAACGACACGAGGACACAGACACAGGCCAGAACATGCACGTCCTGTGGGACAGACCCTGCTCTCTTCCCACAGACTTAAGGAAGCCTAAATAGCCCTCTCCACAGCCCTGATGGTAGAGCCTCTGCTGGCCCCACCCTACCCACAGCTTTTGCCCCTTGACTTACCTTTCAGAGAGCACGCTCCAGAATCCATCCTCACCAGGAGCACATCATCTCACTGGGATGCTCCCGCATTCACCAGGTTCCTCTCCATCGCCTGCAAGACAGAGCGCCGCCAGTCATCGACACGCCAGCCAGCACTGACCTCTACCGCAACAGCACCCTCCCGGGAAGTGCCGTGCTGCCCCCAAAAAGCAGGTGTTGCAGCCAGCACCTCCCGTGGAAGCCACAAAACCAGAGAGATAAAGCATCCGTCGTACTCAGAAGCCATCCCTCGCTCTGTGGCTCCTGCCCAGCTGCTCCTCTCGCTCCCACCAACTTGCCTCACATCCTGCGCTCTTTGAGGAGCCTCCGCTGTCAAGCCAAGGGGTGCTGCAGCCAGTCAACACCCTGGCTGAGCGCAGCTCCTGCTCCTCACAGCCGCAGAGAATCGTGGCTCTGGCTAATGCCAGCTCCAGACAGCGGACACCCCGTCTCGCTCCAGCTCCTGCTGGCTACAGGTCTGGCTTGGTGACGCTTCAGCTCTGCACTGAAACTCCGCTTGATTTCAGCTCTTTCTCCTCACAGGCTCCAGCTACCGGCAACAGCCTGGGCTTTGACAAGGCTGTAATCAATCACTGTCAGAGCTTGAGTATTAGGTGTAAACATCCTCCTTGTACATTCTCTAAGCATTCATTACTTTGTATTATTAATCAGTTCATCATTATTCTAAGCAGCGTACAAAGAATTGTTGAACTCAAAGAGGGCACGTAGGGTCTGAAAAGCGCGTTTCCCCCCAGAGACCACCTCAGACGTGGAGTTTGGCCTGGTGCACGCCGGCCTCCCGAGCTTCGGGGTCCCATGCCACCCCGACCCCCACCCCCTCCTTTCCCCCGCAGCCCCCAGGGCCCTCCCACACCCCTCCGCCTCTCACCTGCCTGCAAAACCAGCCAAACTGCATTCTGCTTTTGGCCCCCAAACCAGCCGCCTTAGTGCCTCTTTCTGAGCCCAAAAACCTGCCTGCTGAGCCGCTTCTCAAGTCCCCAAAATGCACGACTTGACCTCTGTTTCTGAGCCCAAAGCCACACAACTCCGTCTGTTTCTGAGCCCCACAATCAGCCCCACGCGTCTGTTCTCAAGCCCCAGGAACACAAATCGTTGCCTCCATTTCTGGCCACAGCACCGCTCACCCCGTCTGCTCTCTGACCCCCTCCGCAGTCCCCACGGGCGATGCCGAGGGGTGGGGGGGGGGGGGGGATGCAGCCACCCCACAGCCCTGCACCCCCAGAGCCCCACGGGCAGGTCTGGGAAGCGCTTGGGGATTGCGGCACTGCCGGGGCACGGGCACACCGGTCCCGGGGGAGCTGCCGGCAGCCCGCGGGAAACCGCACGAACCGCCCCAAAACCGCCCCTCGCGCACCCGCAAGCCCGGCCCCGCCCGGCCCCGACCCGGAGCGGCTTCTGCCGCCGGTCCCGCCGCCCCGCGCCGCCCCCCCCCCGTCGCGGCTTTCCCCGGCAGCCGCCAGGCGACCGCCCGCGCGGCCCCGCTCCCCTTCTCTCTGCTGCTCCCCCGGCTGCACCGGCTCCTCCTCCAGCACCGCCCCGGACAGGGAGGGGCCGCTGCCCGCAGCCTCACTGCCCGCCCCGGGGGCTCCTCCAGCCCGGCCCACGCTCCACCCCCCCCGCGGTAACTGTAGGGACCGGCACCGGGATGAACCGCGGCCGCGGGCAAGGGCAAAGCGCCCGGCAGCGACTCCCCCCGGAGGCTCACCCTGCTGTACACACCGCGGGGCTCACACCGGGCTGCTCGGGGGTTTCCGTGTCCAAAGTGGCACACGCGGAATTAAGTGACAAGTTCCAATCGCCAAGAACTGACGCTCAACACCGTCTAACGGAAGCGCTCATCAACTTCCCGAGACTTCCATCTCCAGCTCTGATGTCCATCCTTAGCACAGGTCAAATTCTCTGTACAAACAGATCAATACGGCTCTTCCCCCCACAGCTGTAAGGACACAAACCAGAGATATTCCTCGTGTACAACCTGGATGAACCAAGGTTTCAGCAGCATTGCAGGTGCGATTCGTTAACTGCGTCTTAAAGTGAATTCCCAAGGCCCCTCAGGCACTGACGCCCCAGCCCAGGAGGTGTTTCCTTTACCCTCGTGTCACGGACCCAGGGTTCCACTCCTCCCAGTTTCACAGCAGCGCTCCCGGTGAGCGACACTCGATGGGGTCCCTTCCGCTGTTCCTCACGGGGATCGTCCTTCCCCGTCCGTAGGCAGACCTGATCTCTGGCACACAAGGAGTGTGCCGGGAAATCAAGGGCTACGGGTGCTCTTAAAGGGGCGTATTTGTGGATGGAACCCAACACCTTACCCGGTTCATACCCTTTCCCCTACGAGATGCAAGTGTTGGGGCCTCCCTGTCAGACTGACGTTAGAAGGTTTGCCGTGCAGATTTCTAGTTCTAGGAGTCACTCTAACCCTCAGCAGGGCAAGTGGCAAAGCTTCAACCCATTTTCATTGCACCTCCTGGCATAATTTAGAAATTTGCCGGTTTAGTGTTGTTGTGGTTTAGCCCCTGCCGGGGTCTGAGACCACGCGGCCGCTGCCCCTCCCCCACAAAGGGAGTGGAATACAAAGCCCCAAGACTGAAATAAGGAAAGGTTTAATACAACAATGCAATAGCAACACAACAAACAACAGCAATAACAATAACAGTAATAGTGATAGCAATGAACAGAGCAAAATAGCTACCAAATACAGCAGTTTGAAGCACGATGTACAAAACCACGAGTGCACCGCGCTCCGCGCCAGGAAAATGTGACCTGCCAGGATGTGACGTCCGCATGGTATCTGAATAACCCGGCTAGAGCTCCCCCCCCACTGCTGGGGAAACTTAACCCTATCCTGGTTAAACCAGGACATAATCCACCCCTTTATTCTATACCATGTGCGTCACATCCAGCTGCCACTTAGCAATTAGCACTGACAAAGAAAAATTAACAAAAGCACAGTATAACTCACGGTGTGTTTTCACCCACAATCAAGTCCCCTTGTGGCACGCATCGGACCTCTCCATCCTTCTGCATCACCCACCAGGTGCACCCAGGTCCTTGAGCAAAAACAATCCCGTGGATGGGTTTGCCTTTGCCCGGCGCAGGACTAACCCAGACCATTTTTCCCAGCAGGTCCCTCATGCGCACCACAGGGACTCTATCCCCGTCCACAACACGTGGAAGTTTTGACTGAGCCGGGCCAGCTCGATTGGCAGATCCTCTTGTGTTCACTAACCAAGTGGCCTTTGTCAGATGTGTGTCCCAGTGTTTGAAGGTTCCACCCCCCATTGCTCTCAATGGAGTTTTTAACAGTCCATTGTAGCGCTCGATCTTCCCGGAGGCTGGTGCGT
Organism: Strix occidentalis; assembly: GCA_030819815.1. NCBI lineage: Eukaryota > Metazoa > Chordata > Aves > Strigiformes > Strigidae > Strix > Strix occidentalis. The sequence continues at coordinate 1,054,187 of JASWHU010000064.1, forward strand.
GGTAGGGGATGTGGTAGACCCACTCGATGCCGTGTTCTTCTGCCCAGGCATCTATGAGGTTATTTCGGAAGTGAGTCCCGTTGTCCGACTCAATCCTTTCTGGGGTGCCGTGTTGCCACAGGACTCGCTCTTCAAGGCCCAGGATGGTATTTCGGGTGGTGGCGTGGGACACTGGATAAGTTTCGAGCCACCCTGTGGTTGCTTCCACCATTGTGAGCACGTGGCGCTTGCCTCGGCGGGTCTGTGGCAGTGTGATGTAGTCGATCTGCCAGGCCTCTCTATATTTATATTTCATCCATCGATCTTCATTCCGCTGGGGCTTCACCCGTTTGGCTTGTTTGATTGCAGCACACGTCTCACATCCGTGGATGATCTCTGCGATGGTGTCAATGGTGAGGTCCACCCCTCGATCTCGAGCCCACCTATACGTTGCATCTCTGCCTTGGTGGCCCGAGGTCTCATGGGCCCACCGGGCTATGAACAGTTCACCTTTACGCTGCCAGTCCAAGTCCACCTGAGCCACCTCGATCTTAGCAGCTTGGTCCGCCTGCTGGTTATGCTGATGTTCATCAGTGGCTCGACTCCTGGGTATATGGGCGTCCACATGGCGCACCTTCACAACGAGGTTCTCCACCCGGGCTGCAATGTCCTGCCATACTTCAGCGGCCCAGATGGGTCTGCCCTTGCGTTGCCAGTTGTTCTGTTTCCATTGCTGCAACCACATCCACAGGGCACTTGCCATCACCCACGAGTCAGTGCAGAGATAGAGCCTCGGCCACTTTTCTCGCTCAGCAATCTCCAAAGCCAATTGGATGGCTTTCACCTCTGCGAACTGGCTCGATTCACCTTGTCCCTCAACACCTTCAGTGGTTTCTCGTGTGGGATGCCACACTGCAGCCTTCCATCGTCGATGTTTTCCCACAATGCGGCAAGACCCATCAGTGAACAGGGCATATTGTTTTTCTTCCTCTGGCAGCTCGTTATATGGTGGGGCCTCCTCAGCACGTTTCACCTCTTGTTCTGGTGACATCCCAGCATCTTTGCTCTCTGGCCAGTTCATGATCATTTCCACTAATCCTGGGGGGTCGCGGTTCCCTATTCGAGCCCGTTGTGTTATCAACGCAACCCATTTACTCCACGTGGCATCTGTTGCATGATGTGTGGAGGGAGCCTTTCCTTTGAACATCCATCCCAGCACCGGCAGTCGAGGTGCCAGGAGGAGCTGTGTCTCAGTGCCGACCACTTCTGAGGCAGCTCGAATTCCTTCGTACGCTGCCAGTATCTCCTTCTCAGTCAGGGTATAGTTAGCTTCAGAGCCTTTGTATCCCCGGCTCCAAAAGCCTAGAGGTCGGCCTCGGGATTCCCCATCTGCTCTCTGCCAAAGGCTCCAGGAAGGGCCATTCTCCCCGGCTGCGGTGTAGAGCACGTTCTTAATCTCCTGCCCTGTCCGGACTGGCCCGAGAGCCACTGCCTGGGTAATCTCCTGCTTAATTTGTTCAAAGGCTTGTTGTTGCTCTGGGCCCCATTTAAAATCGTTCTTCTTGCGGGTTACGTGGTAGAGAGGGCTCACAATCAGGCTGTAGTTTGGGATGTGCATCCTCCAGAACCCCACAGCGCCCAGGAAAGATTGAGTCTCTTTTTTGGTGGTTGGTGGGGCCATGGCTGTTATCTTGTTTATCACCTCCATTGGGATGTGGCGACGCCCATCTTGCCATTTTATTCCTAGGAACTGAATCTCCCTTCCAGGCCCCTTAACTTTCTGTCGCTTGATGGCAAAACCAGCCTTCAGGAGGATTTCAATTACCTTCTTTCCTTTCTCAAAGACTTCCTCAGCTGTGTCCCCCCATACAATGATATCATCAATGAACTGCAGGTGTTCTGGAGCCCCACCTTTCTCCAGTGCAGTATGGACCAGTCTATGGCAAATGGTAGAACTGTGTTTCCACCCCTGGGGCAATCGATTCCAGGTGTACTGGATGCCCCTCCAAGTGAACGCAAACTGTGGCCTGCACTCTGGTGCTATTGGAATGGAGAAAAACGCGTTAGCGATGTCAATCGTGGCGTACCACTTGGCTGCCTTCGACTCCAGCTCATACTGGAGCTCTAGCATGTCTGGCACTGCAGCACTCATCGCTGGCGTAACTTCATTCAGGCCACGGTAGTCCACGGTCAGTCTCCATTCGCCATTAGGTTTTCTCACTGGCCATATGGGGCTGTTGAAAGGTGAGTGAGTCTTACTGATCACCTTCTGGCTTTCTAGTCGACGGATCAGCTGATGGATGGGGACCAGGGAATCTCGGTTAGTACGGTACTGCCGCCGGTGCACCGTCTTGGTAGCAATTGGCACTTGCTGCTCTTCAACCTTAAGCGACCCCACCACCGAGGGGTCCTCTGAGAGGCCGGGTAAGGTGGACAATTGCTCAACCTCCTCCAGGGCAGCTATACCAAAGGCCCACCGGTACCCTTTTGGGTCTTTAAAGTACCCTCTCCTGAGGTAGTCTATACCTAGGATGCACGGGGCATCTGGGCCAGTCACAATGGGGTGCTTATGCCAGTCCTTCCCAGTTAAGCTCACTTCAGCCTCTAATAGAGTCAGCTGTTGGGACCCCCCTGTCACTCCAGAGATGCAGATGGATTCAACCCCACTGTGGCTCGACGGCATCAGGGTGCACTGTGCGCCAGTGTCTACCAAGGCCTTATATTCTTGTGGTTCTGATGTGCCAGGCCATCGGATCCACACCTTCCAGTAAATCCGATTATCCCTTTCCTCCACCTGGCTGGAGGCAGGGCCCCTCTAATCCTGCTCACCATCACTCACTTGATCTAAGAGTGACTCCTGCAGGAATGACTTCCTGGTCCCCTCAAGAGGGTCAAGCATACTGTTGGCCATTCTATTCTGTCTGGGGGATTTCTGACTAGACACTGGAGCTGCATCTCTCCTGGAAGACTCCCCTTTCATGGTGGTCTTCCCTTTCAGTTGCTGTACTCGTGCAGCTAGGGCGGAAGTAGGCTGTCCATGCCACCTTCTCATGTTCTCCCCATTGTCACGGAGGAAGAACCACAGGGTGCCCCGTGGTGTGTACCTTCTACCGCCCTTCTCTGGGGTGGGGAAACGCCTGCTTCTAATGGCTGAGACATCGGCCCGTGCAGGTGGAACATAGGACATGTCCTGTTCCATTTTCTGGAGCCTCTGAGACAGTTCCTCTACGGCTGAAACCCAGGCATGTTGGGAGGAAGGGAGACTTCCCTCATAGTGCCGGAGCTGCATAGTCACTTCATCCACTGTCTGATTGTCTCGCCACCAGGATGCTGCTGCTAATGCTTTGGAATGTCCCTCTGGTCCACTTTGCAGGAACTTCCGCCACATCAGCTGTGTACAAGGGACCTGATCTGGATCCAATGGTGACTGCTCATTATTCAGATCACCATAGATCATATCAAACACAGCCATTTCCCTGAGATTTTGGATGCCTTTCTCCATGTCGGTCCACTTGCCTAACCGACATAGAGCATCATCCTTGTAGGGGTACTTCTCCCTCACAGCGAGCAGGAGTCGCTTCCAAAGGCTGAGGGTTTGAGCCTGTTTCCCTATTGCCTTGTCTATACCAGCCTGCTTGGCTAAAGGTCCCACCTGCTTGGCCTCTCTCCCTTCCAATTCCAAACCAGCAGCTCCAGTATCCCAGCACCGGAGCAACCAGGTGCAAATTTGCTCGCCTGCAATGCGGCTGTAATCCTTCCGCATATCTCGCAACTCACTGAGGGATAGAGACCGGATGGTTACCTCCGGCTCTTCCTCCTGCTCTCGTGATGGGCCTGGTTCATTATCACCCTGTACATTGCGAGGGGATTTTTTGGTATATTTGGTTTTCCGTATAGGGGCAACTGATACTGGCACTGCTTGTCCCTCCGGCTCAGCTGCTGTGCTGGTGGAGGCGACCGGTACTGGCACTGCCTGTCCCCCTGGCCCAGCTGCTGTACCAGCAGGTTCACTTTCAGACCCTGCAGCTCTTTCGCCCCCTTGAGGGCAGTGAACAGTGTTAAAGATGACACGGTAAGCATGGGCAAGCCCCCAGCATATCGCAGCGAGCTGCATCTCCCGGGGTTTGTCAGATTGGCCGCACACCTTTTCCAAACACTCCACCAGTTTATCAGGACTCTGCACTTGTTCGGCAGTAAAATCCCAGAACGTTGGGGGTGACCACTCACTCAGGTACTTGCCCATCTTCTCCCACATACCTAGCCATTTATAACTATCTGCCCCCGGGGCAGGTTTCCGGGTGGTGCTATTGTTGGAGAAGTACTGCATGGCCCAAAACAAGATCTGGCAGGCATTTAGAAAGCATTGTGCCGCAAGCACACTGGCCTGGATGCTCCAGGGATAGCTGAAACTCTCAAAAACCGAGAGAATCTCTTCCCCTGGCTCACCCATAGAGGGGGTGAGACCCCAAACAAAAGACCAGGCAGCAAACAGGTAGCGGTGCACCCCCACAAGCAGCGAAACGAGCCCATTATAAGCAGACAGTAACCAGTAGATCAGAACAAGTCCCTTGATACATTTTCCACCGAGAACAAACACCAGCACTGGGAACACACAGGGGATATAAGGATTGATCCAGCCCCACCACGCAAGCAAATTGCCCAGCATTGCAAACGCTTCTTATCAAACAATGCAAGTAAAACCAGAAAAAATTACACCTAACAGATTGCTCTAACACACTCCTCCTTTTGTCCTTATTTCAGTCTTCTCCAGCCTCACGTTGGAGCGCCAAAGTTGTTGTGGTTTAGCCCCTGCCGGGGTCTGAGACCACGCGGCCGCTGCCCCTCCCCCACAAAGGGAGTGGAATACAAAGCCCCAAGACTGAAATAAGGAAAGGTTTAATACAACAATGCAATAGCAACACAACAAACAACAGCAATAACAATAACAGTAATAGTGATAGCAATGAACAGAGCAAAATAGCTACCAAATACAGCAGTTTGAAGCACGATGTACAAAACCACGAGTGCACCGCGCTCCGCGCCAGGAAAATGTGACCTGCCAGGATGTGACGTCCGCATGGTATCTGAATAACCCGGCTAGAGCTCCCCCCCCACTGCTGGGGAAACTTAACCCTATCCTGGTTAAACCAGGACAAGTGTTTGATTCATTCTTTCTACCTGTCCACGGGATTGGGGCCCCCAGGGGGTGTGTCCGTTCCACCCCATCCCTAGTACTTTGTTCATATTCTTGACAACCTCAGCTATACAATGCGGACCTCTGTCAGAGGACATGCCTAAAGGAACCCCAAACCCTGGAATAATGTCTTTTAGTAAACGCTTTGTTACCTCTTTTGCCTTGTTGGTTTGACATGGGAAAGCTTCGGGCCAACCAGAGACGGCATCCACCAGTACCAGTAAACATCGGTACTGGTTACACCTTGGCCATTCTGAAAAATCTATTTGCCAGCACTCACCAGGAGTTACGCCTTTTCTTACCTCTCCTGGAGGGCGTCGGGCTTGTATCTTTGGATTGTTCCTGAAACAAATCTCACAGGGGTTACTCACACTTTTGGCAGGGAGAAACACTTTGACCCCGACTGCGTAACGTCTTCCTGATCCGACCGCTGCTGCTGCTCCCACACGCGTTTCTTCACGGGTTTTAGTTGTTGACTTTTTCACGTTTTCAGGAGTCGTTACGCATTGCCCGTGTGAGGTGATCTACCACCCCCCACCGTGCTTTTGTGTTTTAGTAACTCAGCCAATTTATTGTCTTTCTCTTTAGACCTCGGGGGTTCTACTTGCTTTCCCCTTGATGGAATTAGAACACCAGGAGCGCTGAGCACCACTCGTTTTGCAGCTTCATCTGCCCTCCGATTTCCTTGGATTACATCCGCATTTCCTCTCTGATGTGCTTTACAGTGTATCACAGTGACTCCTTCGGCTTCTGTACTGCTTCCAGCAAGTTTAAAATCTCTGCTCCGTGCTTTATAGGTGTGCCGCTAGCAGAGCAAAGTCCTCATTCTTTCCAAATAGCGCCATGGGCACGAACAACCCCAAAAGCACATTTAGAGTCTGTATAGACACTGACTCTTTTTCCTTTGGCTAATTCCAAAGCCCTGGTTGAGGCAATTATTTCAGCCTTTTGTGCAGAGGTATTTGGAGGCAATGCTTTAGCTTCCCAGTCCTCAGTGAGTGTCACCGCAGCACAACCAGCCTTTCTTATCCCCTTCACAACGCAACTGCTTCCGTCAGTATATACAGTCCCTCAGCTGGAGTTTGGAGGGGAGCATCTCTCGGGTCTGGTCTGCTGGCACACGCCTGTTCAATCACTTGTAAACAATCACGGTTAGAGTCATTTTTCCTCTCTGTCAGCATTAAAGATGCAGGATTTAGTACCGTACTTTTTTCTAAGGTGATGTTGTCTTGCTCCAATAACAGGGCTTGATACTGTAACAAACGACTCGGCGCAAGCCAGTAACGTCCTTTGTGTTCCCGTGCAGTCAGTACGGCATGAGGGATGTGCACTGTTGTCTTCTGCACCAGAGTTAATTTTCTGGCTTCTTGCATAACGAGCACAGCAGCTGGGGCTGCCCGCAGACAGCCCGACCGTCCTGAACTCACCTGAGCTAATTGTTTAGAGAAATAAGTCACGGGTCTTTGCCAGTCTCCGAAGAGCTGAGTTAGAACTCCCAACGCTACGTGACCCTTTTCATGAACAATGCAAAGAGTTTAGTCAGGTTGGGTAGTCCTAGAGCTGGGACTTTCATTAAAGTCTGGTTAAAATTTCCTGCGTTCCGGAGTCCACTCTAGCAGCTCCTCAGGACCCTTCGTTGCCTCATACAAGGGTTTTGCTAAGAGGCCAAAATTCGGAATCCGCAGGCGACGCCATCCGGCCATTCCTAGAAATCTTCTCGGCTCGCTTTTAGATTGAGGGCGGGGGGGCATTCTGCAAACGGCTTCTTTTCTGTCATTGCCCAGTTTTCGTGGGAAAACCTCAAACCCAGGACAGGTTACAGTCTGTCTTGTGACTTGTACTTCCCTTCTGACTCTCGGTACCCAGCCGTTCCCAGAAAATTCAGGAGGCTGACGGTCTTTTCTTTACAAGTCTCAACAGTACCTGCCCCCAACAAGACATCACCAACACGCTGAAGAAGGGTTGTTTGATTCTCCTTACCTGGCCCCTGCTCCAGCTTCTTAGCCAGGGTTGTTCCAAAAATGGCCGGGCTGTTTTTAAATCCTTGGGGTAACACCGTCCAGCAAAGTTGGGTTCTTTTTCCAGCTGACGGACCTTCCCATTCAAGAGCAAAAATCTGCTGACTGTTTTCTTCCAAAGGTATACGAAAGAAGACATCCTTTAAGTCTAAAACAGAAAAGTAGCCATTTGATTCTGTTATTGTTGTTAACAACGGATGTGGATTAGGAGCTACCGGGTGGGTGTCCACCACCAGTGACTGATTGCTTTTAAATCTTGAACCAGTCTATATCCTGGATCATGCAGTTTTTTCACTGGAAGGAGAGGGGTATTTTCCCCAGTATTTTACGATAGGCCCGAGAGGAGAACAAGGAGACATTTTAAATGGCTGAGCTCCCATATTTTTACCCAAAAAGCCCATTCTGACCCACCACTTCATATATCCTCCAGTCATCACTGTCAAATGTAGATGAATTTACCTAATTTACCAACAATCCCCCCTTAAGAGCATGCACAACCTTAAATCAAACAATATCTCTTTTACCGAGCGTGGCAGCGTCGCGTCACGTCCCCACTCTGCTCGGGGAGAGCCCTCACGGGGTCCCCGATCAGGAGGTCGCTGCGTGCTGGCGGCCAGAGAGGTGGGTCTCCCCGCCACGAGTCAGCAGGTCGCTCCGGGCAGGGCGTTACAGCCGGGTCACCAAAAAACTGTTCTCCCAAAAGAGGATTCGTGCCCAGCGTGCAATGAACCTGTCTGAACCTGCTCAGGAGAGATATAGCGTATTTATTCAGGCCTGGCTGCTTGGGGGACTTTTCCACAAACCAAGCACCCCCACAGCAGGTTTTCATGCTTCTGTTACACACAAAAATCAGAGGTTGGTGCTTTTCCAAACACGCCCATCAGATATTGATTGCGAGTGATTAACATGCATTTAGAATATGGCTTACGTAATGCTTCTGCGACTACATGTGCTCAGGGAAAGGGTCTTCACCTGGGCAGGGGGTTCAGTCTTATAACGAAGGCAGTTCCCTGTCAGGACACCCAGAAGTTGTTTCATTGTCAAGTTAATTAATTGATTCGTCCGTTTGCCAGGTTGTCAAATAACTCATCCTCAAAAGTGCAGACAGAAAGAGAAAAGGGAGCACCAGGACAAGAGAGAGAAAGTGAGAGAGGAAGGGGGAGCAGGACAGACGAACAGAAAGGAGAGGTGTAGGGAAGGAAAAAAAAAAAAAAACTTCACAGAATGGGAAAGGGAGAGGCGGGAAGGGACTGGGACAGATAAGGGGGGCGACACGTCCCGGGGGCCTGGGACTCACCGCAGCTCTCGGCACTGCCGGGAGAACTGGACAGGTCAGACGCTGCTTCCTCCTTCCTCCCTCCTGCTCCTCCTCTTCTTCTGAACCCCCCCCGCCCGGCTGTGCTCCGCCTGAAGGAACGCGGGCACGAACGCGGCGGGGACAGCGTGTAAGCGAGCTGCGGGCTGCAGTACCCGCGTGTGGCCACCGGGTGGCAGCAACAAGCAGGAACGCGGCGGCGCCAGGGAGCGTGTGCAGTGCGGGGGGGGGGGGGCAGGGACGTCGGGGGCGGGGCCAGGGCGCATGCAGCGTCGGGGGGCGGGGCCAGGGGCGGGCGCAACGTCGGGGGGGGCCGAGGGCGGACGTAACCCCGGGGGCGGGGCGAGGGGGCGGGGCCAAAGCGGACGCAGCGTCGGGGGCGGGGCCAGGGCGGCACGCAACGTCGGGGCGGGGCCAGGGGGCGGGGCCAAAGCGGATGCAACGTCGGGGGCGGGGCCAGGGGCAGACGCAGACGCAGGGGCGGGGCCAGGGGCAGACGCAACGCCGGGGGCGGGGCCAGGGGCGGATGCAGCGTCAGGGGCGGGGCCAGGGCAGCACGCAATGTCGGGGGGCAGGGCCAGGGCGGCACGCAACGTCAGGGGCGGGGCGAGGGGCGGACGCAGCGTCAGGGGCGGGGCCAGGGGCAGACGCAACGCCGGGGGCGGGGCCAGGGGCGGATGCAGCGTCAGGGGCGGGGCCAGGGCGGCACGCAACGTCAGGGGCGGGGCGAGGGGCGGACGCAGCGTCAGGGGCGGGGCGAGGGGCGGACGCAGCGTCAGGGGCGGGGCGAGGGGCGGACGCAGCGTCAGGGGCGGGGCGAGGGGCGGACGCAGCGTCAGGGGCGGGGCGAGGGGCGGACGCAGCGTCAGGGGCGGGGCGAGGGCGGCATGCAACGTCAGGGGCGGGGCGAGGGGCGGATGCAGCGTCAGGGGCGGGGCGAGGGGCGGACGCAGCGTCGGGGGGCAGGGCCAGGGCGGCACGCAATGTCGGGGGCGGGGCCAGGGGCGGGGACAAAGCAGACGCAATGTCGGGGCGGGGCCAGGGGCGGATGCAGCGTCAGGGGGCGGGGCCAGGGGACGGACGCAGCGTCAGGGGGCGGGGCCAGGGGACGGACGCAGCGTCAGGGGGCGGGGCCAGGGGACGGACGCAGCGTCAGGGGGCGGGGCCAGGGGACGGACGCAGCGTCAGGGGGCGGATCCCGCCAGTCCCCCCTGGAAGCAGCACCAAACCCCTCCCTGGCGCTGCGCTCCGGGGCCGTGTCTCAGCCAGGACCGGGCCGTGCTACGCGCCCGTGAGCGATGCTGCTGCCTGCAGCCGGGTCCGCACCCCCTGCAGCTCCCGGCAGGCGCTGGCACACCCAGCATGGCCGCCTGCAGCCCAGCGCGGGCAGAGCGCCCATCCCAGCGTGCCCCAGGGAACCGACGGTGTGACCAGAGACCCCCCACACCAGCACTGCCGCTCCTGCTGGGTGGGGACAGGCAGCTTTCCCTACTGTCTGACCCTGCGGGGACACCATGCTTCACTCCTCCCAACCCCGCCAACGCCCCCCCGCAGCCCCACCAGGCGCAGCCCTGGCCCTCGGTGTCCCCGCCACCGGCTCCAACACCGAGCAGTGTCCCCCCGCCGCTCCGTGCCACCCCGCAGGCACCACCATCCTGCCCACGAGCTCCCAGCTGATTGCACAGCTCCGCTCACCTTCTCCCTCGGTGCAGCCACAGCCCAGCAACGCTCAGCCACTGCTCCGCTCCTCCCTCGGCTCACATAGACCCCTGCGAGGGCTTCCCTGCTTCCAACAGCAGCACCCGCCCCTCCACCTGGAGCAACCCCTTTACAGGGAGGGGCCATCAGCCTCATTGCCCACACCTGGGGCCCTCCAGCTCCAGCCCACAGCTGGAGGCCATCCCCCCACCCCACAGGGCATCATCACCCCTCCCCTGGGCTCCCTCATAGCCCCTTGCCCGGGGCCAAGGAAGCACAAGAGGCAACCAGCAGACAGCAAGTGTTTATTCAGTCACACACATAACAAGTCCCAGACGCGAGTCTGCTCCGGGGCTCAGGGATGGGGAGTCAGGACAGCAACCGATGGAGGGAAAGCGCAGGGGAGGAACACAAACCACAGAGCTGCGTGTTACAGGGCAGAGAAGGAAGAATTAGGAAACAGGGACAGAGAGACAGTGAAAAAGAGACCTGGAGACAAAAACTCTTCTCTTTGCCTTCTCCCTTCCTCTTCTATTGGGGGGGGCGGCACGTCCCGAGCATGACCGCGGGCCCGGCCGGGCGCGGTACCCGGCTGCAGTTCCCGGCTTTAACCACAGGGTGGCAGCACAGAACACGGCAAACAGCCGCGCCGCCCCGCCAGCCCGGCCCCGCGCTGCAGTACCGACATTCGCCCGCCGGGCGGCGCCATCGCCCCATCCCGCCCCGCGGAGCGTTGCCCGGCAGCAGAAATGCCGCCCGCGGCAGCCCCCTTCTGCCATCCCAACGCGGCAGCTGCTCCCCGGGCGGACAGGGCTCGCGTGCCCCGGCCCCGGCAGCGCCGCAGCGGACACTGCAGAGGGAGTTTTCACCCCGGCGCAGCACGGCGGGTGCTGAAGGCAGGAGGGCACAGACGGAAAAGCTGCTTTGTGCCGGGGGGGCGGCCGCGCTCACAGCGAACAGCACGGCCGAGCAGAGCCGGGGCCGGCGGCGGAGCTGCACAGCAGCGATGACACGCTGGGGACCCGCGGGCTCTGCGGGGCTGTTTGCACCTTTCCTCACCTCTGGGCTGCCGCTGCTCTGCTCTCCTCCCCCGGCACCCACACCAGGCTCCCTGGGCAGGGCCTGTCCCTTCGAGAGATGCCGCACAAAGTTCACAGAATCACAGAATCCTCTGGGTTGGAAAAGCCCTTGAAGCTCCTCCAGCCCAACCATGAACCTCACCCTGACCGTTCCCAACTCCACCAGATCCCTCAGCGCTGGGTCAACCCGACTCTTCAACCCCTCCAGGGATGGGGACTCCCCCCCTGCCCTGGGCAGCCCATTCCAACGCCCAACAACCCCTTCTGCAAAGAAATCCTTCCTAAGAGCCAGTCTGACCCTGCCCTGGCGCAGCTTGAGGCCATTCCCTCTTGGCCTGGCACTGGTTCCTTGGCTCAAGAGACTCATCCCCCCTCTCTGCACCCTCCTTTCAGGGACTTGGAGAGGGCCAGGAGGTCTCCCCTCAGCCTCCTCTTCTCCAGACTCAACCCCCCCAGTTCCCTCAGCCGCTCCCCATCACACCTGTGCTCCAGACCCTGCACCAGCTCCGTTGCCCTTCTCTGGACACGCTCGAGTCATTCAATGGCCTTTTTGGAGTGAGGGGCCCAAAACTGAACCCACTCATCGAGGGGCGGCCTCACCAGTGCCGAGTACAGGGGTGAGATCCCTTCCCTGTCCCTGCTGGCCACGCTAGTGCTGATACAAGCCAGGATGCCATTGGCCTTCTTGGCCACCTGGGCACACTGCTGGCTCCTGTTCAGCCGGCTGGCAATCAACCCCCCCAGCCTGCCCTCCAGCGCGCAGCGAGCCATGCAGCAGGGAAAGCAGAGAGGCCGGTTGGGCTGGGAGATGTCCTCAGCAGGGACCGCAGAGCCTGGGAGGGTCCATCTGTGCCCGGAGAACAGCCCCTTCCTCTGACTGCAGCGGGCAGCAGCCTGGTGCCATCCTGGCCCCTCGCCCCTGAGGAAGCGGCTGCCTGGAGCAGGAACACACTAGCTCCCAGCAGCAGGACAACCATGTTAATATCAGCATTTCAAAAGGTGTCTGGAATTCCTGAACTCCTCAAACACAACTGTCAATAGCCCCAGGGCCCATGGCAGCACCCGGTCATAGATGAGCATCACATAGTACAGCAAAAAGAGTCTTAACCCAGCTCTCACGGGCCGTGAGCAGCAGCGTGGGAAATACCTAATGCAAAGGAGGCGACGAAACCTTAAGGAGCCAAGAAACCCACATTACTACCTGTTACTGTTGTGGTTTGAACGCAGCCGGCAGCCCCGTGGCCAGCTGTTCACTTCCCCCCTCCCCGGTGAAATAGGGGAGGGACAACAAGAAGAAATTAGTAGGTTGAATAAATAAAAATAATTGTGGGAGGTTTCTTATTTTCATTTCTATTTGTGTTTGTACAGCTTTAATTTATTTTCCTCCTAAACCTGTAATGATTACAAGTTGTCCTTTAAATTTCTTGTGATTCCAACACATTAAGGAGGCCTCCGCTCCAGTTTCAGTCAAGGTATTTACAGTTTGCAGGGACTGCTTGTTCCAAAAAAAGAAAAAAAATATTTTAAGCCTCACCTGGGGTCGTCGGTCCTTCTGCACCCACTGCCTGGAGCTTGGCCATTAATTCATTTGTACTGATCATAATATTGATTCTCTTCCTTTGCCTCGTGCAAAGGGTACAACTCAGAAAACGGTGCCTCATGGTCTTTCACCCCTGGAAATGGTGATCCACTTACGGGGGGGTGACAGCCTTCTGTGGGCAGATGGAGGGTCCCGTGGAGGTTCGAGAAGGGGCGCTGTAGGCTGAGTTGTCGCTGGATGCTTAGTTTTAGAATTCTGCCCTCTCCTGCTGGGCTCGTTCAGCCCTCTCTGTGTGTATGTTCACCACAGCTCATTAGTTGGAACAGTCAATTTTTTTTCACGAGACATGGCCTCTTTTAGCAAAGCCATAAACATTTCCTTACGAGAAATCCTGTTTTCACAGTCTTTAGGGCTGTCTCGAGTATCTCGATCCCCTGCAGTCCCTCGGGGGTCCCACTCCCCAAGGTCACGCAGCTGCTGTGTTTTTCTATCGCATCACAAAGGGGGTTTCCTGTCTCAGTAATCAAAGGAGTCGTGATAACATTTTGACAGCAGCACCGTGTCTCACACACTCACACACACTCTCAGATTAAACAGATCGATCCTTTATTACCACACAAGGAGCTCCCTGACACCATTTACACAAACAACACAATTACACTTATAACCACAAGTACCACGAGGACAATGATAACAAACGACCAATCTAAATTTAACCCCGTAAGGACAATATACAAGTTCCAAGTCTGAGAGTCAATATCGTTGCCGGTGGTCAAAGTACACGATGAATCCAGCCCCTTTTTTTCTTATGCTTATGTTGGAGGAGGCCGGCGGCGCCGAGGAGATGGGGACAGAGAACAAGAGGCAAAACAACCAAGTCGTCCTCGCTGCCGCCACCGCCGCCCTCCTCGCCACCACCGCCACCCTCCTCGGCCTCGTCGTCAGCCTCGCTGTCCTCCTCAAACGTGGTGGGAGGCCAGAGGTCAGTAGAGGCCACAGAAATTGGAGGCCAGAGGGCAAATCTGGGCAGAAAAGCGTAGATGTCAAAAAGGAGTGTGAGGTGTGACGGGCGTGTGAGCGTGAAAAGGGCTGGAAGCCAAAAAGGGGTGGGAGGACATGGGGGAAGTAGAGATGGAGAAATCACTGGAAAAAGAATGAGGAGTCCTGCAGGGACGGGGTGGAAGAAAAACGGGGTCAGGGAGCGAGACCGAGGGAGAGAGATAATGATGAGTGGGGAGGAGAAAGAACAGAGAGAGAGAAATGAGATGTGGGGGGAAAGGAAGGTGGGAGGGAGGGAGAACAAGAGACCATGAACATGGCAGAGGGATTCGAGAGGATGAGAAAGGGGGAGAGGGAGAAAGCAAGAGGGAACGGGACAGAGAGAGGGAGAAAGAAAAGGCCATGATGGGCTGCAGGGTGAAGGGAAAAGGCCACGGAGCAGCACAGTGTGAAATGGCAATCACGGGACAGGAAGCTGGGCACGGGGTGATAGCGCCAAACAACGCGACAGAGCGGTGTGGGGCTCTAGAGGCTAAGTGTTCGGAGAGGATGGAGGACAGAGAGAAGAAGAGAGAAGGCACAGAGAGCGAGGCAGTGATGGAGAAAGAAACAGCCGCCACCGAGAGATGAGGAGAGGGACAGGAGCGAGACAGGGAGGTGGACAAAGAACGGCAAGCCAGCGATGGGAAAGAGGCCAGAGGGATCGGGAAAGAGAGGAGGCAGCCAGAGGGATGGAGAAGGCAGGGGAGGGACAGGGAGACAGAGAGCAGGAGACGACTGCGGAAGGGAGAGGGACAGGGAGCAGGATGCTGGTCTGGAACCAACAAGAGCAACGGAGGGAATGACGGAGAGGTGGGACACGAGAGGAGACGGGGACAGAGAACAAGAGGCGAAGCCATCAAGGGTCGGGACAGGGAGCAGCGCAAAGCCTTGTTTTTCTTTTAGGGCCAAACTGCCTTTTTCACCAGAAAAGCCTCATTTTTCTGCACCAATATTGCAATTTCATGGACAAGCTCTACTTTTTCAGGTGAAAAGCCTCATTTTTCTGCACCAATATTGCAATTTTAGGGCCAAACCTGCCTTTTTCAGATGAAAAGCCTCATTTTTCTGCAACAAGCTTTCAATTTTAGGACACCAACCACCTTTTTTGGGTGAAAAGCCTCATTTTTCTGAACCAAGCTCTCAATTTTAGGGTAAAACCCACCTTTTTCGGATAAAAAAGCCTCATTTTCCTACAACAAGCTCTCAATTTTAGGGCCAAACTGCCTTTTTCGGGTGAAAAGGCTCATTTTTCTGTACCATGCTCCTATTTTAGGGCTAAAACTGCATTTTTGGGTGAAAAGACTCCTTCATCTGAACCAAGATCTTAATTTTAGGGCACAAACCGCCTTTTTCACATGAAAAGCCTCATTTTACTTCAAGCTCTCAATATTAAGACCAAACCAGCCTTTTACAGCTGAAAAGCCTTATTTTCTACACCAAGCTTGCAATTTTAGCGTCAAACCCTCCTTTTTTGGGTGAGATGCCTCATTGCACTGAACCAAGCTCTCAATTTTAGGGCACAAACCCCCTTTTTTAGGTGAAAATCCCCATTTTTCTGCACCATGCTCCAATTTTTGGGTCAAAACCACATTTTCGGTTAAAAAGCCTCATATTTCTGCAACAAGCTCTCAATTTTAGGGCCAAGCACACCTCTTTCGGGTGAAAACCCTGATTTTTCTGAACCAAGCTCTCAATTTTAGGGCACAAACCACCTTTTTTGGGTGAAAAGCCTCATTTTTCTTCACCAATATCTCAATTTTAGGGTACAAACCTCCTTTTTCAGATTAAAAGCCTCATTTTCCTACTCCAAGCTCTCAATTTTAGGGCACAAAACCTCATTTTCAGGCAAAAACCTCAGTCTTCTGAACCAAGCTCTCAATTTTAGGGCACAAACCCAGTTTTTGGTGAGAAGACTCATTTTTCTGCACCAAGCTCTCAGTTTTAGGGCACAAATTACCTTTATTGGGTGAAAAGCCTCATTTTTCTGAACCACTCTCTCAATTTTAGGGTAAAACCCGCCTTTTTTGGGTGAAAAAGCCTCATTTTTCTTCACCAATATCTCAATTTTAGGGCACAAACCACCTTTTTCAGATTAAAAGCCTCATTTTCCTACTCCAAGCTCTCAATTTTAGGGCACAAAACCTCATTTTCAGGCAAAAACCTCAGTCTTCTGAACCAAGCTCTCAATTTTAGGGCACAAACCCAGTTTTTGGTGAGAAGACTCATTTTTCTGCACCAAGCTCTCAGTTTTAGGGCACAAATTACCTTTATTGGGTGAAAAGCCTCATTTTTCTGAACCACTCTCTCAATTTTAGGGTAAAACCCGCCTTTTTTGGGTGAAAAAGCCTCATTTTTCTTCACCAATATCTCAATTTTAGGGCACAAACCACCTTTTTCAGATTAAAAGCCTCATTTTCCTACTCCAAGCTCTCAATTTTAGGGCACAAACCCGCCTTTTTTGGGTGAAAAAGCCTCGTTTTTCTGAACCAAGCTCTCAATTTTAGGGTAAAACTCACCTTTTTCAGGTAAAAAAGCCTCATTTTCCTACAACAAGCTCACAATTTTAGGGCACAAACTGCCTTTTTCACCAGAAAAGCCTCATTTTTCTGCACCAATATTTCAATTTTAGGGCCAAACCCACCTTTTTCAGATGAAAACCCTGATTTTTCTGTACCAAGCTCTCAATTTTAGGGCACAAACCACCTTTTTCGGGTGAAAAGGGTCATTTTTGTGCACCACGCTCTCAATTTTAGGTCCAAACGTGCCTTTTTCTGCTGAAAAGCCTCATTTTTCTGCACCAAGCTCTCAATTTTTGGGCACAAATTACCTTTATTGGGTGAACAGCCTCATTTTTCTGAACCACTCTCTCAATTTTAGGGTAAAACCCACTTTTTTGGGGTGAAAAAGCCTCATTTTTCTGCACCAAGCTCTCAATTCTAGGGACAAGCTCTCAATTTTTTGGGTGAAAAGCCTCATTTTTCTTCACCAATATCTCAATTTTAGGGCACAAACCTCCTTTTTCAGATTAAAAGCCTCATTTTCCTACTCCAAGCTCTCAATTTTAGGGCACAAACCACTTTTTTTGGGTGAAAAGCCTCATTTTTCTGCACCAAGCTCTCAATTCTAGGGACAAGCTCTCAATTTTCGGGTGAAAAGCCTCATTTTTCTTCACCAATATCTCAATTTTAGGGCACAAACCGCCTTTTTCAGATTAAAAGCCTCATTTTCCTACTCCAAGCTCTCAATTTTAGGGCACAAATCCTAGTTTTTGGGTGAAAAGCCTCATTTTTCTGCACCAAGCTCTCAATTTTAGGACCAAGCCCACTTTTTTCGGGTGAAAAGCCTTAATTTTCTGAACCAAGCTCTCAATTTTAGGGCACAAACCCGCTTTTTTGGGTGAAAAGCTTTATTTTTCTGAACGAAGCTCTCAATTTTAGGGCACAAAACCTCATTTTCAGGCAAAAACCTCAGTCTTCTGAACCAAGCTCTCAATTTTAGGGCACGAACCGGCTTTTTTGGGTGAAAAGCCTCATTTTTCTGCACCAAGCTCTCAATTTTAGGGCCAAACACATATTTTTTGGGGTGAAAAGCCTCAATTTTCTACTCCAAGCCCTATACTTGTGTGTACAAACCATCATTTTTGTGTTCAAGGCTTCTTTTTTCATGTAGAAAGCCTCAATTTTAGTGCACAAACCCCCATTTTACATCTCAAAGATTAATTTTTAGCATCCAAAGTTTTGATTCTACAGGTAACAGCCTCCCTTTTGTGCTCCAGTCCCTCATTTCTAGGCCTCTAAGTCTCCTTTTTCATGGTAGAACTTCTATTTTGGGATTGAAACCCAATTTTTTCTGGTGCATAGCCTTATTTTTCTGCTCCAAGCCCTATATTTTTGGGTACAAACCCTCATTTTTGTCCTTGAGGTATCATTTTTTCTGTAGAACCCTCACTTGTATGTCACACCTCTAAGCGAGACAGAGCGGGCGCTGTGCTGGTCACCGTTGGCTGCGCGATGCTGTGGATGGCGGCTGCACCCACAGGAGGATGCGAGTGCGCCTGAGGCTCCTCAAGCACCAAGGCCCAGACCAACATCCCCCATCACAGGGCTAAGGAACATGCATGAACACACAGCAGCCTCCTGCAGAACTCTCCCCGCTCAGCCCAGACCTGCTTTGCCAGGGCACGGATCTCACAAGAAGCATCACTCACCATCTCGAGTTTCTGGCCACAAGGTGCCCACAAGAACAATATGAAAACTCTTACTGACTTTACAGGCTTCCCTCCTGCTCCCTCACCATCTGGCTGTGACCTGCTCAGCTCCCACCAACACTGGCTCCTCAAGGTCACGCCATGGAGGCAGATGGAATGCACTTGCCAGTTCAATGCTGCACAGCGCAACACTCTGAGATCAGACAACACCAAACATCTGCCCCCAGACTTAACAAAGCCTAAAGACCCCTCCCGCCAACCCTGACATCACACCCCCTCTGCTGGCCCCACCCCACCCACTGCTTTGGCCCCCAGACTTATCTTTCAGAGAGCACGGCCCAGAATCCATCCTCATCAGGAGCACATCATCTAGCTGGGGTTTCCCTGCAGTCACCAGGTTCCAACCCTGACACAGACCAACACCACAAGTGACGGGACCATGAGACACGAAAAGACCACGAGCAAGAAGAATGACCACCATAGGGAAGGTGCCCCCAGCAGAGAAGCCCTACGGCACCACGATGGCACAGATGCATTGGAGCAGCCCCAAAAAACCTAGGGGAAGACCTCAGGGTCCATGAGGAAGAATCCATGGCTGAGAAGAGCCAAACGCTGTGGCCTGAGACAAAAACAGATGGGAGCAACCAGGATGAGGCACGTGCGAGAAGCCTCGCTGCAAGAGCCAAGAATGTAAGGATGCAGGGAAGAACTCCCAGAAAAGCTCTTTGCAGAAATGGACCGCCCAGGGTCAGAGAGGTTAACGCAGTCCGGAACAACGCTGCCAAAGCAGACTGATCTCCTGAAACTTCCGAGACCCGTCCACGCTTTAGGCTTGTAATGCAATAAAAGAAGCGCCCGACCGCCATTGTGCGATGACTATGGGCACGCCTGACCCCAGGGATGGCACCCGAGGCACACGCTGTGCTACTTGAACACAAAGAGCAACAGGGACATGGAGACCCGAGGAAGCTCTAGGACACAGAAATCACAAACCACACAACACCACAGCCATAGGCTGGAACTGCCCTGCCCAGCACCGGGCAGTCGCACACAGAAGGGTACCCTGCTCCCTTTCCCAGCCCAAAGGACACTGCTCCTGGACAGGCCTCTCCCCTACGCTGACTGGAGAACCCCTCCCTGCAATTCCCAACCTTGGGCTCCCCCCAGAGCCCTCTCCCAAACACCAGTCCCTCGACTGAGCTGGGGGCCTTAAGCCATCTTCCACAAAAACCGCACCGGCTAAACAGGATTCTCCTCCAGACGCCAGGTTCCTCTTCATCAGCTGCACAACAACAGCACGAGCCGTCAGCATGGGGTCAGCCGACACCGCCTCTTCCACAACACCCTCCACCTCAACAGTGTCATACTCTCCGCTCACCTGCTCCGCACCAGTTCCCCTGTTCCCCCAGTTCCCATCAGCGCTTGTGGCACCTGTGACATCAAAAGACAGAACATCGTAGTTGTGCTTGGGTGAAAACACCAGGCCCACGCTGCTCCTCCTCACCGCTACCCCAGCTCACTTCAAACGCTCATCCTATTCCAAAGGTGCCTACACAGCACCTGCAAAACAACACGGTGCTCTGCGGGCAATTAGGAAAAGCAACAAGCCATCCCCTCCCCTGAAAAGCGCTGTGCCTTACCTCCCTGCCGCGCTCTGGAGGAGTGCCGAAACTCCATACGCAGACGCACACGAGATGCTCATTCTAACCCCTGCTACATCATCTCACCTTCAGTCCTATTTAGACAGATGATACCAACAACTTACAGTGTATACGGCAAAACTAGAGGAAAAAAAACCCAACAAGGTCCCATCTTCAGTAAAATCAGAAAAGCCAGGAAAACGCAACACAGATGCTATTAAGCCATCTTGAACACACACACACACCCCCCAGCCACGGCTTGACGCAAAATTACTCACCCGAAAATAAACCCCTACATGCCAGCGCGCCTCCTATTCCATACGCTGCTGAACCCTGACGGGTCCTGACGCTCTCCCCGCAGGTACCTCTGTTGCTGTGAATATCCAAACGCTCCTGCCCAAAGAGCTTCCACAGCTCCAAAGCTGCCACCTACTCAAGGACCTCTGGAGCACTGACCTCAGAGAAGCCCAGAAGCAGAAGGAGTTTCCTGACCAGAGCCTGGGCCTCATATACCCTGGGCCCCACCCACCAGCCTGACCACAATCACCTGGGGTAGGGGAGGGGCGAGCCCCCAGAGGCATCCAGGGGAGCAGCAGCAAGTTTTCTCTTCTGCCTTAAGGTTACAGCATGCAAAAGCGTGTATAAAGAAAGCGACCCTTCCTGGAAACGACAAGATCTGTTCTTTCACTACTTCTATTGATTCAGTGATGGGACCGGGTAGGGAATTAAACTGAGCTTTTCTGGGGTATAGATAGAAAAAGACAGGTATCATACTAAACTGCGTAGGAAAGTAGTTGGCTAAATGCCTAAATGCCATAACAATATCATTATCCCAAACAATACGCTTTAGTTTCCTATGAAAAAACAGAATGCTACGGGGTTACGCGTCTTTTCTAGCAAGACCACGCGTGCTGCCTAACTTCTAACAGAACCGTGTTCTGGATAGGAGTGAAGAACAAAACAGGACTAGATCCTGTAAGAATCCCTTCTCAAAAACACCGCCGGTTGCAATATAAATTATTGACTGTCCGTGGCCAACAACTCAGAGTGACCTTGACAGTCTCTCCAACTACCTCCCCTAAGAGTGCCAAAGGACAGAAAAGACCAGAAAACCATGGCATTGCATGAAATGTGCCTGAAACTGTATGAAGCAGCCTAATCAACACCTAAGAAGCTAGAACAGAAATAAATTGCAAAACATGACAAAAAAGACCACGGGAGATTTATCGATAACGTATGAAGGTGATCGTCTTCACAGCTCTTGCTGAGAAAAGGGGCTCCGAAGAGGATAACGGCGGGGGACCCTTCTGAAAGCATCAAAAACCCGTGGCAAAACCACAAGATGAGAAGGCAGAAGCCCGGGGAAGAGGGAGAGCCTCAAGTCGTCTCCCCTCTGAGCGGGAAGAGTGAGCTACAAACGAGGGCAGCGGGGACTCAGAGTGGGCGGAAACTGAAGTGACGATGCCCAACGCCCCTCACGTACAAGAGCAGCCCCCAGGGACGTGGCGAACCAGCTGGGCAAACAGGGCATGGCGCGTCAGTTTGTGCAGCAGTTCGTGCAGGCAGGGCGAGCGGACAGGGCGCAGTCCCTCTCTGGGGTCTAGAACTATCTGAGCTAGTTTCATCTTATCATCTTCCACAAGTAGACTGAACCATGGTCTCCACTTGCATCAAAACCACCACCAGAAACAACATGGCAACCCAGACGGAGCTGCCACGCAAACATGCAGCGGTCCAGTCCCAGGGCTGCAGGGAGTGCCTGAGCCCGTCAGTCCTGCCGGAGGGCAGCAGTGACAGCACCTGTGTGCGCTGGGGTCAGCTGGGTGAGCTGCTCAGCCTGGTGGCGGAACTCAGAGAAGAGGCTGAAAGATTAAGAAGCATTAGGGAGTGCAAAAGGGACATTGATTGGTGGAGTAGCACCTTGGCACCCCTGAAGCAACAGGAACAAATGGAGGCTCCAAAAGAGTCAGGCGATCCCTCACCCTCTTGCTGCCAGGCAGAAGGACGGGACCTAAGAGATGGGGGAGGCTGGGAAAAGTTCCCCCTCAGGGAGGCAGGAAAATCCTCTCCCGACCTCCCTCACCCTCCATGGTGTCCCTTCACAATAGATACGGGGCCCTGGAACTTTTGAATGAAAAAGAGAAGGAGGAAGAAAATGAGTCAAACAAGGAGGAAGACCAAAGTCCACCAAGGCCGGGTCATTCTAGACCAGGTATTAAAACCAGTTCTAAAAAGAACCCCAGAAGAGTCCTTGAAGTGTGTGACTCCATTCTGAGGGGCGTTGAAGGCCCAATATGCAGACCAGACCCACTTCACAGGGAAGTCACTGCCTCCCTGGGGCTCGGGTAAAGGGCAAAACTCCCCACTCTAGTGAGACCCAAGGACTACTGCCCACTCTTGGTTTTTCAGGTAGGTAGCAACAATATTACCAGGAGAAGTCCTAAAGCAATGAAGAGAGATTTCAGGGCCTTGGGGAAACTGATTAAGGGGTCGGGGGCACAAATTGTGTTCTCCTCCATCCCTTCAGTTGGGGGGATGGATGAAGAATACCGGAGAACTCAACAGATGAACCTGTGGCTCCAAGACTGGTGTTACCGTCAGGACTTTGGATTTTTCAATCACGGGTTGGTATACAGGGCACCAGACCTTTTGGCATCAGATAGGATGCACCTGTCCCAGAGGGGGAAGAGGATCTTGGGGCAGGAGTTAGCTGGGCTCATTGGCAGAGCTCTAAACTAGATTTGAAGGGGGAAGGGGGCAAAACATCAGCCCATCTGAAGTGCATGTACACCAATGCACACAGCATGGGTAACAAACAGGAGGAGCTTGAAACCATGATGAAACAGGAAAATTATGATGTTGTGGCTATTACAGAAACATGGTGGGATGTCTCCCATGACTGGACTGCACCAGCTGATGGCTACAAGCTCTTTAGGAGGGACAGACAAGGAAGGAGGGGTGGTGGGGTGGCGCTGTATGTTAGGGACTGTTGTGATTGCTTTGAGTACAAGTGTAGTGAAGACAGGGGGGAGTGTCTTTGCGTTAGAATCAGGGGGAAGGCCAACAGGGCAGATGTTGTAGTGGGAGTCTACTATAGGCCACCCACCCAGGACAGAGAGGGGGATGAAATATTCTATAGGCACTTAGGAGAAATCTCACGATCGCTTGCCCTTGTTCTTGTGGGAGACTTTAACTTCCCAGACATCTGCTGGAAATACAACACAGCAGAGCGGGACAAGTCCCAGAGATTCCTGGAATGTGTGGGAGATAAATTCCTGACGCAACTGGTGAGAGAACCAACCAGAGAAGGTGCCCTGCTGGATCTCCTCTTTGTGAACAGAGAAGGACTGGTGGATGATGTGGCAGTCGGAGGATGACTAGGGTACAGCGATCATGAAATAATAGAGTTCTCTGTTCTTAGAGAGGCCAGGAGAGGGGGAAGCAGAACTGACATCCTGGATTTCCAAAGGGCTGACTTTGTCTTGTTTGGGCACCTGCTTGACAGGACCCCTTGGGAGACAATCCTGAAGGGTATAGGGGTCCAGAAAGGCTGGGCGCTCTTTAAAAAGGAAGTCTTAATGGCTCAGGAGCAGGTGGTCCCCAGGTGCTGCAAGAGAAGCTGGTGACAGAGAAGACCACCCTGGCTGAACAGGGAGCTTTGGCTGCAACCAAAGAAAAAGGAGAGTTTACAGCCTTTGGAAGAAGGGGCTGGCCACTCACAGTGATTACAAAGAGGCTGTGAGGCTATGCAGGGCGGAAATCAGGAGGTCTAAAGCCCAGCTGGAAATTACCCTGGCTTCAGCTATCAAGGATAACAAGAAATGTTTCTATAAGTATGTCAACAGCAAAAGAAAGACCAGGGAGAGTCTCCATCCCCTGCTGGATGCGGGAGGAAATATGGTAACAAGTGATGAGGAGAAGGCTGAGGTGCTTAATGCCTTCTTTGGCTCAGTCTTTAATAACAAGACTAGTTGTATTGAGGGAATCCAGCCTCCTCAGCCAGACAGAGACTGGGACAACAACCCCCCCGCAATTCAGGAGGAGACAGTCAGTGACCTGCTGCATCACACAGACACACACAAGTCTGTGGGACCTGATGGGATACACCCGAGGGTGCTGAAGGAGCTGGCTGGGGCTCGCCAAGCCGCTTTCCATCATTTCCCAGTAGTCCTGGCTGACCAGGGAGGTCCCGACAGACTGGAAACTGGCCCATGTGACGCCCATCTATAAGAAGGGTCGGAAGGATGTGTTACGGATGCTCTCTGTGAGAAACGCTCAGTTGCCAATTATCAGCGGCTCAGACAGGGTGCGGTGTGAAGCACTCACTCTTTATTACGTTCTTGCAAGACCGGGCGCCCCCATCAAGTGGACGCGCCTACCAGCCATCGTGCAATGGTTTATATCCCTTTCTCCCAACCGCCAGTTCCCTCCCCTGATTCCTCATTGGCTGAGTACTACAGGGTGTACAGACTTCCCCAACCGCCTACCGATACGCCCCTTCATGTCTGTGTTCATACGTCGCATGTTCATGGCTTTCTGCAGGGTAGAGAAGTTAATATGCATGAGTTCATCACGCAAGCGTACTAAGACGGAAAAGTTCAAAATTCAGGTTCCCCAAGTCTTTCAGTATCTGCATCCATCTAAAGCCAGTTCCAAGTGCTGGGTCATCACAGTTGACAAAAAGACCACTTGTCTTCTAGCCCTAGGCCAGGGATTTCAATGGTTGTGAATTGCTCTGGTTACTTGGTTTGGTGAATCGCTCCTGCCCTTCCCATCAGGCTTATTATGCAAAAACAACATTCTTTCCCTTACACTCTCAAACAAACAACCAACCACCAAAAATAAAAAATTAATTATTAACACAGTTAACTAGCTCTCTGTAAATTACAGGTTCAAATGTCTGTGAGAGGAGAACAGAACAACTTTTTAGGGTTTAACGGCAACCCCAAACGCTCTATCACTCACCTGACAAGTGAGGGCTCTCAACCTCGAGGACCTGCTCAGGGCAGCGCCCGACCCAAGGCCCCTCGAGGAGTTTCCTTGGGCAGCGTCCTGACCCAAGGGGAGAGTCCTCGACCGCAGCTGCTGCTCCAGGGGCCGAGCTCAAAATGGCTCCCCCAGGGGACTCCATTTATACCCAGGCCACATCTGACCTGTAGCCAATAGCGGCTCCCATTGGCCAAAGGCCCTGAGAGCAGAGGCAGCCAGGAGCTGCTGCCCTTCAGCAGCCAAGAAGCTGCTGTCATTGGGCGGATGCACCTGCCACATACAGAAACACAGGTACTGTTGGCAGGACCTTTCCCTGCACCTTTAGGTGCACAGGGAGTGGATATAATTGCCCTTGCAGAAGTTGATAAATATGCAGTTGGGACAAGAGTTAACATTTATATGGACTCTAAATATGCCTTCAGTACCTGTCATGCAACTGGGACTTTATGGAAAGAAAGGGGTTTCTTACCATCAGCAGGGAAAACTATGGCTCGTGGAAAGCAGATCGAAGAACGGTTAGAGGTGATACAGCCACCCTCTGAAATTCCTGCACGTACTCAGAGACAAGGTATGATTTCGAAAGGAAATTCTTTAGCTGGCCAAACAGCCAGAGCCACAGCACAACAGGTTGTGTCCATCATGGCATTGTCACAACGTGAGGCGATATCTGAACTCCCAGATATGAGTAAGTGATATGAAGACCTCCCTGATGAAGAACAAGAGCAGTGGATCCGACTTGGAGCCCAATGATGAGGAGGACAATGGATGCTTAATAATAAGCCTTTTCTTCCAAAAAGGTGTTTATTACCGATTACGCAATGGCGTCATGAAAAAACTGATGGGGGGGCCAGAGAGCTTAGCGCTCCGGATTCAAAGACTTTGGGCTGCCCCGGGAATTTATGTAGCGGCCAAAAGAATCTGTGAAGGATCTAAACTTTGTAGACAATATGCTCCTGTACGAATTAAGACTCCCAGCGGAAAAAGACCTCCAGCCACTTTTCCTTTTCAAAAACTTCAAATTTATTACATTGAAATGCCAAAACCAATGGGGTACTCTTACACAGTGGTGATAGCTGATCAGTGAACAGGATGGGTGGAAGCTTTTCTTATCAGAAAACATAATTCAAAAGCAGTAATAAAAGTTTTACTGAATGAAATAATTCCAAGATACGGAGTGCCTGAAGTTATTAATTCTGATTGAGGAAGCCGTTTCACAGCTGCAACTTTAATTCAAATTCATAATTCTTTAAGAATTTTTAATCAATTTCACACTCCACATCACCCCGGATCATCTGGCCAAGTAGAATGAATGAACAGAACCTTAAAATTAGTTAAGGTTTGTAAACAGACTGGCCTAAAGTGACCCAATGCTTTAAATTTAGTTTTCCAGGATATAAAGAATAGCACACGACAGCTGATCAGGGCTTCCCCAGCTAAAGTTTTATTTGGAAGAATGCTTGTTGTGCCAGGTATGTGTGTGCCAGCAAAAGCAAGTCTCTTGGATGGAGATGAACAGGTTACACAATGTCTTTTATATACACAATATTCTTTTATATTTTAATTTTTTTCAAACGCACAGTCATGCTTATTGGTATCAGGGGGTTACCCCTGAGATTCAGGTTCACGACATCCAACCAGGAGATAAAGTTTATATTAAGAATTTTAAAAGGAAAAACAGATTTGAACCAAAATGGGAAGGGCCTTATACAGTTCTGTTAACTTCTTTTTATGTTATTAAAGTATCTGGAAAAGAGACTCGGATCCATCATTCTCATGCCCACAGAGAACCAGAAGCATCATGGACTGTTGTAATTATTCTTGTCTGTACTTCGCTGTATCTTTTCCTGGGGCGACGCATTGTGCTACCGGGATGCCAATGCCGATCGAACTGGTGTTGTAGAGTGGGTGTTGTGAGCTTACGGGTCAAACTACAGGTCATCAGACAGAGGTTGGCCAGATCATTTTTCTGTCTAGCTATCCGAAGACCAAGCAGAGAGACCCTATCTATCTGTCTAATAATTTTCTCGAATTCTGTGCAAATGTTAGACGTAGACTTGTCGATCCGTGGAAGACTTGGACCGAGGGCTGTGGCAGGTCTGAACGGTTGGGCTTTTCAGGCCTCGTTTTTGCATATCACATTCAGATACAGGAGCCAACACGGGGAGTTGGGACATGGTGCCATGGTCATCAGATGTGGGGGATTTTATGATAATGGATATCGGTGCTGTCATGGATTTAATACAGCAGGCAACCATTTCGCTTTCAAATTTAGGATCGTGCTTCATAATGTGATGTGGGGACCACGGTTAGATTCCTCTTTTTGGACTAATGAGTTTAGGCGTGCCATAGCTCATGTAAATCATCCAGACTATTGTTCAAGTTTATATCGAAATATGCTCTTGTTTAATACTTTGAAGTGATCTATTCAGAAACCTAAGAATGTTAACCAAGTCAGTCAAATGAACGTGGAAAGAAAATATGCATGTGTCTTTAAGAAGATCTTTTACCAGCCATCTGAATCCAAGTGAATATTGGATTTGTGTAGCCTTACCTAAAACTGTGAAGCAAGGGTTTCGATCAGTAGGAATTCCAAATCCTAAAAATACAAATTGGAAGAGATACTGGTATAATGCCACTTTCTCTGAGACTCCTGAGGAACAGATTTGGGAAATAGGTTTGTCTGACTCAGGAGATCATTCACAGGCCCGTTGCCTGCAGAGATGTTCTCCCCAAGTGCTGATAATCAGCGTTTATGTAAAAATCATTCTTTCGTAGGAAACTAGACTCGGTGTCAAAATACTACATCTATTACTACAGGATTGCGTTTAAGTTGGTGAGCACCTGAAGATCTGGGAATATTCTGGTTATGTGGAAACAAGGCCAACAGACCCTTACCACTGGATTGAGGAGGTATTTGTGCTTTAGGAGTGATGTCTGCTGACTGAGAGATTCATCCAGAAGCTGTTGCAGGTTCAACATGGCACAGAACCTTTTTCATTCAGACTTGAAGAACAAACAATCCCCTAATTGAAAGACCAACTGGGTTTCATTCTTTTATTAGATGGCTTCTCCCCTCTTAATGAATTGGGAAAAGCGATTTTAAACGCTTCTGGGGAGATGGGAAATTAGCAAACTTACTGCTCGTGGATTGCTTACCCTGCAAAAGGAGGTGGCCGAGCTCTCAACAATGACTATTCAAAACAGAATGGCACTGGACATGCTTTTAGCTTCACGAGGAGGAGTTTGCACCACTTTAAGTGTCAGCGGTTGTGTGTACACAGCCCGATCTGGAGAATTAATAACCCATGTCCGTAAAATCTAAGAAGTAAATTCAACTGTGCAACAAATTCAGAAAGTTGTGATACTCTCGGGGATTTACTGACACTTTTTCTTGGTTGACATCCTGGTTTCCGAACTTAACGATTTGGTTAAAGAAATTAATTGTTATTGTTTTAACAACTATAGTCATAATAGTCTGTGTGACTATTTCATCTCAATGTTATGTCGGCTGTTGTTCTTTTATAGTGCAGAAAATAGAAAGAGAGATGTAGAGTTATAAATAAGAAGGATCGCAGGAATGTGATAAAAAAACAAAAGGAGGGAATTTGTAAAGTGAACAAGCTTTTAGAAGACTTTTATTAGGATATTTTTAATAGCAGGAATAATTGATAAATAGATATTGTCTTGTAGGTTTAATTAATAGGATGCAGGTGCTCTAAGAATACTGACAGTTCAGTGCAAATACTGCTCATGTGTCCCCTGTGCAGCCCCTCCTCATGGCGGGCTTAAAAGCCAGTCAAGCTGAATTAACAAAAATCAATCTTAGGTGTTAAGTTTTAGACATAACAAAAGATAAGAAATAAGTGATTAACTTGGAGTAAGCAATTTAGAAAGGCTAGGCAATTAAAAATTAGACATAGACTAAGTATATAGTGGGCAGGGGTCCCATCCCCTGCTCGACACTGACCCCCTCCCTCTGCTCATCCCTGAGGCTTTCCAGGACCCAGGCTCCATCTTGGGGGTCTCAGCTCCCCCCAGACGCAGTCAGGCCCAGTGGCCTCAGGTGCATCCCTATGTCCCCCACAGCCCCCACACAAGCCCCCCCCCCCCAGTCCTGCACACCACCAGGCCCTCCCAGATCCCCCTCAGTCCTCCTCAGTCCCTTCCTCCTTCCTCCCAGTCCCCCCTGAGCTCCCCTCCAGTCCCTCCTGGTTTCCTCTGGTCCCCCAATCCCTCCCAGTCCCCCCCAGTCCCTCCCCAGTTCCCCCCATTCCCTCCTGGTCCCCTGTGAACTCTCCCAGGTCCCCCCAAGGTCTTGCCCATCCCTCCCAATGTCCCCCCCAGTCTTTTCCCAGTCCCTTCTGGTCCATCTCAAGCTCTTCCAGGACTTCCCCAGTCCCCCTGATCCCTCCCAGTCCCTCCCAGTCTCCCTCGAGCCCTTCCTTGTCCCACCTGAGCTCTTCCACATCCACCCCCAGTACCCCCTGAGCCCTTCCTGGTCCCTCCTTGTTCCCCCCTGTTCCTCCTCAGTCCTCCCTGAGCCGTTCCCAGTCCCCCCAGTCCCTCCTCAGTCCTCTCTGAGCCCTTTCCAGTCCCCCACGCCCCCACCCAGTCCCTCCCAGTTCCCCCCCTCCTTCCATCTAGTGCCAGATGTGGGGGCTGCTCCCGCAGGTTTATTGAAGACGGAGCAGGGCCCGGAGCACTGGAGCATCCCGGGGGACCACCACTGCCCGGGGAAGGTGGGGGCTGGGGGGGGTCCTCAGCGGCCGGAGAAATCCCCGCCTGCAGGAGAGGGCGTGAGGAGAGCTCAGGATGCTGCATCCCGGGGGGCTGCCCCCACCCTGACCCCTCCCTCAACTGCTCCCTCTGACAGATGCCACGTTGGTAACACCATGGGGTCAAGATGATGCACCTGGGGGGGGTTACCCTCACCCTGACCACCTCCCACCCACTCCTGTGGCAGCTGCCACACCAGCAGCACCATGGGGTCAAGATGCTGCACCCAGGGGCGGGTTGCCCCCCTCCTGACCCCCCAACCACTCGCATGGCAGCTGCCACGCTGACAACACCACGGGGTCACGATGCTGCACCCGGCAGGGGGAGGTTTCCCCCATCCTGACCCCCCACCGGCTCATGTGGCAGCTGCCACATTGGCCACACCACAGGGTCGAGATGCTTCACCCTGGGGGAATTGGCCTCCCCCCGGTCCCCCCCGCTCACCCTGGCAGCGGCTGCACTGGCAGCTCTGGATGACAGGCAGCACCGCGGGCTGGGCTGGGCCGGTGGGACAGGGCAGGTGCAGGACGCGCACGGGGCTGGCAGGGTCCAGGCGGTAGCTGCAGCACTCGCACACGCTCTGCAGAAACGGCTCCTGCCCGAGGGATGCGTGAGTACCGGGAGAGGGCAAAACTGGGGAGACACCCACCCGTCCCCAGCTCCTGCTGCCCCCCAGCCCTGCAGCAGAGCCCGGCCGGTGCCGACTGACCTCAGCGGTGACGGTGGTGCGGGAGCGACAGCGCCCGGTGCAGTAGCTGACCTCGACGGCAGGCAGGGCGCAGGGCCCCTTGGCGATGGTCCGCAGCTCGGTGATGCGGCGGCACGTGGAGGGCGGCTCCTCTGTGGGGAGGGGACACGGCGATGGTGCCACCCCGCCCCAACAGCTCCACCCCGGCAGCACGGGGGGGCCAGGTCCCAGTGGGTGCCTGGCTGTGGTGTGGGGCACAGGGACCTTACCTGGCCACTCCTCCCGGCACACAGGGCAGCAGCTGCCCGGCTCCCGCACCTTCACTGCGCCCTGCGAGACGGCGGCCTCAGACCCCTGCCCCATGCAGGCACCCCCTGTCCACGTTGGCCCCTTCCCCACAAGTGACCCCAGCCCACCAGTGCCCCCTCCCCATGGGCACCACCTGCCCATGAATGCCACCTGCCCACAAGTGTCCCATCCCCACACGTGCCCCTTCCCTTGTGTGGCCCCTCCCCACATGTCCCCCCTTCCCACCTGTGCCCCCCTACACACACACACACCTCGGGGCAGGTGAGTGGGGGGCAGCCGGTGGCGCAGGCAGCCTGCCCGTTGACACAGCGGCAGGTCTCACACTCCTCCTGCCACTCGCTGCCAGCCTGGCCAGGGGGGACACACAGACCTCAGCCCAGCCAGGGGGTGCAACAGGGGCACGCCCCAGCACAATGGGCCCCAGCCCCACTCACCTGGAGCAGCCGCCCCCGGTGCTGGCACTCGCAGAGGGCGGCCGGCACACAGTGGCCAGTGCTGTTGCGGTAGTGGCCGGGCTGGCAGGTGCAGCCGAGGGCCAGGGGCTCACTGCAGTTGCCCGGTGGGTTACCAGAGATGTCCTGGCAGCTCCGCTCACAGCCAGCCGGTGCACCAGGGCCCCGCCAGTGCTCGCCCGCAGGACAGGCTGCGTGTGGCACAGGGCCTGGCACTGGCACCAGCACCGGCACTGTGGCACAGGACGCGGGGCGCTGCCTTGGCCTGGGGCTGGCACGCTGCGGGTGACAGATTTGTGCCCTCCCTTGCCACCTCCCGGGCTCAAGGGGCTGTGGGGGACTCACAGCAGTTGGGCAGGCTGCAGGGGGTCCGGCGGGTGGGAGACCCTTGGCACTCTGCCCCCTCGTAGCGGCGCTGCTGGAGCGGGTGCCGGCGGGAGAGACGCTCGCCCGTCCCGCATGTCACCGAGCAGGGGGACCAGGGCGACCACGGGGACCACAGGCAGTCCACTGCGGGGCGGGAGGGCGGGGCAAGATGTGGTGGCTGTGGCATGGGGACTGTGGCACGGGGACAGGGATGGGCACAGGGAAGGGGATGGGGACAGTGGGGTCTCACCATCACAGTCCTCCTGGGAGCAGTTGAAGGCGCCACGGATGCAGACGCTGTGGACAGATGAGGGGGGGGATCAGCACCCACCTGGCTCAGCCAGGGGTGACCCACGCTGGGGTGGGAGTGGGGTGACACTGGGGCTCGCGGCACCCACCAGGTATTGCAGCGGTATTGGAGGCGGCTGCCCGGGGCATGGTCCCCCCTTGAGAGATTGTGGGCCCCGGGCAGGGTGGGGGGCAGCTGGCAGCGGCACAGCTCCGGGGGGACACAGGCCCCATCCTGCAGTACCTGGGGGGGCACCCGGCAGTCACCAGGGACACCCCCCCCAACCACCCTGGCCAGCCTGGCCCTGACCAGCAGGTTCCCCGTGGTGGGGGGGTGCCAGGGGGACCCCGGGGGTTGTAGGGAGGGTCTGGGGGGGGCACAGCCATACCTGGCCAGGGGGACAGGCGCAGCCGGGCTGGCAACGCTCCAGCACACACCGTGCTACCGGGCGGAGGTGGGTGCAGGCACGGGGACAGGCGTTGGCGCAGTCCCCGTACACTTGCCCATCGGGGCACTCTGCGGAGCAAGGAGGGGGTGTCTGTGGCATGGAGCCCCCCCTCCCAACCCCGGCCGAGCACCTGATGCCACCCTGTGGCTCAGCTGGCAAAGCCGCAGCTCCCTGGGACCACAAAGGGCACCAACCCCGCACCCGGAGGTCAGCTGGTGCCCCCCCGTACCCGGAGAACAGTTGTGGGCGTTGCAGATGCGGAGCAGCAGCAGTGGCAGGAGGGGACACGACTGTCCCCAGCCCTCCGGCCCCAGCAGCAGCTCCCGGCGCCGCTCTGAGCTGCCCCCACCGCAGCTGGCGCTGCAGGGGCTCCACGGGGACCAGGGGCCCAGTTGGCAGCTGCCTGTGGGGGAGTGGCCTCAGCACCATCCTGCCATCTCGCTATCTACCATCCCACCACCCACCATCCACCAGCCATCCCACCATCAACCATCCACCATCAACCATCAACCACCAACCATCCACCATCCATCCTACCATCAACCATCCACCATCCACCATCAACCATCCACCATCCATCCCACCATCCACCATCCACCATCCACCATCAACCATCCACCATCAACCACCAACCATCCACCATCCACCATCCACCATCCATCCCACCATCAACCATCCACCATCCACCATCCACCATCCACCATCCATTCACCATCCACCATCCACCATCCACCATCCACCATCAACCATCCACTATCAACCACCAACCATCCACCATCCACCATCCACCATCCATCCTACCATCAACCATCCACCATCCACCATCAACCATCCACCATCCATCCACCATCCACCATCCACCATCCACCATCAACCATCCACCATCCCACCATTAACCATCAACCACCCACCATCCACCATCCACCAGCCATCCCACCATCCACCATCCACCATCCCACCACCCACCATCCCACCGCAGTGTCACCCACCAGGGCAGGGCTGTAGGTTGCACTCAGCCATCTCCTCCATGCCACCAGCACCACAGGGCCCCCCGTCAGTGCTCCCCTGGCAGCTGCGGTGCCGGGAGGTGTTGCCACCACCGCAGCTGCGGGAGCAGGGCCCCCATGGCGACCAGGGCCCATAGGTGGGACAGGCCGTCACCGGGCAGGTGAAGGTCCCATTGCTGCAGGTGCTGCACCAGGAGTGGCACCAGTATCAGCACTGGCACTGGCACCACGCCCAGGGCTCGGCCCCGCAGCCCCCGCCACGGCACTCACCAGTTGTGGCACTCCAGCTGTGCCGCCTGCCCCGGCCCAAGCTCCTGGCTGCTGTTGCCATCGGGCAGCCCGCAGCGGCACTCGGCCACTGGCACGCACCCTCCATCCTGCAACAGCTGCCCTGGGGGGCACCGGCACCCTGTGGGGCCACCCATGGGTGCTGTGGGTAGTGCTGAGCCCCCACAGCCTGGGGGGGGGGGGGTTACCCAGCGGGGATGCACGGGACGGGGTGTGGGTGCACCGGGGTGCCACGGGGTAGCTGGGGCCAGGGGCCAGAGGGGTGTCATGGCTGCTGTGGGGGGGTGTGGGGCGGGGGTCTCTGCTAAGGGACAGGGAGCTGTGCTATGGGGTGGGGGGCTGTGCTGTGGTATGGGGGGCTGTGCCATGGGGCAGGGGGCTGTGCCATGAAGCAGAAGGCTGTGCTGTGGGGCAGGGGGTTGTTCCATGGGGCAGGGGTCTGTGCCATGGGGTGAAGGGCTTTGCTATGGGGCAGGGGGTCACGTACCAGGCGTGCAGGGCCCCTGCAGACACTCGACATGGGGCCAGAGGTCGGCGCAGGCGCGGGGGCAGCCGTTGGCACAGGCGGTGGCCAGGGTCCGGCCGCGCTCCCCACAGGTCTCCCCTGGGGCACAGGGTTGGGCTTTGGGGTGCGGCAGGAGGGGCCACGGCGCCCACCTCGCTCCCCCAGTCCTGCAGCGTGGGGAATCCCAGCGGGGCCGGGGGGGGGTTACCTGGGCAGACGCTGGTGTTGCAGCTCTGGGTCTGGACGTGGGCGCCGTGGCAGTGCCGGGTGCCCGTCGGGTGCCGGGGCTGGCGGTGGCGCAGGCGGTAGCCCCCGCTACAGGGGTCCCAGCAGGGGCCCCAGGGTCCCCAGGGGCCCCAGAGGCAGGGCTCTGTGGGACACAGGTGTGACACTGGGGGGGACACGACACAGCACCCCAAAACCACTGCTGCCATGGTGACCGGGACCCCCTTGGTCCTGCCCCAGGCCCTCCCAGCCGGTTTGAGGGTGTCAGGGCCTCCACATTGGCCTCTCAGGCTTTTGGGGGGCTGCAGGGTCCCGGCACCCACAGGGGACCTGTGCCCTCACCCAGGAGTGGGTGCCCCGGGGCGGGGGTGTGGGGGGAACTCACCAGCACAGGGGATGTCCTGGCACTGGGGGCCCTCGGGAGTGCAGGTGCTGGGGACGCACACACAGAAGGCGGGTGGGTCTGGGGGTGCAGCTGGGCCTGTGGCCCCCCCAGATCCCCGGCACTGACCATCTCTGGCACTCGCCCTGCAGCCAGCTCTCGCCCAGGTGCCTCTGGGTGCCGGCCTGCGGGCAGAGCGGGGGGCAGGGCCCCCCCCCACACCCCCGGCTCTCCTCCTGCGGCTCCCCGCACTCGCCGGCCTCCTCGGTTGGGGTGGGGATCCTGGGGACAGGGACATGGGGGTCACCCACCTCACGGCGGGGGGGCTGCGGGAGCAGGGCCTGGCTGGCACCCATGGGTTCACAGCAGCTCCCAGTCCCCAGCCCGTCCCTGAGTGCCATCTGTGTCCCCTGGCTGCTGTGTCCATGGGTGCCGTATGTCCCCCCAGGTGTGATGTGTGTCCCCCGGGTGCCACATCCCTGGGTGCCATATATCCTGGGTGCCACGTCCCCCCCTGCAGCCGCTCCTTGGGTGCCATGTCCTCTGGGTGTCACGCATGTCCCTTGGGTGCCATGTCCCCTGGGTGCTGTGTCCTGCGTTCCTTGGGTGCTGTGTGTGTCCCTTGGGTGCTGTATCCCTCCTTCCAGCCCCCCCCAGATGCTGTGTCCCCTGGGTGCTGTGTCCCCATCCTCAGGTGCCGTGTTCCCTGGGTATATCCTCAGTGTGCCATGTCCCCAGGTGACATGTGCCCCCCCCCAGGTGCCATGTGTGTCCCTGGGGTGCTGTGTCCCCCCCCCAGGTGCCGTATCCCCACCCGACGTGCCTTGTCTGCTGCCCAGGTGACAAGTCCCCCTCCCTGGGGTGCAGTGCCCCCCCTAAGTGCCATGTCCCCCCCCAGGTGCCGTGTCACCTGAAGCGGGCCTGCTGCCCCCCCCCGCAGGTGACGCTGCAGGGGGTCCAGAGGCTCCAGCGGCTCCAGGGGCAGGGGGCCGGGGGGCAGCCGTGGGGGGAACACTGCAGCCGCCCGCCGGTGCAGACGCAGCTCTCACAGCCCCGGTGGTGGCGGCTCCCCGGGACCCAGCTATGACCCCCCCCATCTGTGCACTCAC
The DNA here is from genome assembly GCA_030819815.1 of Strix occidentalis. Taxonomy (NCBI): domain Eukaryota; kingdom Metazoa; phylum Chordata; class Aves; order Strigiformes; family Strigidae; genus Strix; species Strix occidentalis. The sequence goes on from JASWHU010000064.1 coordinate 1,089,731, forward strand.
AGTGGGCGGGGGGCACGCACCCCCCGTCCTGCTCCAGGGTCCCTGCGGGGGGACAGGGTGTGTTTGAGGATGGGGACCGACCCCCCCAGCACCCTGCCAGGCTGGGGTCCCCTCTGGGGGGTGACACACACACGGGGGGGCACAGCGCGGCAGGACTCACCGTTGGGGCAGCGGCAGCCAGGCTGGCAGCCCCCCCCGTCCCCCCCACAGGCCAGGTCCGGCTGCAGGTCCCGACAGTGCCGCGGGCAGTGGTTGGCACAGGCCACCAGCTCCATGCCGGGGGGGCAGCGCCCCCCTAGGGGCCGGCACGGTCAGCCCCCCATATCCCCTGTGATACCCCTTATCCCCCTGTGTCCTCCCGTATCTCCCCATATCCCCCATATTCCCTTATACCCCCCATGCCCCCCCGTATCCCCCCCATACCCCCATACCCCCTCGTGCCCTCCCATATGCCCCCGTATCCCCCTATACCACCCCATGCCCCCATACCCCTCCGTGCCCCCCACACCCCTCTGTGCTGCCACACCCCCTCATAGGCTCCCGTACCCCCCATACCCCCCCCGTGCCCCCCATACACTCCCAGCTCCCACCATCCCCCCCATATCTCGACATACACCCCCGACCCCCCCCGTACCGCAGGGCTGGGGGTTGCAGAGCCGCAGGCGGTGCCGCTCGCCGGGACAGGGCCGCCCCCCATTTTTCGGGGGGGGCCGGGTGCAGGAGCGGCTGCGGAGGGAGCGACCCCCCCCACACGTCCGGTCACAGCGCGACCAGGGACCCCAGGGCGACCAGGCACCATCCACTGGGGGGCCACAGCATCAGATGGGGGGGCCCCAGCACCCCCCCCCAAGACCCCCAGCCCCCACCACCATCCTCCAGCCCCCCTGACCCCCCTGAGACCCCCAGACACCTCCAGACCCCTCCAGCACCCCCCAGACCCCTCCGAGCCCCCCAGCTCTCCCTCCCCAGGCCCCCCACCCAACCTCCCACCAACCCCCAGCCAGCCCCCCCAACCCCTGTGCTGCCCCACAGCCCCCTCACAGAGCCCCCCCACCAGCCCCAGACCCCCCCCCCGCTCCCCCCAGCTATGTCTCCACAAACCCCCCATCCAGCCTCCCTCCGAGGCCCTGACCCCCCCTCCCCAGTGCCCCCAACTCCCCTGTGCTGGCACACAGCCCCCTCAGATCCCCCCTGCCAAGTCCTACAGTCCCCCTCGAGCCCCCCAACCAGCCCCCCAGCCCCCCCAGCCCCCCACCCTTGCAAGCCTGCAGGCTGCAGAAGCGGCGCTGGGTGTTGGCACTGAGGATGTCGGGGCACCAGCGGCCCCCCGGCCCGGGGGGGGTGTAGGCGCGCAGGCGGAGCTGGACACCCCCCCCGCAGCTGCGGGAGCAGCCCCCCCACGGCCCCCACGGTGTCCAGCGGCAGGCCTGGTCAGCGCAGGCCCCCCCCGGGCAGGGGGTCACAACTGCGGGGACACGAGGGTGGCACCCACGGCCCCCACACCCCTGAACCCCCCATAACCCCCCTGCGCAGTGGGGCAGGGCCCCCCACGACCCACCTGTGCAGTGGGGCAGGTTGCAGGGCTGCTGCTGGACGCTGCCCCCCCTGCAGCCCCCAGCCCCACGGCAGGTCCGGCTGCGGGTCTTGGTGGCCGGAGCCTCGGGGTGGGTGCAGGTTTTGGAGCAGGGGGTCCAGGGGGACCAGGGGCCGAAGCCCTCCTCTTCCTCGGCACCTGCCCCGGGACAAAGGTTCCCCATGAGCTGCAGTGTGAGACCCCCCCACATCCCAGAGCCCCCACTTGGGGGTCCCGAGGTGGTGGGGTGTCCCCCCACTGCTGCACAGCCCTCACCTGGGGTTGTGGGGCTGGGCTCCGACGTGGGGGTGGTCATCGCTGGGGCGGGGGACACCAAACGTGGTGACACCCCCAAACCTCCCTGGCCCATGTGCCTGGGTGGGATCTGGCCCATGCTGGGCTGGGGTGTGGGACCCACAGTCCCATGGGGCGGAGGGGATGGGGATGGGACCCACGGCATAGGGGACAGGGACAGGGCTGTGACCCACAGCATGGCACGGGGCTGGGGCTGGGAGCCCCGGCAGGGCAGAGGAGGTGGGGATGGGGATGGGACCCACGGCAGAGGGGCCAGGGATGGGGTGGTGACCCACAGCATGACATGGGGCTGGGGCTGGGACCCACGGCAGGGCAGAGGGAATGGGGCTGGGACCCACGGCAGAGGGCCCAGGGATGGAGCTGGGACCCATGGCATGACGTGGGGCTGGAGTTGGGACCCAGGGCAGAGGGGCCGTGACCCACGGCGAAGGGGCAGTGACCCACCGGGGCAGTCAGGGGTCCGGCAGTACTTGCTGTCGGTGCGGGGCCCGGCACAGTCCTGGCCCCCGTCGGCGGTGGAGGGGCTGGTGCAGCCCCGCCGGCGCGTGGTCAGCCCCAGCCCCCCACAGGTGGGTGAACAGGGGCTCCAGGGACCCCAGGGCCCCAAACCCCCGCCCCACCGGCACCCCGACTCCGAGCAGCGCAGCTGGCCATGCAGGCAGGTGCTGGGGGAGGGGGGCAGCGTCAGGAGGGGCTGGGGTGGGGAGGGGGGGGCAGAGGGGAGGGGAAGGGGCAGCCGGGAGATGGGTGCTGGGGAAGGGCACTGGGGTGCGTGGTGGTGAGGAAGGGCAGTGGGTGCTGGGGAAGGGACGTGGGGTGATGGGGAAGGGCAGCAGGATGCTGGGTGTTGGGGAAAGGCTGTGGGGTGCTGGGCAAGGCGGGAAGTGGGGTGGGTTTGAGTGGTGGGGAAGGGCAGTGGGGTGCTGGGTGTTGGGGAAGGCAGCAGGGAGATGGGGAAGGGCCATGGGGCAGTGGGGGGGGGGAGGGCGGTGGGTGCTCACCAGTTGGCGCAGGCTGTGTGGATGGTGGTGCCAGGGGGCAGCTCCTGGCCTGGCACCAGGGAGGGGCTGGGGGGGCTGGGGGGGGCTGGGGGGGCCCCAGACCCATTCTGCAGCTCCCGCAGGAGCTCGGCCGACACCACGCAGGGACACTCCTGTGCCACCCGGCCGTGAACCTGGGTCCCGGGGGGGCACCCACCCCCCCAAGGAGCACCCCCCATTCCAGGGAGCACCCACTGTCCCAGGGAGCACCCATGGACCTGGGGAGCACCCACCACCCTGGGGGGCACCCAGGGGGCACCCACTGCCCCGGGGGTACCCACCACCCTGGGGAGTACCCACTGTCCTGGGGAGCACCCGTGGCACTGGGGATCCCCCACCACCCCAGGGGGCACTCATGTCCCCAGGGGACACCCACCACCCCCAGGAGCACCCCCCGCTCTGGACACCCACCCGTGAGCAGGGCCCAGCACCCACCCCACCCCCCCCCAGGGGAATGTCAGCAGCACCCACGGGTCTCCTGTCAGCAGGGGGTCCCAGGGGGGGTGGGGGGGCTCACCGAGAGGCAGGCGTCACGATGCAGGTAGGTGCCGGGGGGGCAGTGACATCCCTCGGTGCAGCCCCCCCCGGCGCAGCCCACCCAGCCCCCCAGGTGGGCGCAGCTGTAGGGGCAGCCCCCGCCCCACGGGCACTCCCGGAACTGCCGTCCCGGGGGGCAGCCGGCCTCTGCCCCACACAGGGGTCAGCGTGAGGGTGTGGGGCAGAGGTGTGGGGCAAGGGTGGGGGGCAGGGGTGGGGGGCAGCACTCACCCCGGCACACGTGGCTGTTGCACATCTGGCTCTGCAGGCCCAGCCCTGGGCATGGCGGCCCCTGGCACTGCCGCCGGCGCAGCCGCTCGCCCCCGCCGCAGGAGACGCTGCAGGGCCCCCACGGGGACCACGCGCCCCACGGCGCCTCTGCGGCACGGGAGAGTGGGATGGCACAGGAGGGATGGGGGCAGCACCGCGTGGCACCACATGGCACCTTATGGCACCCCATGGCACCACGTGGCACCCCATGGCACTGCGTGGCACTGTGTGGCACCTTATGGCACCCCATGGCACCACGTGGCACCCCGTGGCACCATGTGGCACTGGGTGGCACCACGTGGCACTGGGCAGCACTGTGCGGTGCCCCATGGCACTGCATGGCACCACAGGGCACTATGTGGCACTGTGTGGCACTGCATGGCACCTCATGGCACCCCGTGGCACCTCATGGCACCGCATGGCACCACATGGCACCGTGTGGCACCCTGGGACCCCCACCCAACCCCGGCACCACTGCAGCTGGTACCTGGGCAGGGCTCCGTGCCACACACCATCGCCCCAGCCGTGCAGGTGCTGCAAGAGAAGGGGGGTCAGTAGGGGACAGACGACACCCCGGCGGGACCCCCCGGTGGCCATGTTCGCACCAGTTGTTACAGGCGTCGAGGGCGTCGGTGTCACCGGGCTGGTAGAGGCGGCCGCGGTGGAGGCAGAGGCAGCGGCTGGGCGGCACGCAGCTCTGGTTCTGCAGCAGCAGCCCGGGTGGGCAGGCGCAGCCGTCGTGGCAGAGCGCGGCACACTCTACGCCCGCGCCGCGGTCCAGGCAGAGCCGCGGGCAGGGCCCCCCGCCGCGCTGGCACTCCTCCGCCGTCCGGTAAACCATGTCCCCCGGGCACTGCGCTGCCGGAGAGCGGGCGGCGGGGCTGGGTACCGGCTGGCGTGGGCACTGCCGCGGCCACGGGTCCCGGCGCGGGGCACCCACCTCGGCAGGGCTGGGGGTTGCAGTCCCGGGTCTGGACGTGGGGGCCGGCACAGTCGGGGCCCCCCGGTGCTGGGGCGGCGCAGGCCCGGTGCCGCCTCTGCTCGCCGGAGCCGCAGGGAGCCGAACACTCGGACCAGGGCGTCCAGGCGCTCCAGCCAGCGCCAGGCTCTGCTGGGGACAGACGGACACTCGAGGGGCCACCACGGCACCGGGGTCCCCATGCCGGCGCCGGCACAGCCCCCGCCATCGCCTACCGGTGCCGCAGGCCTGGTGGCACCCGCGCACCTCCCGGGCCTCCCCGGTGCAGGCGGCTCCGCCGGCGGCTGCCGCGGGGTTGGTGGGCGACCTGCCAGAAAGCGCCGTGTGGCCACCCCGTCTGTGGGGCACCGCCCACCCCATCGCCACGGGGCAGGGACCCCTTGGCCCCCACCGCCCCCCACCTGAACCTCTCCTGCGTCCCCACACCACAGCCGCTGTCGCACCGCGTCCAGGGCGACCAGGCCGACCAGCCGCAGGCCACGGCGCAGGCCACGTCCTCGCACGTCACCGTCCCGTTCCGGCACACGCTGTGGGGACGGCGCCGGGGCTCAGAGGTGGGGACACCCCAAAGACCCCCCGCGGCCGCGGTGTCGGCGCTCACCACCGGCGGCAGCCCTGCAGGAAGGCCTCGCCGGGCCGCCGCTGCTCCCGGGGCAGGTGGCACCGGCACCGCTCGGCGGCGACGCAGCCGCCATCCTGTAGGTAGAGCCCAGGGGGGCACCGGCAGCCTGTGCGGGGGGGGGTGGGGGGCGTCCTCAGCACCGGCACCGGCACCGGCACCGGCACCCCCCAGCCCCGGCACTCACCCTCCTGGCAGGGGCCTGGGCAGGTGCTGTTGGTGCTCAGGTCCCCACAGGTTGGGGGGCAGGGAGGCACCCGCCCCCCCTCGCAGTCCCCTGCCCCTACAAACACCATCTGGGGGCTGCAGGCTGGGACACACACACACACACACACACACACACACACACACACACATTAACGGGGGGCAGCCAGGGACGGGGCGTTCCCCGGCACAGCCCCCCCCCCCGATGGGGTGTCTGTGCTCCCCACCCCCGCGGGGGTCACCGTCCCCCCCCCCCCGCCCCATACCTGGGGGGTCCCCGCAGGGCTGCAGGTTGCAGGGCTGGCTCTGGAGGGCCCCCCCGGGGCAGGGCTGCCCCCCGTTCTTAGGCGGGGGGTCGCTGCAGCTCCGCACCCGGCTCCGCACGCCCCCCCCGCACTCGGCGTCGCAGGGGGACCACGACCCCCAGGCTGCCCACCTGCCAGGTACTGGGGGGGGGGGGGGGGGCAGGGGGGCAGGAGAGAGGTGCAGACACCCTCTGCACCCCCATCCATGCTGCCCCATTGCCACAGCACCCCCTGTCACCCCCCCACCGTTGGCAGGGGGTCCCCCCCAGCCCTCCCCACCATTGGGGAACCCCAGACGCCCTGGGAATGGGGGTCCCACCCCAGGGATGGGGGTCCCAGTCTGTGGGGGGGGGTCCTGGTGCATGGGGGTCCTGGCCCCTGAGGGGGTTCCTGGCCCAGGGATGGGGGTCCCACCCCATGATGGGAGTCCCAGCCCATGGGGGTCCCACCCCATAGAGGTCCCAGCCCAGGGATGGGGGTCCTGGTCCATGATGGGGGCCCCACCCCAAGGATGGGTCCCAGCCCATGGGAGTCCCAGCCCAGGGATGGGGGTTCCACCCCACGATGGGGGTCCCACCCCATAATGGGGGTCCCGCCCCGGGAATGGGGGTCCCAGCCCACGATGGGGGTCCCAGCTGGTGGGGGTCCTGGCCCGTGGGGTACCTGGGCAGGCGCGGATGAAGCAAGCGCGGGTGTCGAGGCGGGGGCGGGCGCAGCCCCCCCCAGGCAGGGCCCCCCGACGCAGACCCCGCCGGCGCAGGGTCACCCCCAACCCACAGGAGCGGCTGCAGGGCCCCCACCCCCCCCAGGGCGACAGCACGCAGTCGGCTGGGGAGGGGGCAAAGAGGGGGGGTCAGGGCTGCCCCGGGGGGACCCCCCCCATGCTCTGGGGGGTCCCTGGCCCACAGCCTTGCACCCCCCCAACCTTGGTGCCCCCCAGTCTTGGTGTCACCCCCAGCCTCAGTGACCCCAACCCCGGACCCCCCCCAGCTTTGGACCCCCAGCCCCAGTTCCCCCCAAGCCTGGGCGCCCCCCAACCGCAGTGCCCCCCAACCGCAGTGCCCCTCAGCCCTGGTGCCCCCCAGCCTTGGTTCTCCCAACCCTGGTGCCCCCCAACCCTGGTCCCCCAGCCCTGGTGCCAGACACCTCGAGATGGGGGAGTGGGGGGGTTCCCCATGTTGTGTCCCCCCCCACGTACCACAGTCACGCTCGTCAGAGCCGTCGGGGCAGTCGGGGCGCAGGTCGCAGCGCTTCTCGGGGGGCAGGCAGCCCCCGTCGCTGCAGGGGAACTGTTTGGGGGGGCAGGTGGGGGGCGGCCGGGCCGGGGGTGTGGCAGAGGTGGGGGGGCCACCTGCGGAGTGGGCAGGGTTGGGGAGGTCAGCGTGGGCAGCCCCCCACAACCCTGCGTGCAGGACTGGGGGGCTCAGCCCTCCACATCAGGGAGGGGGGTCCCCTCAGGCGGAGGGGGTGTCCCTGGGAGGCTTCCCGGGGGGGGGCTCACCACAGTCGCGCTCGTCGGTGCCGTCGGGGCAGTCGGGGCGCCCGTCGCAGAGCTGGGCCGCATCCAGGCAGCCCAGCACCCCACAGGGGACGCGGCCCCCCGGGCAGAGCTGCCGGGGCAGGGCTGGGGCTGGGAGAGGGGAGGGGGGGCCACAGCCCCCCCCGGGGTGGGAGTGAGCACCACACCCAGCCCCCAGCACCCCTAAACCTGCAGCACCCCCAAACCCGTGACACCCCTCACCCCCAGCCCCCCCAGCCCCTCAGCAGTGAGCTGGGGTGTCGCTCCCCACACACACACACTCTGCCCCAGGGATGCCCCCGTCCCCGTCCCACTCCCCACCTGTCCCGTTGGCCCAGGGGGGCTGTGCCTGTCCCCAACCCCCACTCCTGGGAGCCCCCTCACCTGGGGGTGTCGGGGGGGACCCCCACGTTGGGGGCACTGTCGTGACCTGGGGGGACACCAGGGGTGGCCTGGTGGCAGGTGGCCCCCCAGGGGAGCCGGTCGCAGTTGGTGGGGTGCTGGGGGGTATTGGGGTGTCAGAGGGACCCAGCAGCACCCCAGGTGGGGCACGGCTCAGCTGCAGCTGCCCAGAGGTCCCCAGGCCACCCAGCGCTGGCTCCGGGCCCCCCGGCACCACGGGGCTGGTGGCTCCGGATCGGCGGGAGGCCGTGGTGGGGGTCTGGTGGGGCGGCTCGGTGACTTTGGGGGGCAGCTGGACACCTGGCCCAGAGGACACCTGCATGAGGACAGACAGACATCACCCGCTGCCGCCCCTTGTCCCCCTTCCGCTGTCCCCCCGCCCCCTCCCCGGGGCTCACCACAACTGGTGGCACCGCTGGTGATGGGCTGGTCGGCACCAGGACACCGGCTGCCGCAGGGACCGTGGGGCTGGAAGGAGCAGAGCTGGCGATTGGGGGTCACCCCCACAACGCCCCCCTCCCTGGCTCCCGTGGGACCCCCTCCCTCCTGGCACCGGTACCTGGTGGTGCCGGGGGTCTCACACCCGGCCTCGTCGGCACCATGGTGGCAGTCGATGACGCCGTCACACCTCTGGGATGGGGGGCACGACCCAGGAGCTGTGGGGGTAACTGGGGGGACCAGCTCTGCCCGGGACGGGCAGCATTGGCGTCAAGGGGAGCCCCCCCCAGCACCGGGTCCCCTCCACCACTGCCACGGTGCCAGACACCCCAACCGCAGCACTGGGCCCCCACTCACCGCAGGGCAGCTCGTCTGAGAGGTCCCCGCAGTCGTCGTGGCCATCGCAGACGGCACCGTGGGGGCCCCCGGGGACGCAGCGCCCGTTCCCACAGCGGAACTCCCCCACGCCACAGGGACGCTGGCTCGGCCCTGGCACCGGCAGCACCCCGAGCCAGGCAGGGGGCACTTTGGGGAAGGGGCAGAGGTGGGCAGAAGCACTGCCATGGCGGGGTGTTAGGGGGGAGAAAGGGGGTGCCCCTCTCCCACCCAGTACCTGGGGGGCAGCCCAGCAGCTCGGCGCGCAGGACGATGCGGTTGTGGAAATCCTGGGGGAGGATGCGGACGTGCCGCGCCTGCACCATGCGGCCCAGCAGCCGCACCGCCAGCGTGTCGGCGTCCCGGTTACCCTGGAAGAGCTTGGGGAGGGGAGACGACAGGGGACAGGGAGGGGACAGACAGGCAGGGGTGTGCAGGCAGGGACGGGAAGGGGACCCCCCACCACCACCCACGGTCGCGCCCCGACGCAGGCGGCACCTTGGCCTCGTGCCGGCGGGCAGCGGTGACCTCGCCGTAGCGGTGCCATCGGGCGCCGTCGGCGCTGAACTGGAGCAGGAAGGCGGTGACAAAGGCGTCGGAGGAGCCGGCTCCCTGCACCACCACCCCTGCCCGGGCACACCGCGGCACATGTCGGCACCGCCGCCCGCGAGGCGCCGGGTGGGGTGGGAGGGGGGCCCAGACGGGCGGTGCCTGGCGCGGTGTCACCCACCAGTGATGTTGGTGGGCTCCAGCAGGTCCAGCTGCAGGAAGGGGGGGTCGGAGAGCAGCGCCGGGTACGCGTCATCCGGGGGGGCCCAGCCCCGCAGCTCCTGCTGGGGGTCACCGCCGTGCAGGCGGGCAGCAGGGGCCGGGGTCCCCCCCTGTGCCGGCGCGGCCGCGAAACTGGTGTCGGGCAGGGAGGCGATGCCGAGGGGGCGGTAACAGGGGTCTGCCGGGAGGGAGGGGGGGGTCACACACACACAGATTGCTCCCCCCCCCACCCCGATCCCCGGCTGCCTGCACCCCACCCTGCGGTGAGGGGGGGTCCCACTTACCGCCGGGGGGAGGCAGTGGGAAAGTGAGGAGGGGGCTGCTGGGGGGCTCTGCCGGCGCGGCAGAGGGGGGCTCCGTCGTCAGCGCAGGGGGGACGACTGTCACGTTGTCACCTGTGGTGGGGACAGATGTGGGGCAGCGCCCCCCCCCGGCAGGGCATCGTGGGGATGGGACACCCCCCCGCACCACAACACCCGTTCCCCACAACTCACCCGCCGGGGCACAGTAGCAGCAGGATTCCCCGCGGGCCTCCACCAGCACCTGGCCCTGTGGGGGAGTCACCGGCACAGTCACCAGCGCCGCCACGGAGGGTCCGTCCCTGCCACCACCCCAGGGGGTGCCCCAGCACCCCCAGCTCTTACCTGGGGGCAGCCGGCGGTGCGGTGGGGGCAATAGGGCGAGCACCGGACAGCCAGGCTGGGCAGGCACTGGCAGACCTGGCAGGGGCCCCCGCGCCAGCGCTCCCCCGGGCTGTGCCGCCGGCCCCGGTACTGGCACTGCCGGCACGGCGCCGTCCGGCACCTGCGGGACAGCGGGGGGGGGGGGGGGGCGGTGAGGACCCCACCCGCAGCCCCTCACCCCCCACCCCTCACCCCCCATGCCCGCCGCCGCCTCACCGACGGGCCTTGCGGTAGATGCCACGGCAGTGCCGGCCGCCGCCGCGCCGGCTGGGGTTGGTGGGGCTGCGGAAGGACCACTGGACGCTCTGGACACCGCAGGGCCCCGGGCACTCGCCCCACGGCGACCACGCCGACCAGCCGCAGTGCACTGGGCAGTGGGGGGACAGTGGGTCAGCCTGGGGCGGGGGGGTCCCATCAACCCTCTCCTCACCGCTGCGGTGCCGCCACGTGCCGGGACCCACCGGTGCAGTCGGGGTTTTGGCGGCAGCGCCGCAGTTGCCCATCCAGGCAGGTGCAGAGGCGGCAGTTCAGCTTCACCAGCTGCCCCGGCCGGTACCGCAGCCCCCCGGCCTGGCACGGGCAAGCCCGCGGCCGCACGCACTGGCCCCCATCGGTGTCCAGCACCAGCCCCGCTGCACACCAGCACCCTGCCGGGGTGAGGGAGCGGGGTGGGTGCCACAGCAGACCCTCGCCCACCCCAAAGTGAGGGGTCCCTGTCCCACCCCCGCCTCACCTGGGCTGCAGGGCCGGTTGTGCCGGCACCCGGTGCCAGCGGCGATGTCGGCGCAGGACGCGGGGCAGGGAGCACAGGGCTGGGGGTGCAGCCCCTCCGGGCAGGCCGAGGCGTTGGGGCAGCCCCCCAGCTCACAGGCACCTGGGGCGGGGGGTGCCGGGTCAGGCCCATGGAGCCCCCCGTACCCCATGGAGTCCCCCACACCACCGGCACCCGCCCTGCCCCTAAACACCCACCCATTTCGAGGGTGGCGGGGGCCAGGCCAGGCAGCTCAGCGCAGGGGCGGCCGCCGTTCTGGGGGGGCCGGCAGTCCCGCCGTCGCAGCCGCACCCCGCCGCAGCCCCCCGTGCAGTTGGACCACGTCGCCCACTCGCTCCAGGCGCCGTCCACTGTGGGAAGGGGGGAGCGGTGTGAGGGTGGGCACCCCCTGCCTACACCCTCCTGCCCGCACCCCCCCCGCCCATGCAACCCCTGGCACCCCCAGGCCATGGCCAGCCCTGTCCTGTCTCAGCAGCCTCGGCCGTGGGAACCCCCTGAGCACCCTCAAACCCCCCTCAGGCAGCTCCAGCTGTGGGGACCCCCCAAATCCCCCAGGGGCTACTGTCCAAGGGACATCCAAATCCCTCTGGCAGCCTCAGACATAGGGACCCCCAAATCCCCCAGCACTCCAGCCAAGGGAATCCCCATGGGACGCCCCAAATCCCCCAGGCAAGCCAGCCACAGGAACCCACATGGGAACCCCCAAATCTCCCCTGGCACCCCGGGAACCCCATGGGAACCCCCCCCCCAGGCCCCTTGGGCAGCCCATTAAGGGCTCTAGGGGAGTACTGTGGTGTTGCAAAGAAATATTTGGGATCCCCAGGGGATATTGGGGTACTTTAGGGGGATAATGGGTCCCAGAGGGAGGTATTGGGGTGTCCCAAAGTAGGTTGGGGTGATCTAGGAGGGTATCAGGATGCTATAGGGAGTATTAGGGTGTCCTGGGGGCAGGGGATTGAGAATCCCTAACGGCAGCCCCGGCCGTGGGAACCCCCAAATCTCCCAGGTGACCCAGCCACAGGAACCCCCATGGGAACCCTCAAATCGCCCCTCGCACCCTGGACATGGGGACACCCCCCAGGCCCCTTGGGCAGCCCATTAGGGGCTCTAGGGGAGTATTGGGGTGTTCTAAAGCAATATTTGGGATCCCCAGGGGATATTGGGGTACTTTAGGGGGATAATGGGTCCTAGAGGGGGGAACTGGGATGTCCCAAAGAGGATTGGGGTGTTCTAGGGGCATATGAGGATGCTACAGAGGAGTATTGGGGGGTCCCTGGGAGGGGGGTGTTGGGAATCTCCATGGGAACCCCCAAACCCCCCGGGCAGCCGCAGCTGTGGCAGCCCCCAAATCTCCCAGACACTCCAGCTACAGCAACCCCCATGGGAACCCCCAGCCCCACCCAGCACCCCAACCGTGGGCTCCCCGTGGAGCCCTTGGGCATTCCCAGCAGAGGGCCCCCCCCGAACCCCCATGCCAGGCCCCCCTGAACCCCCCCATCCCGCTCACCAGGGCAGGCGATGCTGAAGCACTGCCGCTCCTGCCCGGCCGGCCCACGGCACCGGTGCAGCACACCGGGCCGGTGCTGGTGGCAACCCCGCACGCGCTGCTGCTGGCCGGGCCCACAGGAGCGGGTGCAGGCACCCCAGGGCCCCCAGGCCCCCCACACCCCGCAGTCCAGCTCATCCTGGGGGGGGCCCCCCCCAACTCTGCAATCCGGCACCCCGTCACACACCTACGGCACCGGCGCAACGCTGAGACGGGGATGGGGCGGGGGGGGGGGGGGGGGGGGGGCAGTGCTGCAGGGACCCCGTGGCGGCAGCGGGAAGGGTGGGGGGTCCCCTGCGCCCCTCTTTTACCTGGTGGAAGGTGACGCACTCGCCCCCCCTGCAAGTGTATTCAGCGCAGGGACCCCCCGTCCGGTTGCTCCCACCAGTGGGGACACGACTCTCTGCAGAGGGGACACAGGGTGGCCATCCCCCGCCGTGACCCCCCCCCGCACTTCCCAGCCACCCCCCCCACCCCATCCCGGGGAGCCCCTCACCGCAGGCCACCTCGTCCTCGCCCCAGGGACAGTCGGTGGCCCCGTCGCAGACCTGTGACACGTTGAGGCACACGCCGTCGTCGCAAGCGAAGAGCCCCGGGCACGGCGGGACGGTGGTGGAGCCTGCTCCGGGGCCGGGGCACCGTCAGGCACGATGCCACAGTGGGGGGGACCCCCGAGAGCGTCCCACCATGCCAGCTGCCCTGGGGAGGGGGACACCAGGGGGGATCCCCATGGCGGCTCACCACAGCGGTCAGCGCTCTCGTCGGAGCGGTCGCGGCAGTGGGGGACGCCATCGCAGAGGTGGCCGTAGGGGACGCAGTCGGTGCCGTGGGCGCAGGGGAAGTGGCCCGGCTTGCAGTCGCCGGCGCAGCCCAGCTCGTCGCTGCCGTCATGGCAATCGGCCTCGCCGTCGCAGAGCCAGCCCCGCGGCACACACTCCCCGCTCCTGCAGCCGAAGGCCTCGGGGCCGCATGCCGGCGCTGGGGACAGCGGGTCACTGCGGGGTGCCTGGCACGGCCGTCCCCATCGCACCCCCGGCCCCGCCACGTGCAGAGCACGGTGCTCCCGGCACACACGGCACCGGGGCTGTGGGGCAGGGCTGCAGGGAGCCATGCGGGGGGTCCGGTGGCCCCACGGCACCGCCGTCCCTCACCTGCCGAGGCGTTGGCAGCTGCAGGGAGCACGGCGGCGGGCAGTGCCGCCGCACACCCCGCCGGGCTCTCGTCCCAGCCGTCCCGGCAGTCGCGGATGCCGTCGCACACCGCGGCCTCGCCAATGCAGGAGCCGTCAGGGCAGGGGAGCTGCCCGGGGCCACAGGTCACCCGTTCTGGGGGGGGGGACACGCTCTCATGGGGCGCTGCCACCGCAGGCAGGGTGTCCCCAGGGGAGGGTTCATCCCCACGGCCCCTCACCGGGACAGAAATCCTCGTCGGTGCCGTCGGCGCAGTCGCGGTGGCCATCGCAGACGGCGGAGGGGGGCAGGCACTGGGCGTCGGGGCACTGGAGGTGGCCGGGGGGGCAGACGCAGCCGTGCTCGTCGCTGAAGTCGCCGCAGTCGTCGCGGCCGTCGCAGCGGTGAGGGTACGGCACGCACCGGCCCACCGCGCACCGGAACTCGCCCGGTGCACAGCTGGGGCTGCAGCCTGTGGTGGGGGCGGTCAGGGACCCTCAGCGTGGGGCACAAACCCCCAGGGATGGGGGCTCAGGGACCATCGCTATGGGGCACAGACCCCAGCCATGGGGCACAAACCCCCAGGGATGGGAGCTCAGGGAACATCACTATGGGGCACAGCCCCCTGCTGTGGGGCACAGCCCACCTGCACCCACTCCTGTGCCCTGTTGCTTTAGCACCCAGCACCCCCACGATGCCCCCCACCTCCCTGTGACCCCCAAGCGCTGCCATGGGGCAACCATGGGGCCACTCACCTGCCTCGTCTGAGTCATCCGCGAAGCCACAGTCCAGCTCCCCATCGCAGACCCGTCCCGGGGGGAGGCAGCGGCCGCTGGCACAGCCAAACTCGGGGGGGGGGCAGGGTGGGGGGGGGCAGCCGTCCTCATCGGAGCCATCAGCACAGTCGGTGACGCCGTCGCAGCGGGCGCCCCAGGCCAGGCACTGCCCGCCGGCACAGCGGTGCTGGTGTGGGGCGCAGCGCGGGGCGCAGACCTCATCCGAGCCGTCGCCACAGTCTTCCTCGTCATCGCAGAGCCAGGCGCCCGGCACGCAGCGCCCGTCAGCGCGGCACGAGAACTCCCACTCGGCACAGCGCGGCGGGGACGGGCAGGGCTCCGGCGGGGACGGGCAACGCCACCGACCCGCCGCGCACGTGCTGTGGGGACAGCGACGGCTCAGCCCCGGGTGCTCCACGGTGTCCGGTGTCACCGCGGGTGCCGCGCCAGGCCGGGACTCACCAGTTCTGGCAGCCCTGCTGCACCGCAGCCCCGGCCGGGAAGGCGAAGCCGTCCCAGAAACACGGGCACTGGGCCGGCTCGATGCAGCCGCCATCTGCCAGCGAGGAGGGGAGGAGGCATCAGCCCCACACGGCCCCACACCAGCCCCACATCAACTCCATACAGCCCCTCACCAGCCCCACATGGCCCCACATGGCCCCACACAGCTCCACACCAGCCCCACACAGCCCCACACAGCCCTATACCAACCCCACATAGACCCACATAGCCCCACACAGCCCCACATGGCCCCCACACCAGCCCCACATATCCCCACACGGCCCCACATAGCCCCACACAGCCCCACATGGCCCCCACACCAGCCCCACATATCCCCACACGGCCCCACACAGCCCCACATGGCCCCACACCAGCCCCACACAGCTCCACACAGCCCTATACCAACCCCACATGGCCCCACATAGCCCCACATGGCCCCACACAGCTCCACATGGCCCCACACAGTCCCACACCAGCCCCACACCACCCCCACATGGCCCCACACCACCCCCACATGGCCCCACACAGCCCCACACAGCCCCACACAGCCCCACATGGCCCCACATGGCCCCACCCCACACCCCACTAGCCCTCACCATGCAGGAGGGTTCCTGGGGGGCAGAAGCAGCCCTCCAGGCAGGCCAGGCCCTGGCAGAGCTCGGGGGGCCCCTGGCTGAGGCCACGGCAGGTGGGGGGGCAGGGGGGGCCGCAGGCGCTGTACTCCAGCCCCCTGTCACACTGCAGGGCTGGAGACAGGAGGTTGGGCAGGGCAGGGCAGGGACCCCCCTCTGCCCCACAGCGGCCCTGCTCCCTCCCGTCCCACCCCCCCAGCCCCATAACCACAGCGGGGTCAGCCAGGGGAGCAAACCGGGACCCCAACACAGCACGTGGGGGGCACAGCCCGGACCCCCCTGACCCCCCGCAGCCTCGACCGGGGGAGCCTGTGAGAACGGGGACAGGGATGGGGATGGGGATGGGGACTCACGGCACAGCTCCTGGCTCCGCCAGCGGATGTGGATGCCGCGCCGGCCACACTCCTCGGCGTAGGTGGCGATGGCCGTGCAGAGGCACTCGCAGTCCCCCCCCGAGTCGCAGCTGCCGGCAGAGCACGGCGGGTGGGCACGGGTGTGGTGAGATGGGGGTGCCAGGACCACCCCCCGCCTGGCTCCGGGACCCGCTGTCGGTGTCGGCACTTACCCGCAGGCGTCGAAGACGCACCAGTCGTAGAAGCGCTGGCACGGCACCGCTTCGTGGCACGGCGCAAAGAGCCGCTGCTGGAGGATGCTGCAGCGCCTGCGGGCCCACGCCGCCCGGTGAGGGCTCTCCTGGGGGGGCCGGCGACACCATCAGACAGCGTTCCTTGGGCCAGCCATGTGCTGGCGCTGCCCCCCAACCTGCCCCCGCCCACCATCCCCGTCCCTGTCCATACCGTGCAGGGGTGCTGCGCGTCGGTGCCGTCGACCTCGGGGCAGAGCAGGCTGAGGCGCCAGGAGTTGCCGAAGAGCTCGGCGGTGGGCTCCAGCACCCCTTGCCGGCTGCCAAAATCGTTCTCGGCGTCGCCGTCGAAGTTCCCACAGAGCCCGGCCACGTGGCCCCGGTGCTGCGGCTCCAGCCGGACGTACACCCGCGTACCTGGGGTGGCACCGGCAGGGTGCTCGACACCAGCGGCCCCACCGCGGCACAGCCAGCCCGGTGACCCCCCCGAGCCCCTCCACCAGCACGTCCCACCTCCATCCCAGAGCACCGACAGCCCCAGGCGGGAGAGGAGGAGGAGGAAGAGGCCGGCGCGTTCCAGCGTCAGCCCGGTGCCGCTGTAGACTTTGGGGGGTCGGACTGAGACCCCATTCACTGTGACATCCCTCCCTGCCGGGACAGGGCGGGCTGTCAGGGCTGGTGGCCCTCAGCACGACCCCATCCCCATGCCCCCCCTGCCGTCCCCTCACCCCGCAGCATGTGCACCACGGTGTTGCCCATCACCACCACCACCGACTTGGTGCAGGTGACGCCGCTGGTGCCGCAGGGGACGTTCTCGGCAGTGACGGTGAAGAGGCCGGTGGCCTCACGTGCCAGCAGGTACTCGCAGTCCCCCGGGAAGGAGAAGGCTCGTCCGTCAAAGGTGACGTAGTGGGGGTCCCCCGTGGCCACACAGGTCCCGGCACACTTCTCCTGGCCACAGTGCCAGCGCTGCTGCCGGCACACGCTGCGGGGGACTGAGCTCAGCGCCCAGATGGCCGCAGCGGTGGTGGTGGCATCGCTGGGGCGGGTGGGGTTTGCGGCATGGGGGGTGTCTCACCAGGTGTTGCACTCGCGGACAATGGTGTCGTTGGGCCGGTACAGCCGCCCGGCATGGTGACAGGGACACTCCTCCGGGGACACGCAGCGCCCATCCTGCCAGCGTGAGATCCCCACCGCAGTGAGCCAGGGCTGGGCTGGGGGCAGCGGGGGCTGCTGGCCCCTCATGGGGTATGAGGGGCTCTGGACAGCCCCCCATACCCCCAATGCCTCCATCGCCACTGCCTCGGGTCAGGGGGTCACCCACCAGGAAAAGGGTGCTGGGGGGGCAGACGCAGCCATCGGCGATGCCGGCGCAGGTGCCATTGGGCTCGGCACCGTCGCAGCGGCGCAGGCAGGAGCCCGGCACATGGACCAGCCCCCCCGGGCAGAGGGCAGCCACGGGGCAGGGGGCTTCGGTGCAGCGCCATGACCCGCCAGCACAGACGCTGCAGGGATGGGGCGGGGGACATATGGTGAGGGCAGCACGCCCCCAGCACCGCAAGCCTCCCCTGCCCAGTCAGACCCACACCAGGGTCCCAGCATCCCCATCCCACCCCATCCCCACATGACATCCCCTCCCCAGGGAGATGCCCTCAGCCCCCCCAGGCTCTGAGCCACAGTCCTGGGGCTGGTTCCCCCCCGACCCTGTGCCAGGGAGGTGGTGGGGACGGGCTCTTCATCGGTGGCACTGGTGCCTTGTGGCAGCGACGTTCAATGAAAGCCACCTACCCCGCGGTGCCGTCCCAAACGGGCCATAGGGGGGTTTCATCAGACGTCACCTGCCACCGTCACGTCCTGCAGCACCAGATCAACATCCCTCGTCCTGCCCGGCAACTGCCACCCGCCATGTCCCCTACCTGGCCACCTGCCACCCACCCCGCCAGGCACCGGCTGGGCCACGCACCAGGCATTGCAGCTGCGGAGGATCTGGCTACCAGGTGGATAGAGTCGGGTGCCGTGGCGGCAGGGGCAGGCGCTGGGTGGGACACACTGGCCACCCTCGGCCAGCACCAGCCCAGGGGGGCACTGGCAACCGGGGATGCAGAGCCCGGCCAGGTCGGGGCAGGAGCCGGCCCCATCCAGGCGCAGATCAGCGCAGGTCTGACCGCAGGCACGGCCACACTCCCGGTACAGCTGCCCCCCGGCACACGGCACGTCTGCAGGGGGGGACATGGGAACACCACCAACGGTGGCATCACAGCCCTGCCTGGCACTGCCCTGTGGCATGCCTCCCCAACAAGCCCCCCACTGTCCCCTGGCATGTGGTGACAGCATCTCTATTCCCATCCCATCCCAATCCATATCCCCATCCCATTCCATCTCCACCTCCATCCCATCCATCCCTATCCCCATCCGATCCCATCCCATGCCCATCCCACCCCATCTCATCCCATCCTTATTCCTACCTCTATCCCCACCCCAACCCATCCCATCCCATTCCGTCTCATCCCATCCCATCCACATGCCATCCCTATCCCTATACCAATCCCATTCCATCCCCAATACATCCCATCCCATCCCTATTCCTATACCTATCCCGACCCCATCCCATCCACATCCCATCCCATCCCTATCCCTATCCCCATTCCATCCCATCCAATCACATCACATCACATCCCATCTCTATTCCTAACCCTATTCCATCCCATCCCATCCCTATTCCTATCTCTATCCCATGCCATCCCCATCCCTATACCCATCTCATACCATCCCAGTTCCTATCCCATCCCATCCCATCCCCTCCCATCCCATCACATCCCATCCCATCCCTATATCTATTCCTATCCCTATCCATTCCCCATCCTTATTCCTATTTCTATCCCATCCCATCCTCATCCATATCCCCATTCCATCCCATCCCATCCCTATCCCCATCCCACCCCACCCATCCAGTCCCATGCATCCTATCCCATCCCATTCCACCCCATCCCACCCATCCCATCCCATCCCATCCCATCACATCCATCCCATCCCGTCCCATCCCATTCCATCCCATACCATCCATCCCATACCATCAATCCCACCCATCCCATCCCCATCCCATCACCATCCCATCCCATCCCCATCCCATCCCCACCCCATCCACATCCCATCTCATCCCAATCCATCCCATCCCATCCCATCCCACCCCATCCCATCACATCCCATCCCATTCCATCCCATCCCATTCCATTCCATCCCATCCCGTCCCCATCCATCCCGTCCCCATCCATCCCATCCCATCCCATCCCATCTCATCCCATCCCATCCCGTCCCATCCCATTCCATCCCATACCATACCATCCATCCCATACCATCCAATCCATCCCATCCATCCCACCCATCCCATTCCATCCCATTCCATCAATCCCACCCATCCCATCCCATCCCCATCCCATCCATCCCATCCCATCCATCCCACCCATCCCATCCCATCCCATCCCATCCCATCCCATCCCCATCCCCATCCCATCCCGTCCCATCCCATTCCATCCCATCCCATCCATCCCATATCATCCATCCCATCCATCCCACCCATCCCATCCCATCCATCCCATCCCACCCCATCCCACCCCTCTCCTCCCACCACAGAAGCTCCTGTTCCTCCAGCTCAGCTCCGTCCCCTCCGCGGCGCAGCGCCGGGCGTAGGCGGCCAGCACCGGGCACAGACAGCGCTGCCCGTCCCGGCAGGCGCAGGCCTCGTGCAGGCAGAGCTGCCAGAAGGGCTCCAGCTGCACGGCCTGGTGACAGGGCTGGTGGCAGGAGGGGCAGGTCAGGCCGCGGCACCGGGCACGGCACGCTGAGCCGGGCGGGGGCCACTCAGCACCTGGAAGGCCGGGCCGTGCAGGACGGCACAGGAGTCCTCGGCGAGCTCCCGCCGCCCGGCGAAGTCCCCGCAGGGCTCAAGCACGAAGGGGCCCAGCGCGAGGCAGTCGCTGGACACCCTGTACGAGCTGGTGAAGGCAGTGACGCTGGTCTCCACGTCGCCCGCTGGCGTGGTGAACTCGTCCCCCTGGTTCCAGTTGTAGGTGCCGCAGAGCCCCCGTACCTGCCGCGCCAGCATGGGGGCTCAGGACAGGCCTCGCGGGGCCCCCGCAGCCCCGGCAGCACCGCGGTGGCACGGCTCAGCTCGGCCGGGGCCGGGGCACACCTTGCCAGCAAAGGCGGGCTGGAGGGTGATGTAGGTGGTGGGGGCCTCCAGCCCCCAGAGGATGTGGGCCCCGAAGGTCTGGAGCAGCAGGAAGGACGAGGACACCCGGCGCACGCTCAGCTCTGCGCCGGCGAAGGGCAGTGTCACCTCCCGCCTGTCCACTGTCACCTCCCCTGCTCCAGGAACATGGAAGGACATCAGGGCACAGCCCCCCACCCCGGGCCAGCACCCACCGCCCCACCGGCATGGAGGGATGGTCCCTGCAGGTCACCTGTGCCGCGGAGGCGGGCAGAGGTCCGGCGGGCGCTGACCGAGAGGGACCGGGGGCAACCGAGGGGTTGGTGGCCATCACAAGGCTCGTGCTCGGCCGTGATCAGCAGCTGCCCCTCCACAAAGTCCTGGGGGGAGAGACCCCGTTGAGCCCCCACAACCCACACCAGGGTCCTTCGGGGCAGGTCCCCACCATGGCGGCTACCACCGTGTCCACCGTGGTGGCCGCCCTCACCTGCACCAGGGTGTAGGCGCAGGCACCCGGGAAGGAGAAGCGCCGGTGGTCAAAGGTGATGTAGTGGCGGCCCCCCAGCACCGCGCACTCCCCCGGGCACCGGTCCCGGCTGCAGAGCCAGCGCCCACCCTGGCATGTGCTGCGGGCATAGGAGAGGACACTGGGCTCACCGGAGCAGGGACACCACCACAGCCACGGGCACAGGTGCATGGGTGCTTGCCGTGTCCCCCCCAAAAGCCACGATGTGCCGGGCATCGTGCCCACCCATGGGGTGGGTTCCCCAGGGGCGCAGGATCCGGCCCCGGTGCCCCGGTGTCGCTCACCACTGGTTGCAGCGCTGGCGGATGCTCTGGCCTGGGGCGTAGCGCTGGCGGCGGTGGTGGCAGGGACAGGCGCTCGGGGGGACGCAGAGCCCCCCGTCCCGGTAGAGCCCTGGCACACACTCACAGCCGCCTGCACAGTCCTGGCGGCACAGGCCCCCCTCGGTGCTGCCCACGGCCGCGCAGCTGGCGGGGCAGGAGGAGACGCAGTCCGAGAAGCGCTGCCCCGCGCCGCAGCGCCGCTCTGCCGGCACAGACACCGCGCTCAGCACCGCCGGGCTCAGCACCACCAGGCGCACCAGCGACCGAGGGGTGCAGGCCTTTGGGGATCCCCCCCGCCGTGTCCCTACCGCAGAAGCCAGGCCGGCGCCAGTCGATGTAGGTTTGGTGCCGGGCACATTCCCGCGCGTAGGCGGCGAAGGTGTCACAGACAGCGGCAGGCGGCACGGGCCCCGTGTCCCCCTCCTGGCACCACACCTCCAGGCATGCCGCGTAAAAGCCGCCGGGGTCGACCTGGTGCGGGGGGCAGTGGGTGAGTGCGGCAGGACCGGCACCCCCACCCTGAACCCGCCAGCTCCCTGCGGCGCTGGGTGCCCGCTCACCTCGCCGTGGCACTGGAGGAAGGGCCCAGCCAGCAGCTTGCCGCAGATGGCCTCAGCCACCCGCCGCACCGCGTCGCCCGCTGCGCAGCCAGGGCCGAGCTCCACCGCATCCCTGCAGGCAGGCTGAGCCCAGGGGGGGACCCTCAGAGCCAGGGTGACCCCCCTGGAGACCCCCAGCCGGACACGGGGGTCGGCAGCGCTTATCTCCCCTGGTACCCGGCTCTGCCCCCCAGTACCTCCGAGCCGGTGTCTGGGATCTTCCAGGAGTTGCCAAAGCTGGCGGCAAAGAGGGCCACGTCCCCCCCTGGCCGCAGGAAGTCATCTGGGGGCACAGGGGGGGATGGGGCGGGTGGGGGGACATGCCACATGGCCCCAGCACAGCTGCCCCAGCACCACGTCTCCCCCAGGGTGCCCCAGCACGGGGCTGGCAAAGGCACGGCTGGAGAGGTGACACTTACCGGCGGGATCATCATTGTAGGGGCCGCAGAGCCCCCGCGTGCCACCCCGCAGCTCGGTGTCCACCGTCACGGTGACTGCCTGACGCCCGTCCGAGGCCACCCGCACGCCCAGCCCGCTCGCCACGGCCACCCAGTCGCCCAGCCACGTGACGCTGATCCCTGTCAGCACCGCAGCGGGCGGCTCAGCACGGCACGGCACGGGGACAGGGACGGGAACGGGGACGGGGACGGGGACGGCAATGCAGGAGCCCTCACCGTTGTGTAGGTACGGCCGTCCCTCCGGCACCACCGCACCGTTCACCGAGATGTTTCGGCCCCGGGCCACCACCGTGTCCATGCCGAACGTCATGTGCAGCGCCTGTGGCACCGCGGCGTCAGCCAGGACCAGGGCCCGTCCCCACAACGTGTGCCGGGGCCACCAGGACCCCGCCGGCTGCCGACAGCCATGGATGCCCAGGGATTCCGTGGCCATGCCGGGGCACACCACGGGGCTGTGCCATGCCATGGGGACCGACCGATGGCCCCTCTTGCCCCCGGAGCTGGGGATCCCCCTACTACCACCCACAAACACCCCCACCATGAGGGCAGCTGGTACCCGGGGGCTGCCGGCGGCGATGGAGACAGCCCAGGTGCCATCGGCAGCAGCGGCCAGGCTGTAGGTGCACTCGCCGGGGAAGTGGAAGTGGGTCCCGTCGAAGGTGCGGTGGCGGGAGCCAGCCCAGGCCAGGCAGCTGGCCGAGGGGCCCCGGTGCCGGCCAGCCACTCCCCGCAGGGATGAGGCGGGTGATGGCCGCGGGGACGTCTCTCCTGTGGTGGGGAGGCAACGCCGCTTGGCAAACAGGCCCACAGGACCCACCGGGACCCCCCCACCAGGGCCCCCGGACCCACCAGCAAGGGGCAGGCGGGTGCAGGCAAGGCAGGGTGCGGCGGAGCCGTTCCTCCAGCTGTGCCCCCAGGGGTGCCGGCAGCACTCGGCCAGGCTCATGGTGGGGAGGTTATGGCTGCCGGCGGCGTCCTGGCACTGCCACGTGCCGTAGCAGCGGCCCAGCGAGCCTTCGTCTGCGGCACAGACACGGCGAGCACCGGGCACCGCCTGGGTGCCGGGTGCCGGGTGCCGGTGCCACCACGCCTCGCTGCCCGCCCCTACCTTCGGTGCAGCGGGGCCCGCTCCAGCCCTGGCAGCAGGCTCGCACCGTGCGGTTCCACACCACCGGCCGCATCTCGGGGGGTCTGCGGGGTGGGGGGAGCCTCGGCGTCAGGGGGGGGCCCTCCTGTCCCCCCACCCCAGCGTCACCCTCCTGGCGCTCACCTGTAGATGTAGCAGAGGGGGGTGCCGGAGCCGGGCTGGGCGTCGCGGTGGGGCTCGCCGCGGTCCCCGCCATAGGCCTGGCGCATGCGGTGCGGGTCGATCCGCCAGCCCGCCAGGCTGGACTGGTAGAGGCTGGCGCAGGGCACCGCGTCCTCGCGCCGCGGCGTCACCTCCTCCTGCGCCGTCACCTGCACCGTCCGCTCGCACCACCGCCTGCCACGGCACCTCGTCACCCGCGGCACCGGTACCCCGCCAAACCCGAACTGGGGCCGGCGTCCCCCCGCGGTGTCCCCCAGCCCCGGCGCCGGCACGGAGCCGCGGCACAGCCCCCGGCACGGCACACTCACCCCGTAGCCGCTTCCACCGCAGCCGCCCAGAGCAGCAGGGATGCCAGGAGCCCACCGGCCACCCAGGACCACGGTGCCCCGGCCACACCACGCTGTCCCCCGGCCATGCCGCGCTGTCCCCCGGCCACGCCACGCTGCACCGGCCGCCTGGGCAGAGGAGGAGGCCCGTTACCGGTGGAGCAGCCCCACGGCCCCGGGTGCGGGGGGACGCCCAGCACGTGCCATCGCGGTGAGGAGCGAGGTGTCGTGACAGCAGCGACGGGGACATCCGCGGGCAGGCCCCCAGGACGGGGGTCACCCCAAGACGGGGTTCACACCCCACCCCAGCCCCTCTTACCACTGCTCCGTCCCGGCTGGCTCCGCTCCCTGGACCCCTCCGGGCCTCCGCAAGGGGCTGCGGGTTTTATGGGGTGGGACCGGCCGGGCGGGGCCATCTGTGGGGCCAGAGATTGGGCCCAGCTGCCGGCTGGGGGGGGGGGGCTGCAGTGGGAACCCCCCCATCGCCCCGTCTCCAGGGCAAAGCCCTCAGGACTGTGTCGGGGGGTGGATCCGGCCCAGCAGGGCCACATCCTGCATCCGGCACATCTGGGGATCAGGGCTTAGGGCTCTGTCCCCGCCCCGGCCCCCCCGCTCACACGGATGTGCCCGGACCCCCACGTCCTGGTCCCGCTCAGCCCCACCCCCCCAGAAATGCCCAGGGGGGGGGCCTGGAACCCCGGGAAAGGGACCCCCACACCCACCCCAGGGACACGCCAGACAGGTCCCGGCTCCTGCTGCCCCACGGGGCATCACCCCCACCCGCTGCCAGCCCCATGGCCGTGCCCCCCATGTCCCCTCTGTGTCCCGTGTCCCCTGTCTGTGTCCCCCTCGCCTCCATCCCCACGGCTGTGCCCCCCATGTCCCCTCAGTGTCCTGTGTCCCCCAGCATGTCCCTGCACCACCTCCATCCCCATGGCCTTGCCCCCCCATGTCCCTGTCATGTCCCCCTCCCCATGGTCCCCTCTGTTCCCCTCTCCCTGTCCCATGTCCCCCTCCTTGCCCCTGTGCCCTCCCCCTTCCCGTGTCCCCCATGTCCCCACACCCCCTCCATCCCCATGCCTGTGTCCCCCAGTGTCCCCATGTCCCTGCCCTGTGTCGTCCTCCCCGTGTCCCTGCACTACCCCTGTGGCCATGTCACCCCACGTCCCCCTCTCCTTGTCCCGTGTCCCCCTGTTTGTCCCCCCCCACACCTCCATCCCCACACCTATGTCCCTCTGTGTCCCCATGTCCCTGTCCCACGTGTCATGTCCCCCTCCGTGTCCCCACACCCCCTCCAGCCCCACGCCCATGTCCCCTCTCCCTGTCCCATGTACCCCTCCCGTGTCCCCGTGCCCCCTCCCTGTCCCGTGTCCCCACGCCCACCCCCCCTGCCCTGTCCCCATCCCCAACCCGTGGCCGTGTCCCCCGCTCCCCGCAGGGGGGGGGGGGGGGGGGGGGCAGGACCCGGTTCCCCGGAGAAGCGGCGGGGGACGGGGACACACGGGGCGGGGACACAGAGGGGGTGGGTGACGCGGTGGGGGGGACACACGGGGGCGGCTCGGCTCGGTCGGGCCGGGGGCCGGCGGGCTGCCGGGAGCTGGAGTCCCGGGCTCCGCTGTCCCGGGGTCGCGGCGCGGGGCCCGGCGGGAGGGACCGGCCCCGGCAGCGGCGGGAGCGGGGGGGGGCACGGGGGGAGCGGGCGGGCCCGGCGGGGGCGGGGGGACCGGCGGCCACCGCGGGTGAGGCGGAGCCGGCGGCGGCGGAGCAGGTAGGGACGGCGGGAGGGTCGGCGCCCGCCCCGAGGCCACGGCGACGGGCGCAGCGGGACCGGGACCGGGACCGGGACCCGGCCCGGCGGGAGGTGGGGGCAGGAAGGGCGGGGAAGGGGGAGGCAGGGCTGTGCCGGGGCGGGGGGGGGCAGGAAGGGTGGGGGGGGACCCGGAGGGGGGCGGGACAGGATGGCGGGGGGGGCACCGGGAAGGGCGGGGGGGACAAAGGGACAGCGGCGGGGGACAAGAAGGGTTTGGCTGGGGGTGCGGGGAACAGCGGGGGCGCACAGGGGGGCAGCGGGGGGTCCGGGAAGCGTGGGGGGGTAGTGGGGGGCTCTGAGCTGCTCGGGGGGGGCCGGGCTGCCCCTGCTCGCCGTGGGGCTCAGGGCTGGCTGGGGACCCCCTGCACCCCCCGTCCATCTGCCCCCCTCCCCGCTGAACCCCCCAACCGGGACCACGGCAGGGGGGCGGCTGGGCTGGGGGCTCCACGGTTGAACCCCCCCGGGGGCCGTCGCCGGTTCTCCCCTTGCCCCCCCCCCCCCCCCCCACCCGCAGCGGTTGAGCCCCGCCGAGCGCCGGAGCCGCGCCATGAGGGAAAGCTTCGACGCCCCGGCCCCACGCCCGCCGTCCCCGGGGGTCCCGGCCCCGCTGCCCCCCACCGCTGAGCAAGGTGAGAGGTGGGGGGGGGGGGGGGGGGTGGCTGCCACGGTGGCAGGTTGGTGGGTGCGGGGGTGCGGGCAGGGGGTCGCGGGGGGGCTCAGCCTGGTCCCGTCCCGCCTCGTGCAGGTTCCCCCATGGCCAAGCCGGAGCCGGTCCTGTTGGCGGAGGAGATGGAGGCGCCGGGCTGCGCCGGCTCAGGTGGGCGCCAAGGGGGGTCCTGCCCGTCCTCCTGCCCGTCCCCCTGCTCCTGGGGGGCTCCTGGGGTCCCCGCAGGGCGAGGGGCCATCACGGAGCCTGGGGGGGGACCCTGGCTTTGCCCCCTTTTTTCTTCCCAGGGTGGCTGGTGGTCCCCAAGACAGAGGCGAACCCCGAGGGCGATGGAGAGGAGCCGGGGGGCCGGGAGCAGCCCTGCTCAGGTGAGGGCACCCGCCGGCATGGCACGGCCCTGCCGCGCGCCCGGAGCTCCGGCCACAGCCCCCCGCCGGCTGCCGAGCACGCGGGGGCCGGGTGGTGACGGCGGCTCCGTCCTCGTTGCCGGTGGCGGTTGCCGGAGCCGCCCGTCCCTGGCACGGGGGGTGCCGAGAGGTGCCGGGAGCGCCGAGGGGAGCGCGTGTCCCCAGCGCCCCGCCGTGTGTGCCCCGCAGAGGACTGGCTGGTGAGGAAGGTGAAGGTGGAGGAGGAGTACGAGGAGTGGCCGGGCGGCCCCGGCGTCGAAGTCCCGCTGGTGGGGCAGCCCCCGGCCGGCGCCGTCCCCCATGCCAGCGGCGTGCCAGGCTGCGCCGGCGCCTGCAAGCTGGAGCAGCCGTGCCCGGAGGAGCTGGGCTACGGCGAGCTGCCCGCCTTCGCCATGCCGCCCTGGCCGCTGCTGGGCCAGAGCCCGGCCGGCGCCGGCGCCTGCGAGCGCTGCTTCCACGTGCAGCTCGGCCTGCGGCTGCCGGCGAGCGACGGCGAGCCCGGGCCCTGCGGGGGTTGCGGGACCCCCCCACGCCCCTTCACCTGCGGCCAGTGCGGGAAGGGCTTCGGCAAGAAAGCCCACCTGACCCGGCACCTGCGGGTGCACACGGGTGAGCGGCCTTTCCCCTGCGGCCAGTGCGGCCGCCGCTTCCGCCAAAAGATCCACCTGCGCTCCCACCAGAAAACCCACACGGGCGAGCGGCCCTTCCCCTGCGCCGAGTGCGGCCGCCGCTTCCGCAAGAAAACCCACCTGGTGCGGCATCAACGCACGCACACGGGCGAGCGGCCCTTCCCCTGCGCCCGCTGCGGCCGCCGCTTCGCCCACAAGCAGCACCTGCTCCGGCACCAGCAGCTGCACGCCGAGCCGGCGCCGGGCGGGGACGGGGACGGGGACGGGGACGGGGATGGGGACGGGGATGGGGACGGCCCCGCCGAGCAGAAGCCTTTCCTCTGCCCGGAGTGCGGGAAGAGCTTCAGCTGGAAGAAGAACCTGGCGTCCCACCGGCGGCTGCACCGGGAGGGCCGGCCCTTCGCCTGCGCCGAGTGCGGCCGCGGCTTCAGCGACAAGCGGCACCTGACGGCGCATCTGCGGGGGCACATGGGGCTGAAGCCCTACGCCTGCCCCCACTGCGAGAAGACCTTCAGCCACAAGCCCAACCTGACCACCCACCAGCGCACCCACACGGGCGAGCGGCCCTTCGCCTGCCCGCACTGCGCCCGCGGCTTCGCCCACAACCAGCACTTGCTGCAGCACCTGCGGGTGCACAGCGGCGAGCGGCCCTTCGCCTGCCCGCAGTGCGGCCGCTGCTTCGGCTCCCGGCCCAACCTGCTGGCCCACGCCAAGGCGCACGCCGGCGCCCGGCCCTTCGCCTGCGAGCAGTGCGGCCGCGGCTTCAGCCGCAAATCCCACCTGGCGCGGCACCAGGCGGTGCACACCGGCACCCGGCCCCACGCCTGCGCCCAGTGCGCCAAGCGCTTCAGCTCCAAGACCAACCTGGCGCGGCACCAGGCCGTGCACACCGGCCACCGGCCCTACATCTGCACCCAGTGCGGCAAGAGCTTCAGCCGCAAAACGCACCTGCTGCGCCACGAGCGCACCCACGCCGGCGCCGCCGGGCCGCCGCAGAGCTGGCCGGCCCCCGCCGCCGCCGTCCCCGCCACGCTCTGCCCCTGAGCGCGGGGCTGAGCACCGGGACGCGCCCGTGGCCTCGGCGCCCTGCCGCGGGGCTCGCTGCCGGGGGTCCCAGCCCTCCCTGCTGCCGCCGGAGACGCGGCGCACGGCACGGAGAGCGGCTTCCAGGGCTGCCGGAGGCGACGTGGCCGGTGGAAAACCCCGGCTCTGAAACGGTCTTAAAAACCTCCGAGGGAGGGGTGGCCCGTGCCAAGCTCTGCACCGGGGCCGGCGCGGGGTGAAGGGGGGGATCTCGTGCTGCGGGCAGAGGGGCACCGACCCACGGCGGGGGGCTCTGCCGTGGGAGGACTGAGCCAAAACTGCCAATAAACCGACTTTTGTTGAACGTCCCTGAGGGCGACTTGGGGCTGAGTGGGGGCGAGGCTGTTGGGGAGCACCGAGGGGCAGCGGGGACACCAAGGCTGGCAGCTGCTGGCAGGCAGAGCGAGAGGCTTGGGAGCGGGGACGGGCAGGGACGGGCAGGCAGCAGGGTCCCAGCCGGACCCGGGGTCACCCTACGTGCGGTCATGGCGTGGCGGCACGCCGGGGGGCTGCGCTGTGGGGCGGCCGGGGACACGTGGGCACCCAGAGCGACGGCTTTGGGGACACGCGGCTGGTGGGCTCCTGCGGGGACACGGCCACCCTCTGGGTACATGGACACCCCTTGGGGACACGGCGGGGGGGGCGCTGGCTCCGGCGTTCCCCGGGTCTCCGCCCTGAGCGGGGGGCCGGTGTCCCCCCCGCTGCCTTTGGGGACCGGGAAAACCCCCGGGGACGGGGCGGGGGGGGGGGGGGGGGGGGTGGCCGTGCCATGGGGACATCATGGTCCCGGTGCCGGCCGCTTGTCACCATGGCAACGGGGGGGGGGCGGGGCCGCGGGGGCTGCCGGGAGCCGGCAGGCGGTGAGTGCGGGCGGGGGGACCCCGGCGGGGGGGGTCCGGGAGGGGGGTTCCCCACGATCTCTGGGTCCCACGCGTGTCCCCGCGCCCCCAGGGCCCCCCACGGGCGTGCCCCGCGCGTGCCGC
Organism: Strix occidentalis; assembly: GCA_030819815.1. NCBI lineage: Eukaryota > Metazoa > Chordata > Aves > Strigiformes > Strigidae > Strix > Strix occidentalis. The sequence goes on from JASWHU010000064.1 coordinate 1,119,067, forward strand.
TGCGCCTCGGGGCTCCCCACAGGCTCTGGGCCCCACAGCTGTCCCCACACCCCAAGGCCCCCCCCGCTGATGTGCCCCATGCGTGTCCCCGCGCTCCGGGGCACCCCCCACCCCAGTGCGCCCCACAGAGGCGCCCCACATGTGTCCCCGCACCCCACGAGTGTGCCCTACACGTGTCCCTGCACCCCAGGGCTCCCCACTGGCCCTGGGTCCCACACATGTCCCTGCACCCCAGTGCGCCCCACAGACGTGGCCCACACATGTCCCCAGCACCCCACGGCACCCCACAAGTGTACCCCACGTGTGCCCCCACACCCCAGCGCACCCCAGTCTCCAGACCCCACGCGTGCCCCCACAGGCGTGCCCCACGCGTGTCCCTGCACCCCACAGGTGACCTGCGGCCCAGCCGTGCCAGGGCCCCCCCATCCTCTGAACTGGGGTTCCCGGGGACATGGGGCTACCCCCACCACGACCCAACCCCCTGCCCATCTCCCCCCCTAACTAGCCGCGGGAGCCAAGCGGATCCGGGGGTCCCAGCCAGGATGGCGGGGCGCGGGGAGGCGGCGGCAGCAGAGGAGGAGGAGGTGGAGGAAGAAGAAGAAGGGGTGCGGATCACCCCCCAGCTGCTGAAGGCCAGCACCGGGGAGTTCGCCCTCGAGTCCATCCTGCTGCTGCGCCTGCGGGGCCGCGGCATCGCCCACCTGGGCTGCCTGGGCGACTGCGCCAACCTGGAGTGGCTGGACCTTTCCGGCAACGCCATCGCGCAGCTGGGCCCGCTGGCCGCTCTCCGCTCCCTCGCCGTCCTCAACCTCGCCCGCAACCGCGTCACCAGCCTCGAGCCACTCGGCTCTTGCCACAACCTCCAGAGCCTCAACGTCGCCGGGAATCTGGTGAGCAGCCTCCACCAGCTCCGGTGCCTGACCGGGCTGCGGCGCCTGGAAAGCCTGCGCCTGCGCGACCCCCTGGCCCGCCTGGCCAACCCGCTCTGTGCCGCCCCGGCGTACCGCGCCGCCTTGGCCGACATGTTCCCTGCTCTCAAAGCCATCGACGGCGAGCGGGTATCTGGGCGCGGCAGCGAGCTCTACCAGCTCTGCCGCGATCTCGACAGTTCGCTGGGACGCGGCGATAGTGACGACGCCGGTCCCCAACCCCTGCCCCGCGTGGCTCAGCCCTGGGTGGAGGCCGGTTTTTGGGAGCCGCGGCCGCCCCGGCGCAGCTCCATCATGGAGGAGGCCTACAAGCAGTTTGGCGAGGTGCTGCAGGAGTGCCGGGAGCTGAGCCGCCGCGCCGACGACACCATCGCCCAGGCAGAGCGAGCGCTCAGCAGCTGCCCCGACCCCAAGTCCTTCGTCTTCTGAGCCGTGAGACCCCCCCGGCCACCGTGAAAGGAGACCCCCCCCCCTACCACGCATGGCCACTATCTTGGCCCGGCCCTCGCCAGAGGGATGCCGGAGGTGCCAGGGCCCCCCCCGGGTGCTCTGGAACCAGGAATAGGGGTGTCCCTGTCCCCTGCAGAGCCGCGGCAGGAGCAGGGATGTCCATGGGGATTTTGGAGCCATCCCTGAGCTCGCCAGCCTGGAGGAGAGACTGTGGGGTCCAAGGGACATCGTGAGGCCTGGGGGACATTGTGAGGCCTGAGGGACATCATGGAGCCTGGGGGACATCGTGGGGCCTGGGGGACATCATGGAGCCTGGGGGACATCGTGGAGCCTGGGGGACATCGTGGGGCCTGGGGGACATCGTGGGGCCTGGGGGACATTGTGGAGCCTGGGGGACATCGTGGGGCCTGGGGGACATTGTGGGGCTGTGCATTAAAGGTGTGCTGTCCTCAGAGATCCCTCTCTGCGGCATGGTCCTGAGCCCCGAGCAGGCGAGGGGTGGGGGGACACCCCCAGCTCTGCCTGGACCCGCCACGTCCCCGTCCCTCCCCCTGGGTTGGGGACAACGGGCAGGGGGTGACACAGCTGGTGGCAGAGGGGGAGGTGGCACAGACACCCCGCACCCCCCACCCACAGCGATCCCCGGTGGGAATAACGGCAGCAACAGCGGGAGCCAGAGCTGGGGTTTACTGGGAGGCTGGGGGCAGATGGTGAGGTTGGGGGGGGGAACACACATCCAGGACCATCCTTTGGTCACACAGTGCTGGGGGGTGACAAGCAGGGGGGGTCAGGCTGGTCCCCCGTGGCAGCATCCGTCTCCTGGGGCTGGTGGTGGCCTGGAGAGGGGACATGGGGAGGGGCTGGCTGCGGGAGGAGCCCCCCCACACCTGCGTGTGCACTCACAACCCCACATACACCCCCCCGTGACCTTGTCCCTGTCACCCCATCCCCAGGGCCAGCTCGACCTGGCTGGAGATGCTCCCCCGGGGCGGGGTGGGGGGTTCTCCTGGCCAAAGCCACCCCCCAGCACCTGGAGGGACACACACGCCCCCCCCAGTCTGGCTCCACTCTTAGCGGAGGAGCATCCCCCCCCGCCCCACCGTTCCCGGCACGTACCGGGGGGGCCTAGGCCGGCAGCCCCCTGGAGAAGGCGAACATGCCGGGCAGGTAGAGCGCGTCCGCCGACCTGCCGGCCTCCTCCACCGCCCTGCACTCCGCCTCGTCTCGCTGCTTGATCTCCTGCGGTGGGACAGAGTGCACCGGGCTGGCACCCACGGCAACACCGCAGGTGGGGGGCCCGGTGGCCAGTGGGGACCCTGTGCCAGTGGCCGGAGAGGGGGGACACTGCTCACCTTCACCGCCAGGTGATGGCTGGGGCCGCAGTTCTGGTACTTGTCCAGCACCTTGGGGACATCGCCGCTGTCAAACTTGTAGCAGGCCAGGCAGGTCGGTTTTCTCTGGGGAGAGAGCGTGGCCTGTCACCACCCGGCCCCCCCCCAGGCCCCCCCGGGGGGTCCCCGCCAGCCCCCTGCCCTGCCAGGCCCGGGGACATCCCTGCCGCTCGCCGTGAAGCACCGGGCACGGCCGCGTCGCCGCTGCCATGAACCATCGTCACCTCCAGCCGTGACGGCGGGGGGGTCCGGGGGAGGCTGAGGTGCCATGGCCCTGCAGGACGTGGCCGCCCGGGAAGGGGGACGCGGGGTCCAACAGCCCCGACTCACCCGGTTCTCCAGGGCCCGGCAGTTGTGCCGCTGCGATGCCCTCTTCCTGCAGGCCGTCTGCACCAGGCTGACCCGCAGCTGGACAAACGTCCCTGAGGCGTCTTCCTGGGGGGGGGACAAGGGGGACAGCCCGTCAGCCGCGGAGGGGGGTCCCAGCATGGGTGACTGGCCCAAACTGGAAGGTCCCCACAGCCCCCAGCGCCTCCTGAGGAACAGGCACGTCCGAGCCGCCGACAACGACGTCGCTGCTCCCGGCTACACCGGGCTGGCAGCTGCCCACCCCGCGGCACCGGTGACGAGTCGCTGAGCTCTGCCAGCCCCTGCCTGCCTGCCTGCCCCCAATGATCGTGCCAGCGGGTCTGTCCCCGCACCCAGCTGTCCCTCCCTCCGTGACACCCCGACCCCCCGACGACACCAACGCTGGCCTGGGGGCTCGGCTGCCACCTCGCCCCTCCCCGCAGCAGCAGCCCCCCCCCAGGGGGAACAAGGGCACCCGCAGCCCCCAGCACTCACCCGCTCGACGGCCCCTTCCACCGCCTGCTCCTTGAAGAGGAAATGCACGTTGCTGCGGCCGTGGAAATACTCCAGCACCTCCTTCACCACACGCCGCTGCAGCGGGGACTGGCTAGCAGTGGCCAGGGCTACCAAGCCCAGGCAGAGGGCTAGCAGGAACCTCATCCCTGCGGCGGGGAGGCTGCCAGGGCTGCCTGACCCCAGAGAGCCTCGTCAATCGACCAGCTGGTGGTTTCAGTCTTTCATTAACTGATTTCCTGGGAACTGCCCTTTTTCCGCCCCCCAGGCTGGCCCCGCGGCCCCCCCACCCCCCCTTCTGGCACGGACATGGGGAGGAGGGGCTGGACATGGCTACTGCCGGCGGCCGGCCAGCACGGGGACACCGGCATCACCCCCGGGGAAACGCTGGGCTCACCGGCCGAGAGCGGGGGAGCACATCTCCCGCCCGGGGCAGATGAGCCGCCCGGGCTTGGTGCCAGCAGCCTTTGCTGGGCGGCCGAACATCCCCGCCACTGGCAGGGACCACCCCGCCCCGAGATGCGTCTCCCCTGCCCTGACGCGGGGCCAGCCAACGTGTTGGGGACGGAGGTGCCGCTGCCAGGGGTGCTGGCTGTCCCCCAGTCGCGGTGACAAGGCCACCGTCTGACAAGGGACATCTCCCAGATGGCGCAACAAACCGTGCTGGGTGAAAGAGGAACGGCAGCCCGACTCCTGGGGGGTCCCAGCAGCCGGCGTCAGGCATTGTGGGGGGGCTCGCACCCTCCCCGTCACCCCCCCCGTGCCCTGTCCCAGGTGCTGCTGCTCTGAACACCCCGTTGTACCCGAAAGCCACCGCAGAGCCGTGGGGTTCCCCCTTCCCACCCAGAGCCCACGGCTGGGGCCATGGGGCAGGCGTGGCAGAGCAGGAGGTGGGCGCTGGGGGGTGCTGGGAGGACAAACCGTCCCTAAAACAAACAAACGGCTGAAGTGCAGCCACGGCCTGGGGGTGCCCCATCCCACCCTGTACCCCGAGAGAGGGGCTGGGGCCGAGCGGCCGGTCACCGCCTGCTCAGAATCCCAGAATCATCCAGGTTGGAAAAGCCCTTGAAGCTCCTCCAGCCCCACCATGAACCTCCCCCTGACCGTTCCCAACTCCACCAGATCCCTCAGCGCTGGGTCAACCCGACTCTTCAACCCCTCCAGGGATGGGGACTCCCCCCCTGCCCTGGGCAGCCCATTCCAACGCCCAACAACCCCTTCTGCAAAGAAATCCTTCCTAAGAGCCAGTCTGACCCTGCCCTGGCGCAGCTTGAGGCCATTCCCTCTTGGCCTGGCGCTGGTTCCTTGGCTCAAGAGGCTCATCCCCCCTCTCTGCACCCTCCTTTCAGCTCCATGGGCTCCGCACCAGCTCCAGCTGCCCCAGGGCCGAGCAGAGGCCGGGGGGAGATGAGGAGGAAGATGAAGAGGAGGGAGGCCAAGGCCAGGGCCCACAGGACCCCGCACCGACCCGGGCCTCCCACCAGCCGGGGCTGCGCCGCGGGGCAGGGCTGGCGCACCCCAGGGGGCTCCGCCGGGAGCAGCAGCCGGTGCCGGCCCCCCGGTACCGGGGCGGCGGGGACACGGGGCACCCGGAGGGCACGGCTGGGGGGGACACGGCGCTCTGGGCCACGCCGGGGCTCTCTGTGATGGCGCCGCGGGCGCTCTGGCAGCGGGCCGGCGGCTCGGGGGCGCCGGCAGGGGGCGCTGCGGGCGGCCCGTGCGGGTGCCGCCGCGGGACACGCCCCGCGCTGCCCCGGAAGCTGCTTCCGCGACCGGGGCGGGGGGGGGGGGGGGCGGCCGCTTCCTCGCGTCGCCGCCGCGTTGACGTCATCGCCGCGGCCGCGTCATCGTGTCGCGGGACGTCGCGCGCCCGTGAGTTTCCCCGGGGAGGCGGCTCCGGGGCCCGGCGGGAGGGGGGGGGCGGCAGGGTGTGTCGGTTGCCATGGCAACGTGCGGTCCGGCCCGGGGGGTCACGGTGAGGGGCCGGGCCCGGGGGGTCACGGGGGAGGGAACCCCCGAGCGGTGGGAAGGGGGGGGGGCTGGCAGGGGGTGAGGGGGGACACGGGGTGTCGGGAACCGGGCGGGGGGGGCTGGCGCTGGGTGTCCCCCCCCGGGAGGTGCGGGGGGGCCGGTTCCCTGCCCGGTGCCACCCCGGGACCGATCCCGGGGCTTTTTGCCGCAGAGTGGCCCCGGGCGCGGGTCCCTCCCGTGAGGGGGGCACGGGGCACCCCGGCTTTCCCTCTCCCCCCCACCCTGGTCCCTTCCCCGGCGCCGAGCTGCTGGGCGGGACCGACCCGCGGCTGGAGCGTCAGAACCTCGTTTCGACCCCAAATCCCGGTGAACCGGGTCCCGCTGAGGCCCGGGACACCCCGCTCGGTGCTTGCGGGGGCAGAGGAGCCGCTCCCGGCGCCATCGGCTCTGCCGGCACCGCACCGGCGGGAGATGGGGCAGGACCGGGCGGCTCGCGGGGGCTTTCCCCGCCGCTCGGCAGCACCAGCCCGCCGTACCGGGCCGCTCTGACCCCTCCCCGGGGCCCTTGGCCCCTCACCGCCGCGGGGTGCCGGCCTGCCCGCAGGCAGCTGCCCAGCCCGGGCCCCCCCGGGCCGTGCAAGGACCTTGGCGGTGCTGGGCCGGAGCGCTGGCGCTGCCCTTCCGGGTGCCCCTTGTGGGCTTCGTGCCGTGGGCGAGGGCTCGAGGCCCTGCCTGCACCCCTGCCTGCGCCCCTGCCTGCGCCCTGCCTGCACCCCTGCCTTCCCCTGCCCGCCGCTCCGGCGAGCACCAGGGGCGTCCCCCTGCCCCAGCGTCCCATCCCGCCTCTCCTTGGCCGTGCCGGGTCAGTCACCGGCCCCGGGGAGCGCCGCGGTCCGGTTAAACACGTGTCTGAAGCGCTGGTCACGGCAGCGCTCGGTGGGACTCAGCGATGGGAGCAGCCAACGGTGCCTCGCGCGGCAGAGAGCGGCGTCCCTGCCGCTGGGACACCTCTGCGCCACGTCCCCTCCATGGGTGCCGCACCCGGGGGTCCCCAGACCCTGACGGCCACACGCTGCCGGGGATCCCGGCCGGCTCCCACGCAGCACGGCTCTGCAGCCGGCGTCTCTCCCGCCTAAAATAGTGCTAATTAAGCCCGGGTGTTCGTCAGAGCGGCCTGATCGTTGCCGCGGCTTTTAAAAGGTGACGCGGGACTTGTGTGGGCAGGGGGCTGCTCGCCCCCGAAGCCTTGGCGCTGCCTTGGCCCCCTCCTCGTGGCACCGTGCCCACGGAGGAGGGACCCGGCCGGGTGGGTCCTTCCCAACCGCGGTGGGCAGGAGGTTCGCGGGGGTTTTGGGGAGGGAGCTGGGCTGGGTGGCCCTCGCGTCCCCGCAGGCGGCGGCAGGGCGAGGCCGCACCGGGGCTGGCTCCCGCCTGCCGGGAGCTGCGGTTCCCCGTCCCTGTGGCCACGGGCAGGGCTCGGCGTGCAGTGCCAGGCCTCTCGGCCTGGACTACAAATCCCAGTAGCGCTGCCTGCGCTGCCTGCGGAGCAGCTTCGCTGTAAACAGAATAAATCCGGGCCAGAGCCCGGGGTCAGCCCCTAAAATAACTCGGAGGAGGAGGAGGGGTGCGGACAGGAGCGGAGCCTCTCCCGAGCTCCCCCAGCCCTGCCTCACGCCGCTCCCCCCGCTCACCGGCTGCTCTCGCGCTCTCCCAGGGCGCCCAGCAGCCATTTGGAGGAAGTGGGGGAAGATCAGAGCCCGCGACCGTGGCGGAAGGCGGAGGGGAAGGACAGCCGCCGCCCCGCGCTCTCCCCGGAGCTGATGCCCTCTCCCCTCGCCGGGCGGCCCCGGGGGCAGCGATGTCTGCAGGGGGAGCACCCCAGGTATGTGTGGGGCGGGGGGGGGGGGGGCAGCGGTTTCCCCCCATCCCCAGGAGAAGGCCGGAGCGGGGCCGGTTCTGAGCACGTCCCTCTGTGGCCGAGCCGAGCGCGGTGCTGGGGCGGTGGGAGGGAGCCCTGCACCGCTTTCGCGCCGCGACATTTTTAGGAGGGGGAGCCTGTTGGGGTTTTCCTGGGGGTTGGGAGCTCTTCTGGTGCTTTTCTCCTCATCATTTAGAAATACCGACACCGCGCTAGCCCCGTGCGAGACTTTTTCTTTTAAATTGGCGCTTTTTAAAGTTACAGCAGCCGTCAGAGCGCGGGCTGGGCTCTGTGTCTTCTGCCATCTGCTCTCCCTGCGCTCCTGCCAAGCTACGGGGGAGTTTTGAGGGAAGAAGAGAGGAATCCTGGGGAGGGAAGACGGGTGGATTGGGTGTCGAGCTTCCTGGGAAAAGCTGTTTTGGCTCCTTCTGGAGGTTTCCTGCCTCGGTCCCAGTCCCGGCTGGGTTGGGAGGGGGCTGGGTGGTCACACCCAGGCAAGGGATCCGCTGGGGGTCTGAGTGATCTCGTTGGAGGTGGGGGGTGAGCACATGGCTCCGCTCAAGGCTTTCCACCAAGCGATGCTCTCACTGGCAAGGAAACTGAGGCACGGAGGAGAAGGAGCTTTCCTGGGCTGAAATGAGTCGGTGGCAAAGTGAGAGGTGTCACGCCGAGCCCTCCCCTGCCCTCCCGTGCCTCTGCCTGTACCTCCCTGCTCTGGCTCCTTTCCCAAAGGCTCAGAGCTGCCTCCTGACACACCGTGTGCAGGATCGGGGGCAGCGGTGCCCGGCCTCACACCTGCTCTGTCTTCCACTGGCGCTGGAACAGCTTTTCCCAGCCCTCTGTGGGGAAAAGGGCCCGGGATTTCTCCCGGCTGTGCTGCTGCGGATCTGGAGTCCAAGGAGAACAGCTTGGTGGTGATCCCGCTGAGCCAGGGCCCCGTCGGCTCCCAAGTTCAGGTTCATGGGGGTGTGAGGCCTTTTGGAGGGCCCAGGTGTTTAAAGCGGTGCAGCCTGCCGGTCAGCCCTGGGCCAGGGGCACGCCTCGCTGCAGGGCAGGTCTCGCTGGTGGTGGCCCGTGGGCGTCAGGCGCTGGTCCGACAGCGCCGGCCTTTGGATCACGGATCATCAAGGTTGGCAAAGGCCCTTAAGGTCATCGAGTCCAACCGTTAACCCAACACTAAACCCTGTCCCTCAGCGCCACACCTACATGTCCTTTAAACCCCTCCAGGGATGGGGACTCAACCCCTGCCCTGGGCAGCCTGTTCCAGTGCTGGACAACCCTTTCAATGAAAAAATTTTTCCTTGAAATGAAAAAAATATCCAGTCTGACCCTGCCCTGGCGCAGCTTGAGGCCATTCCCTCTTGGCCTGGCACTGGTTCCTTGGCTCAAGAGACTCCTCCCCCCTCTCTGCACCCTCCTTTCAGGGAGTTGCAGAGGGCCATGAGGTCTCCCCTCAGCCTCCTCTTCTCCAGACTCAACCCCCCCAGTTCCCTCAGCCGCTCCCCATCACACCTGTGCTCCAGACCCTGCACCAGCTCCGTTGCCCTTCTCTGGACACGCTCGAGTCATTCAATGGCCTTTTTGGAGTGAGGGGCCCAAAACTGAACCCACTCATCGAGTGGCGGCCTCACCAGCACCACGCACAGGGGGACGATCCCTTCCCTAGTCCTGCTGGCCAAAAAAACAAAGAAACAAACCCAAAAAAAGCAATGGCAATCTGCTGAAACGCTTCTCCTCTCTCCTGGCCCAGCCTGCCCACACCCTGAACCTGCTCCCTTACCCCAGGCTGAGCGAGGTGCCGAGAGCCGGACACGAGCTGGATGGTGTCAGCGCGGAGATCCCGTCCGACCCCTGCACAGGTGACGGGCGCAGCCGACGAGCGGGCGGCTCTGCAGCGGGCGGGGTGTGGGCGCACTGGGGCGTTCTCCGCAGCACAGTCGGTCCTGCGGTAACACCGAGTCCGACCGCCTGCCAGCCACGGTCTCCTCTAGACTGGGGTGGGGGGGGACACACAAAGATTGTTTGTAAATGCGTGCAGATGTGGCGCTGCTGGGAGGAATCCCCAGCCTGGAGAAGGTCCTTGAGCCCCTCCGCCAGCCGAGCTCCTGCTAAAGATGGAGCCTCCTCTTCTGCTTGGGAGGAGGCTCAGGTTGGAGCTAATCGCATTTTTGCGGTAGCCTTT